>OU892288.1:3062926-3662926 GCA_917834065.1 Ceutorhynchus assimilis | reverse complement strand
TAAATTTGAGGTTGATTCAATTTTTGCGTTGTATAACTTCGCTGTGGTATTTTTCTTCCACGAGAGAATAATTTATGTTTATTTTATTCACTTCAACGATTTGAAGCATCAACTTGGATATGTTATTCCAATCGTCAAAACGTACACTTCATACCTCATTTTGGTTATGAAAGTTTATGCATCTATCAAAGTTTAAAACTCCTTGTGATAACTGAAATAATGTTTCGTAGGCGATTATGAGTCTAACCTACAAATCCAAGACAGTATTTCATCAACTCATAGAGTTTGAGGTTTACCTACGTGAGTAGAAATTATGTGTTAGTAGTTAATAATCCTGGGAAAAAGTGAACTGCTCCGCTCATTACTTCCAAAATTCAAGCGAAATAAAACAGAAAAAAAGTTTAAGACTGTAGTCTATGAATTTTTGTATTTTTCTCTGAAACTTGTTTCGACTCACTCTAAGTTCACGGCCCTCATAATTGCGTGAATAGTACTGTAAGCTTCTGTGTTCCAAACACAATCAAATATGTTATAAAGCTGAAAATTGGCCAAGTATCTCCAGAGAAAATACAACTTCTGACTAATATTTATATACTAGCTGAACCGGCGAACTTCGTATCGCCTATGAATTATTAAATACCTATTAAATGTTGTGTTAACGTATCTAGTAGATGAATTAAATTCAGTTTTTTTCAATGTGAATTTGGCCTTGGTTGAAGAAAACTAATGTTTACTCTCTGGATCAGAAATCACCTGAAATTGAAATTTTACATCATTTGGCTATTGATTTCAAATAGGGTGCCTCGCTTGGATCATAATCGCTCTCGGAGCACTTCCGCAGAGATCTGTGATGTCACCGCCCAAATAGAGAGCGCTCTGGGAGCAGTACATCCGAAAATATTTTATTAAATAATAAAAATTAAAGTTGCAAACCAAACTCTAAGCAAAATAATTTAAAATAAGCATAAAAACATTATCAAAACAAACTTGCTTGGCCGCCACGCCATATTGAATTTTCCATTTTGACAGATGGATTGAATTTCCTAATAAGATAATACTGTTACGTCGGTTGAATGGAATAAACACAAATAAGTTGAGTTATGTAGTGGTGAGAAGCAAGAAAAAATTAAAAAATTCTGGGGTGGACCACCCTTATCACTTAGGGGTAAATAGCTTAAAACCTATTCTCAGACCTACCGAATATACATATAAAATTTCATAAAAATCGGTAAAGCCGTTTCAGAGTACGGAGGTAACTAAAACTGTGACATGGGAATTTTATATATTAGATTTTCAACTTCAACTGTTTTTTTATAATCAACCCCTACCTACCTAGCTATTATCTAAAATTTTACAATCATCATTATGACACTTCGAAAGAAAGAAAGAAAGAATTTGCTTTATTGTCAGAAAATTTTACAATTTTGTGGACAAAGCTGAAAAAATAAAAAACAAAACATACAAATGCAAAAGCACAGACAAAACCAAACACTTGAACAAATAGTTCATGGTCAAAATTTGATTAAAACTAATAAACAAACATCTAGGTCTAACTGCTTATACTGTGCGAGTAAGCATATTATAGGTACTAAAAAAACAGACAAACAATAACATAATAACCTATCATGATACAGGAACAAAAACAAAACCTGTGAGTAAGCTGCTCAAAATTTAGAATTAGGAAACCATAATAGTGGAGCGAAACAGAGGCAAAAAGTCGCTTATTTACCGAGATAAAAAAAATCAGCGTACAACCAGGTGAAATGTTTATATTATTGTTAAGTATCTTAGTGGCTATCCGAAATGGTGATTTACGATATTTTTTAGTGGTCGAGAGATTTTTTATTTAGAAAAATAGCACCAATTTGGATAAAATCGAAAAATGTAAATTTTAAGTTCACACTCTAATATCTCTAAAACTAACAAAGCTAGGAAATCGGCTTTTTTACCAAAATAAAGTCTATTTATTGGGCTTTCTAACAGACCTATACATTGCTGTACCGAAATATGTTCTATATTTTTTAAATGACGTTTTAACTGTTACGTCACAAAATATGACTCTAAAATTTCACTAAGCGACAAACTTTTTTATTTTCAACTTTTTCCACATACATGCTGCGAAGCAAAGAAAGAAGAAACATTCAAAAAGTTTTTAAAGTGAAAATCTTTTATCTCCGATGTATAGTTTTTTTGCTATGAATTTTACAAAATCGCGAAATCTAGAAAATTCAGGCGCAGCGTGCACGGGATCGGCCGACGTCAGCGGCTTGTCGTTTTTACGCCATTTAGTAGGTACGATTTTGTAGCTGAAAATATAAGGTCTGTTTCTGCAGAAATCACAAATCAGTTAGACGTGAATTTCATTGGTTGGAACTGGTTTTCTGACTGTTTTCGACCAATGAAATTCGCTCTGACTGGTTTGTGATTTCTGCAGAAACAGACCTATATTTATAATATGCAGACGGGTCAGTTTTTTTTTTTTTTTTAATTAGAAGAATAAAAATAAAACCAATATTGTTTTTAATCCTTATAATAAAGTAGGTACCTTGTTTTTAGTACCTATTCAACCTCTTCTTCATTTTCAGACACATCCGTTTGCTCCATGATTTCTTTTTAATTTTTGCGCTGCTTACAGCTACACTCATAACAACATTTCAGCCCCTCCTTAATGCAGGTGCATTTTGAATTAATGCATTTCTTATCTGCATAGGACAAGTTTAACACTTCGACCTACGAGCTTTTTTTTGCACGTTTTTTGATAACCTGGGTACATTTTGTCCCCACGATTAAAGTGACTGTTTTAGTGGAATAGGTAATGCCATCATCAAATGAATATTAAATACACATTTGAGAAACATCTTTAACAATAAAAAACAATATATAAAAGCATAATTTTGAGAAACAAAAGTTCGGGCGTTAACTTTGATATGTAGGCTCCAAACTCTTCCATAGCACACAGAACTGTCCTAGAATTTATTATTTGTTATTTATTATTTTTTTAATTATTATTATCATTATTATATGTTGTTATATGTATTATAAGTTGATCCAAAGTATTAAAACCTCCTTTTGTAGAGTTGTAATCAAGAATAATTTGTTTTTCTGCTTTACTACAACCGGGCTACAAAATGTACCCTTCCTCAATTATTGTAAATAAAAATTAATTAATTTAAACAACATCACCTACAATCTGCATACACGTGTATACTGCGATAATAAACATCTATTATAAGTGGCGCTTCGCTAACCTGTCAAATCCACAAAATATGCCAAAAATTCGGAGTGTGGGTCCAAAATGTACCCGGGCTGTAGGTGGAAGGGTTAAACCTTGTCTTGTCTTATAAATTGGCGTACTGCTTGTTGGCTCGAAAAGACTAGATTTCAATTCTCATTTTCCAGGATCCAACTATTACATTGGGGATCATTAGACCCCATCTTTGCTACGTTATTATAAAAACAAAACCAAATTCTCAGCTCATACATGCACCTAAAATTTTACGATGAAAATAAAATCAAACTTTGTATGAATAAATTAAAGGATCTACGTGAGTAGATCAACTCAGGTGACTGAGAAAATGCTGATAAAATGCCGCGTTAGTTGATGGTGGCAGTTCTGATGATAGCTTGTCGGTTGTTGTAGCCATACGCAAGCAAATTCATTAAGTATCGTTATATTTTTATCTTTATTTTTATATAGCAACAACAGTATCTAATTTTGTAGCCAGCTTCAATGCTTTATCCTCTGAAAGAAGGGGTAAAATTGCCAAATCTTTTAGTTTAGGAAGGTTCTTTTTTAAGATGTCAAAAGCAGTCTTCTTCCAACTTTATGAAAAGCACTAGTAGTGTCACATCCGGTTAAGCAGTGAATTGCCAAAAAACAGGAACAAAGTTTCTTTACCTAAATTTACCTGAATTTTACGAAATATCTGAGGGACTTGTATAGTAGGTAATCAAGACGGAGCTGATGCACGAATGATTTTTTGTGTAAAGTTAGTGTATGAATCCTAATAAGCCAACAAATTTTGATAAAATCTATAGATACAGATGTGTTAGTTTTATTGATTCATTTTTATTGCTCTTTGTCTACTTTAGAAGCAGTTGAGTTATTTATCGAATTGGGCCATGGTGCGAAACGAGACGATATGTTCCACCAAATATGGCTGTTGAAAATTCAGGTAAAGAATTTTGTTCCTGTTTTTTGGCAATTCCCTGCTTAACCGGATAAGGCGCTACTAGTGCTTTTTATAAAGTTGGAAAAAAGACTGATTTGACATCTTAAAAAAGAACCAGCCTAGCTAAAATATTTGGCATTACCCCTTCTCTTAAAGAATAAAGTATTGAAGCTGGCTACAAAATACGTGTTGTTGCTATATAAAAACACTCAATGAATTACGCTTGCGTATGGCTACAACAACCAATAAGCCATCATCAGAACTGCCACCAACTAACACGGCCTTTTATCAACATTTTCTTAAGTGAGTAAATAATTTCATTTATCATTCAAAGTTTGATTTTATTTTTATCATAAAATTTTAGGTGCATGTATCAGCTAAGAATTTGGTTTTGTTTTTTCACTGTGTACCCATGAACCCGGGCCTCCCAGTTCTTACGGGCGCCGGGAATTTGTCCCGTCTTCCCCCCCCCCCCCCGCCTCTCTCTTGTCGGGCCTAAAGATGGGGTCTAATGATCCCCAATGTAATGGTTCGATCTTGGAAAATGAGAATTCGAATCCAGTCTTTTCGAGCCAACAACCAGTGCCCCAATCAAAGCCCCAATTTATAAGGCAAGGTTCAAGCTTATATTGTGCAGGTAAGAACCGCATGAATTCAAAATGCACCTGCATTGAGGAGGGGCTGAAATGTTGTGATGAGTGTAGCTGTAACTAGTGCAAAAATCAAAAATAAATTATGGAACAAACCGAGGTGTCTGAAAATGAAGAAGAAGAGGTTGAATAGATACTAAAAACAAGATACCTACTTTATTATAAGGATTAAAATAGTTATTTGTGTACCAAGGCCGTAAAGTTGATCTTTTTTCAGCAAATTTCAGGTGAGGCCAAAAACGATCATTCGGCCGAGGTGCACACAAAATTTTTTAGGCGAGTGTTTGTTCTTGAAACAAGAAGAAAATTCAATAGTAGCTTTAAACTTTATTGATCAAATAAATAATCCAGCAAAGATAGGTAGATACACAATTATTAATATCAAAAACTACGATAAAGAGAGTGTGATTATAGAAAATTGCCGACTTTTTCGCCTTGTATCTTACATTGAGCTTTTTTAAAAAAGCAATCAATTTTGAAAACTTGCTGATATGTTAGGTATTTCCGACTATAATTGTAAATTTTGACATAGAGTATAACATAGGTGGACCTGAAGACCATAACGTTGAGGATTATTTAATTTTGGCATTTTCCGAAAAAATGCAAGAAAATGCTTCTCCCAAATTTTTAATCATGCCGTTTTTTTTAGCATTTTATGTGGAAATTTGGATAGAGCTAAAATTAAAAACTTCGTTTCATTGTGGTTGCTAACTAATTGTTTATTGGTTGTGTTGATGGTTACGGCACTACGTTTCCGATTGTTTGTTTATTTTCACCAAAGTAGCGGCCGTAAAGTAAAAGCGGCCGTGAAGTAAAAGCGGCCGTAAAGTAATAAAGCAAATGCGGTCGTGAAGTAAATGCGGCCGTAAAGTAAATGCGGCCAAAAAAGATATACTTTAGGGATGATATTGAATCCGTAAAACTAATATTTTTGTGACAGTCGCCTAAAAACAATATTGGTTTTATGTTTTATTTTTATTCTTCCAATTAAAAAAAAAACTGACCCGTCTGTATATTATAAAATATATTTTCAGCTACAAAATCGTACCTACTAAATGGCGTAAAAACGACAAGCCGCTGACGCCGCGCCGCACAGTGTTGCGTCTCATAGGGGAATTGGGTCAAAATTCATATCTTGAATACAAAGTTGAATTAATTAATGCGAATGTTTTTATTTATACATAAACATTTTAGTCGACAACCCAGATGTAGAATATTTGAACAAAAGAAAATAGTTCCTATTGTACAGGGTGAAACACAAAAAAAAAATTATAATGTTTAATTGAAAAACCTTGGGTGAATTTATTTGTCAAAAAAAAATAATATTCTTGTAGGTAAATAAATTATAAAGATGGTATATTTGTCATTAATAATGTTAAAATTGTCAAAAATACGAAAATTAAGAACTAATAATTAGACGAGGATGTTTGCGCGTCATGACGTTATTCCCAGGGTCCCGCTTGTTGCTGCACTCCCAGAATTTTTTTTTTATGTTAGCAGAACAACTTTCTAGTTTTAAGTAAACTTGAATTGTTTCCATTGCCATTTAAGGTTTTTGATTATTGCCGCAAGGAATAGCAACGATTTCTTCTGAAAATAAAAAAAATCGCAGAAATTCGCAAAAAATAATAACTGTCATTTTAAAGTAGAGGGTTCGCAGAGTTCAAATTAAAAAATTTATAGGCCTATAATTTTATATATTTTTTAAATCCTTAGTTGAAATTTAATAAAAATATTTTGGATTTTTTAATTAATTATCTGCAAAAGGCAAATAGTGTAACTGAGTACTTACCCTCTACAATGTTGTCCATAACCCTCCTAATGTATTAAAGAATAATCACCTCAAAACAATATAACGCCCTTTCAAAATTTAATTTTATAATAACCTTCCAACAGATGCACAAAATTCTTTTTCGTTTTGTTTATGTTAGAAATTATTAGGAATAATTTATAATATATTATTTATTTATCAAAAATAATATATTTCTCCAAAATTATAATTTATTATAATGTAAATATTCACAGTACAAGGCTCGTGATGACTCTGCCCGTCTGTTTACACAGCAAGTCATCACTTGGACTTGTTTATTTTAACACAGTTTTTATGTTGAATTCATTTCAACGCTAACACGGCCAGCCTGATGCTGGGACGCTCTCGGCCCAGTCAGCTCGTCCCTGACTTTCCTGAGGGGTAACAGGCAAAGTTCCTGGTTCTTCAATGCTCTAGAAGAATAAATTCATAGTTTTACCATACGTGGATACTTCAAAATTCATAAAAACTATTACCATATTGATAGACAATACAACTGTCCGGTAATATGAGAAAAATAAAATTGCATCAGCATAATAACCAAAAATATGTCAGCAAGCAATAAAATTGCCCAAACATAATAAGCAAAATTATGTCAGCAAGCAATAAAATTGCACAAACATAATAAACAAAAATATGTCAGCATGCAATATAATTGCCCAAACATAATAAACAAAAATATGTCAGCAAGCAATATAATTGCCCAAACATAATAAGCAAAATTATGTCAGCAAGCAATATAATTGCCCAAACATAATAAACAAAAATATGTCAGCAAGCAATATGATTGCTCAAACATAATAAACAAAAATATGTCAGCAAGCAATATAATTGCCCAAACATAATAAACAAAAACATGTCAGCAAGCAATATAATTGCCCAAACATAATAAGCAAAATTATGTCAGCAAGCAATATAATTGCCCAAACATAATAAACAAAAATATGTCAGCAAGCAATATAATTGCCCAAACATAATAAACAAAAATATGTCAGCAAGTAAAACATTTACCTCATGATCATCATTATCTGAAATATACGTCTCTAGCACATCTGAGCAGTCTTCAGGGTACCATTCTTTGGGCCAAAGACGCATCTGGTACGCAGCTGCTGCTGTAACTTTAGTTGAATCAGCAACATCACCAACTTTTCTCAGCTCATAGCGACCTGGGGATGTTACATTCGTCACTTTGTATGGTCCAATCCAACCCGATTCTAATTTTCTTGGTGTTAGGGCTTCTCTAGTAACTAACACATAATCACCAATCTTGAATTTTCTATGTGATTTTACATTCTTTTTTTGAAACAATGCGTCTTGTTGCAGGGCATTTTCATCCAGGCGTTTTTTTACAAATTCTTTCCATTTCTCGTGTTGAGGAGCAGAAACAGGAAGCTTATCTTCCGATGCACTTTCGATAATTCTTTGAATTTCTGGGATTCTATTATCACAGCCAAAAAGAGTTTGGAGAGGCGTTCTCTTAGTTGTTTTGTGAACGGTCGTATTTATAATAAGCTGGATACATGATACTAGCGTACTCCACTTAGAAGTAACCTCAGCTTGAACTCGCAACAAATTTGCGATGAAAGCCATATAGCGTTCTACTTGGCCATTAGCTTTATGTACATAGGGTGTTATAAAGTGCCACTGGATGTCCCATTCCGAAACAAGCTCATTATTTTGAAGACTTCGTAGTGAAGTTCCGTTATCACATATTATACGAGCCGGGGTGCCAACGAGATAAATAATATCCATCACACAATCTGCTATTACAGCGGTTTTAAGACTTCGCAATGCGTACAGGAAACAGTATTTGGAATAAGCATCGACAGCGACAAATACGTGAATGAAGTCATCTTCCGTTTTCGGTAATCAAGACAGTCAATGTGCAACGTATTAAATGGAATAGCGACTTTCGGTATGGAGTGTATATCGTTTACAGTAGTTCGTGGTAGCCGTTTCCGGGTGAGGCAGGTTAAGCATGAATCAATATATTTCTTGACAAATTGGCGCATTCTAGGGAACCAGAAATGGGAATTTATGCTTAGAAAAGTTTTGTCTACGCCAATATGTGCTTGTCCGTCATGGTACTCTTTTAATAACGAATAGCGAGCATTTTTTGGTACAAAATATTGCGTAATTCTTTCAGAATTTATTTCAGTTAAATGGCATAAAGTGCTGCCTATTATACAAAACTGTTTTTTATCTATTTCATTATTCGCTAATTTATCTTTTAATTCCTGCGTTTCGCTATCCTCACTCTGTTGTAAGGATAGCCAACCGCTAGGCATCAAACTGCAAGATTCTGCTTCATTTTCATCAGATAATATTAAATTTTGACTAACTGGCATTAATTTTGGAGGATTACGGCTTAAGTAATCAACGTATGCCATTTGGTTGCCAGGCCTGTGCTCAATTATGAAATCAAAGTCTTGTAGGTACACCCACCAGCGACTTATACGAGGTATCAAATCGCGCTTGTATTGGGAACTTTTCAGGGAATTGCAATCAGTTACGAGCTTAAATGTGATGCCTACAAAGTAATGCCTAAATTTCTTTAATGCATAGACCACAGCCAACGTTTCCAACTCATAGGAATGATAACGCGATTCAGCATCCAAAGTAGCTTTACTGAAATAGGCTACTACACGCTTATTTCCATCATGATTTTGTAGGATAATTGCTCCAAAACCATGACTACTTGCATCAGTATGCAATTCGGTTGGAAGGTTTGGGTTGAAAATAGCCAACACAGGTTCATTTGATAGAATATTTAAGACATATTGGAAGGATTCATTGTGTTCATTTTTCCAATTCCAAGGTGCATCTTTTCGCAAAAGATTAGAAATAATTCGAGTTTTAACTGAAAATTCTGGCACAAATTTCCGGAAGTATCCGGCCAAACCGAGGAACTGACGTACTTCTTTGACATTGGTGGGTGGTGAAAGGGACTTTAAAGCTAATGATTTTTCTGGACTTGGTTTAACACTTCCGTTTGAGATTAAGCGACCTAGATATTCAACTTCCGACTGTAGGAATTTACATTTATTGATATTAATTGAAAACCCATGTGTTCTTAAAGTTGTAAAAACTGCTGCTAGATTAGCAAGTCCTTCCTCAATTGTAATGGAAGGGATGAGGACATCATCCAGGTAAACAAGGGCTAATCCATTTTTAATTTCATTGTGTAGAGCAATATTTATGGCACGTTGGAAAATAGAAGAGGCATTGGCAAGGCCAAAAGGCATCCTCAAATACTCAAACTGGCCATCTGGTGTTACGAAGGCCAGTTTCTCAACTGAATCAGGGTGGACCTTTATCTGGTGGAATCCAGCAGTCATATCGAGAATAGTGTAATATTTGCTCTGACTTAATCGGTCAATTTGATCGTCTATTCGGGGAAGGGGAAAACAATCTTTAACTGTAATACGGTTCAAAGCCCTAAAATCGCAAACTAGGCGTGGCTCGCCGTTTTTCTTACGAACTAGCAAAACGGGACTTGCATAAGGCGACTGCGAAGGTCTTATGATGGAATTATCCAATAAATCCTGTACAATCTTACAAACCACTTCCCTTTCTGCTACTGATAGCCGATATGGGCGGTATTTAATTTCTTTATCAGACGTAAGACGTATTTTAAACTCGCCAGTAGTAATTAATGAAGGAACTTTATTTCCACTAGTAGAAATATCCGAAAACTCTTTTAAAATTATTTGAAGTTGCTCATCTATTGGCGGACTGGTAGAAGTATTAATTTGCTGATGAATTTTAAATGCTAATTTGGGACCGAATTGGTTATATGTAAGAGAAACTCCAGGAATGTTCAAAAAATCTAAACCAATTATTATCTCACAACAAATTGTTTCACTAGGTACAACATGCAATTTAAGAGAAAGTTCAACACCATCTAGAATTATGTCAACACAAAGTACTTGATGTGAATAAAATAGGCTATTACCTACGCCACTGATAGACCTTTCTTCAGGGATAAACGTCTGCGACACTTCTTTAGAAATATTTTCACGAATTAGTGAAACTTGAGCTCCTGTGTCTAAAAGAAATTGATAAAATACACCATTGATATTAAGAGGATATAAACAAAGGTTATTAATCATTTTGTTTGAATTACGGGAACCGCAGGTATTTATATGTTTAGATTTATCATCTTTCTTCTGATAACGTAATCTTTTAAAGCACTTATCAAACGAGTGCCCAGACTTTTTGCAGAAATTACATGTTATTAAATTATCATATGATCTAGAGGGGCCAGGGGTATCATGTTCTCTTTTTACACCTCGTGCAGTACATGCCGACTGACGATGTCCTATATTACCACAATTAAAACATTTAATATCATTAGTTTTTACGCGTATATTATTGTTTACATTCGGATTTACAATTTTCTGCTGAGTTTCACGACGAACTACACTTGGCTTACTCTATATACGGGATAAATGAGCAATAAGAGAACTGGTTGTTTCATGACCAGCTTGAGTCACTTCTGCTTGTAAAGCAGAATCTTTAATGCCAAAACATATTAAACTGATAATTTGTTCTTGTGTAAAAGAAACACGCAACAAATTTATTTTTTGTAACTTCATGCGCCCATATGAACCAAAAGACGAACAGCCGTCAGAATTATACATTATAGCCTCATTCATTAATTTACCGAAATCAGCACTGCCAGCAAAACTTTCGCATAAATCCCTTTTCAAACTATCCCAAGAACGGCGATCAACAGGGCTCCAATTGCTAAACCACTCACCTGCCTCCCCTTCAAAACAGTTGGCGATTCTAGCCATAAGTACTCCATCATTCCAGCCCAAATCTGTAGCCAAGCTCGACACTTCATTCGTCCATTGTTCAGGATTATCACGTCCAGGCGAAAATACCGGAAGAATGACCGAATCACCCGACGACACAGAAGGCACATTATTCGACACACTAGAACGCGAATCAACTCGCTCCAAAAATCCTCGAAGTAGAGTCTCTAATGTAGAAGCTACCGAGGGCGTGGCACTTTCTTGACTTTCTTCTTGCATTTTAAATGGAAAAATGCTATGTCAAATGGCACGAAACGCAAGACACCGGGTTCATCCCACTTCTGATGTTAGAAATTATTAGGAATAATTTATAATATATTATTTATTTATCAAAAATAATATATTTCTCCAAAATTATAATTTATTATTATGTAAATATTCACAGTACAAGGCTCGTGATGACTCTGCCCGTTTGTTTACACAGCAAGTCATCACTTGGACTTGTTTATTTTAACACAGTTTATATGTTGAATTCATTTCAACGCTAACAGTTTATCTCTGTTTTTTGGGAACTCGGGAACAAAAAAAGTTAACAATAATATACTTGTCATCACCAGGCATTTCTTCACAGATAGCCATATTTAATTATCCAAAAATAAATTTAAACATTTTTGAATTTTGTCCATTGAATGCAACACTGTGCGCCGGTCCCGTGCACGCTAAGCTTGAATTTTCAAGATTGCGCGATTATGTAAAATTCATAGCAAAAAAACTATACATCGGAGATAAAATATTTTTACTTTAAAAACTTTTTGAATGTTTCTTCTTTCTTTGCTTCGCAGCGTGTATGTGGAAAAAGTTGAAAATAAAAAAGTTTGTCGCTTAGTGAAATTTTAGAGTCATATTTTGTGACGTAACAGTTAAAACGTCATTTAAAAAATATAGAACATACTTCGGTACAGCAATGTATAGGTCTGTTAGAAAGCCCAATAAATGGACTTTATTTTGGTAAAAAAGTAGATTTCCTAGCTTTGTTACTTTTAGAGATATTAGAGTGTGAACTTAAAATTTACATTTTTCGATTTTATCCAAATTGGTGCTATTTTTCTAAATAAAAAATCTCTCGGCCACCAAAAAATATCGTAAATCGCCATTTCGGATGCCCCCTAAGACAGTTAATAATAATATAGGCATTTTATGTGGTTGTACGCCAAAATTATTTTTTTTTAACATTTCATAGGCTATTTCGCTCCACTATAAACAACTCGCTTACTGTGTACAAGGCTCTCCTCAGTAAATACACCCTCAACGCCCTGCGAAATTCGAGAAAAGATGCAATGGACCTGATGTTAGGCGGTAGATGATTATGCATCTTTTTAGCATTATAAAGTATTGAACTTTTAACTAACTCTGTGCGCGGGATTGGCAGATAAAGATCCAACTCTGCGTTCCTCAGTGGATAATTGTGAGATGGCCTCTCTGAGATAGCTGATATTAAGTGCTTACGAATTAAGCAGACGGATTCGAAAATAAATAAAGATGGAAGAGTCAATATACTAGACTTGATAAAAAATTCCCGGCAGTGAGTTCTACTACCAAGTCCCAAAAAATAACGAAGAGCTCTCTTCTGCAGTCTAAAAATGCGTTCAAATTGAGACGCACAACACGTGCCCCAGAATGAAAGGGCGTAACGTAAATGCGACTCAAAAAGAGCATAATATACCATCCTGCAAGTTACCGAGTTAAGCTCCCTGGAAACAGATCTCAGTGCAAAACAGGCCGAACTTAATTTCTTTGCTAAGGCGTCGATATGCAGGTCCCACTTTAGAGATTTATCAACAACAAGCCCCAGGAATGTCACGGAATCAACGTCCTCCATGGTATTGTTATCCAGTACTTGCACTGTTCCAGTCACAGTTGACCTATGGTCTTCTGGGGTGGGGTGGTGTGAGAGACAATTATCTTGCAGAACTTGAGGTTTTACAAAAGTGGGTAATTAAAATAATTTACAAGACAGACTATATTCAACAGACAGACTATACAAGGAAACGCAAATTTTGGACATTAGACAGCTGTACTTTTCGAAACTGATACAATTGATAAATAAAAACAAGATGAGTCTCAGCATCACCGCACACCAACACAACACACGACACAAGTCCAATGTGCAAGTTCCTTTAATGAGGAAGGAAGTCGGGAAAAGACACTTCATTTTTTTTGCGCCGAAATTTTACAATTTTCTTCCGGAGGACCTCAAGCAAAGTATAAAAACTAAAAGATTCAGGATTCTTTTCAAAAATTGGCTTCATACAAAAGACAGAACTGAAATAAGAAATTTTTTCAATAGTTCCTGATAATAAATTAATAGGGTTGAAATTATTTTAAAATTATATAAGTACCTACCTATTTATTCAAATGTGACATTGTACCCAATAGTGACCTAATATCCAATTTTGACATAAACCCCAATTGTGACCTAATACCCAAACGCGACTTTAAAAAAAACCGATTGTGACATTTATAATGATAGTGAAATTAAACGTGAAAAGTAAAATTAAAAAAAGAAAAAAAAAAAAAAAAAAAAAATTACAACATAAGTAGTTTATATAAGCAAATACTAGGCATTAACAAGCAAAATTTACTTTGCTTCTATGCCTAAATTGTTTATTTACCATTTATTGTTAAATATTAGGATTGTAATCTATAATGTGTTGGTGATAAATAAACTTATATTATTATTATTATTATTATTATAGTACTACAGATTGGAGCGAAGCTCTGTAAGATAAAACTTTGGTTTTAGAGAGGTTGAGGCACAGGAGATTTGAGTCACACCATGATTTGATGGTGATTAAGTCACTAGATACGGTTCTATGGAGTTCTGTAATATCCGGGTTGCTCCAAGTGAAACTAGTATCGTCTGCGAAGAGACAAACTTTGCCGCTAATATCCAGACTAGCAATGTCGTTAATAAATAGCAGGAACAAAATAGGGCCAAGAACTGAACCCTGAGGCACACCACATTCAATTGGTTTACAAGAGGACATGGTCGAGTCCACCCTCACAAGCTGACTTCTGTTACCAAGATAAGACTTAAACCATTCGAGAGCCATTCCTCTGAAACCGTAGAACTGTAATTTGTTAATTAAGATATTATGATTAACACAGTCGAAAGCTTTGGAGAAATCACAGAAAATTGAGGCTGTAGAGTGGTGGCAGTTCAGGCTGGAGTATACATTATTGAAAAGGGAAAACATTGCATCATTAGTACATTTGTTACTTAGGAAATCGAATTGACTGGTAGAATATTATATTTAGAGAGAAATGATAGAAGCCTCTTTTCAACCAATCTTTCTATGATCTTTGATAGCGTAGAAAGGAGTGCAATGGGGCGATAGTTTGAAGGTAGCTCCTTATCACCTCCCTTATGCAGTGGGATAATTATTGCCATCTTAAGACAGTTTGGAAAAGCTCCATTTAGAAACGACTTGTTGATCAGAGTAGTAAGATGTTTTAATGTGCCATCAGGAGGATTAGAGAACATTTTGAGGGTGAGTCCATCAGTCCCAGATGAAGATTTGTTTTTAATATCTTTGATTGTACTGCGAAGCTCTGGAACTACTACAGGCGTGAAGAAGAAACTGTGTAAGTTCACCTTAGCATTCGGGAGATATGAAAGTGGGTCCTGGGAAGGAGTTAAGGTATTCACTAAATTCTTAGCCACATCAACAAAGTAATCGTTAAGGACCTCAGGTGAAGTAGGAATTTTGCTAGATGAAGAAGCCTTATTCCTCAAGTCATTAACAATTGACCATGTTTCTTTTGCAACATTTTTGGAGTTTGCCAGCCTCCTATTATAATAAATGTCTTTGGCGGCTTTTATGGTTTTCTGATAGACTTTTCGGTATAATTTTACGTAATCATTGAAGAAGACGCTATCCGAGAATTTTTTTAGATGAGACAAGGATCGCATATTTTTTCCAGAAGTACGCAAGCCACTAGTGGACCACGGTTTATGCCGTTTGACTTTGATGGGTCTGAGAGGAAAGGATTTAGTCGCCAGGTCAGATAGGGTATTTATGAATCTAGAGAACTCGGAGTCAACATCATCTGAGTGGAAGACCCAGTCAACTGATAAGCAAAGTTGACTAAACTTCCACATTCAAATGTTACATGTCGTTCAGGATATACATAAAATGTATAAAGCCCTGTACATATTATTGTTCACAGTACCGAAACGTCGTTTGGATCAACAACAACAACAACAACAACAATGTCCATTCTTTTTCAAGTGCCTCGTCCTCTACGAACGTTGGCAATCATCAGCGCTATCTCTACTTTGTCGACTGCTCTTCTAAATAAACTTGTCGTGGCCCAGTCGACGTCCAGCGCGTCTTCTGACCTCAATTTTCCCCTCGATTATGAAATGAAAAGTAGGTATTTGTTATTCCTGAGTATGTGCCCGAAGTACTCTAACTTTCGCTTTTTAAGCGTAAACATAACTTCAAGAACTTTTGACATTCTCGTTAGCACATCTTTATTCCGCACTCTTTCCGTCTATATGTCCACATTTAAAAAGCTTCTAGTTTTTTACACATGGCGTCAGTCAGAGTCTATCCCTTAATCCCATAATAGAGAATACTGAAGACGTAGCAACGTACTACTCGAGTGCGAACGGAGAGCGAGAGACCTCGACTACACAACACGGACTTCATTGTTACAAATTATGATGCTCTAACTTATTCAATCCTGGCACGAACCTCCTGCATGTTATCCCCGTCTTCATTTACCTGACATCCTAGATATCTGTATGATTGGACCCGATCGATCTGTTGGAGGAGAATACCTCCTCCAACCTGGTTCTTACTAATCACCATCCATTTAGTTTTTCTGGCGTTCAATTTCAATCTAAACTCTTCACTTTCAGTAGCAAAATGATCAAGTAATGCTTAAAGACTTTCCAGAGAATCAGCGATATAAACCGTATCGTTCGCATATCGAAGCTTGGTAATGTTGACGCCATTGATAGAAATTCCGTCAGTGCAGTCTTTTAATGCTTTTCCAAATATCTTGCTCGAATAAATATTTTTTTAAAAAATAAAAAGAACCTTCAATAAACTACATACATTACACACATACTAATATACTTATTGTCCGTCGTTTTCAATCTGCCACTTTCCGTATGAGAAGCGAGGGGGTGAAGCTTATGGCAAAAACAGGTGTGACATCAGGTGACCATTGGCGTTCTAACGAAGGGAGCCACCAGCTCACATTCCTTTGAAGTATCGAGTATCATAGCGTTTCCGATTGGTAGATTTAGTGCGGTACTAGTGCAATTTTTGCAACGTTTGGTATACACAAGAGTGGTGAGGCTATGAAGCACCGCACAAAGAGGAGACGAAGAATAGGGAACGCTGTACAACTGTGTTCTATCTCATTCTCTCGCAGTCTAAATCTCATAGATCTATATGTTTGTCTCTTTTTAGTGTCGCTTTTTCGTTTCATCGACTCTCAAATTACTCCCAACGATTCTAAAGAAGCTTTCACTTCAAGAGTAATGGTGAAAGGATGCAACCCTGCTGGACACCTCTTTTTACCTTGATTTGTGCAGTCTGATTCCAGCAGAGAATTGGAGATTTGCAATTATTATCTTGAGGTCTCTATCATCCTGCTTGGGAATTTTCATAAGCTTCTCATGTTGTACCTTGTCAAACGCTTTATCATAGTCTACGAAGCATGCGTATACAAGAAGAGAAACATCTCTATATTTTTGAACTGGCACTTGGATGTTAAGCAAGGCCTCTTTTGTGCCAAAACCGTTACAAAATCCAAATTGGGATTCGCCCGTGAAGGACTCGCACTTTGCGTATATTCTTTTTTGGATGATCTCCAGAAAACCTCGAGAAAGTGGCTCATCAAGCTAATAAGGCGATAATCGCTACATGTTTTTGCAGATCTTTTCTTCGGAAGGGGCACACATGTTGATTTAAGCCATTCAAAGGGAATGATGCCCGATCGGTAAATCATATAAAATTGTAGTGACTCCTCATTTTATAGGATTTCATTAAGTTCGGAGTTTGGACCTGCAGCTTTCCTGTTTTTGAATAACTGAAAGGCGTGTTGGACTTCTTCTTTAATTATATCTAGTCCTTGTCGTGAAAACTCTTCAGGAATGTACTATCGCTCATCCCGAAACAGGTTTTTGATGAAGCTGTACCACTGTTTTGTAGTTGACATCAAGATTTATCTTATCTTGACTGTTCAACAGAATGCCAAGCAGCTTCTTTAATTTTCTTATGCATATTAAAATTGTCACATTTTGCTTCGAGGTCTTCGATTCCCTTACACCGTTCGTTTGGCCAATTTTCTTTAGCTACCCTGACTTTGTTTTTCATTTCACGATTTAACTGACGATATGCTGGCTGGTCTTTTTTCAGTCGTCTTGGTTCCATCAGGTCGAGGATTTCATCAGTTATCCAAGGTTTTTTCCTGACCCTAGTGTTACTTAATGACAATTTCGAGCTGTCGCTAACAAAGACTTCCCTTATACCAGTCCATAGAGTCTCCACTTCATGTCCAATACTCTTTGGAAAGTTGCTGATTCCTTCTTCAATCCAAAGGGCATTCTGTTGAATGCGTAATTCTTAATATCCATTTTCATCATTAAATGCTGTTTTTGGTAGGTATAGCATTCTCGTATATTTCGACCTAACGAGCAATGTCTATTTTCTAGTCAGTTTTACGATCATCCGACTAAGTACCTGACTCCTGTTTGTGCAATTGGCTTATTCTAAAACGAAATACTTGCATCTGGTTCCATTAATTTTGTACGTATTTAATGCCGTCATTACTTAGGAATACAAAAGCTCATTAAAATGATCCTGGATCCCGTCCATACAAATCGTTGTTCATTTAACGGCCCTTCCATTATCTTAAGCTTTAATTACCTCTTATAATATCTTTTTATCTGCACGAGCTGACAAAACATTGAAAATTGCGTGTTTTGCAAGAATATAAAAACCCCAACCTCGGCGAAGCGTTTAATATGAGTGTCCCAAATTGATTAGAAATTTCCAAATGATAATGCCGATCACATACGTAAATGACAGGAGACATATACTGAAATTGTAAATTAATTAACACGTCCATTGCAGACTGTGCATATGCACTTGAAGCAAAACAGAATGATAATAATTAGGAATTTATTTGTGCCAAGCTTGAACGTCATATGATTAAAGTACATATAGGTACCAATTTTGCTTCTAAAGATTGAGGACAATAATTTTCCTTAACTTGTGCCAAGCGAGTTTTATTGAATCGCAATAAAAGGGTGAAAACCCACTTCATAATTTGTTAAAATCAGGACAATTCGGAGCGGGATAAAAAACGTTTTAATGGGAGACACTCGACATTTTGCCCTTGTTGCTATTGTTGTGCCGGGTCGAAATGTATAGTTTATTTGCTTCAAAATTTTAAACAAATTATTTACGAACGATTCTTTTATCGTGATGACTTTGAATTTATAAAAGTATTCCGACAAAAATTTATGCCGGATTCAACGGAAAGTAGTAATAGAGGCGCTAACTATAGCGTTGATTGAAAGTGAGCAAATTAATGATAAATTTTACAGCTCTTGGTTTTTACAATCTGCGCGAAGAACATGAGCGTCATTATACAAGATGTCTTGAAAAGGTTGCAACTTTGCAATTTGAGAGAACTTTGAGGATGTAAGAGTCGAGATCCTCATAACAAGAAAAATGAAAACTCGTATCCTACATCCGTCTGTATGTTTTGGTTTGTTCCCGATACAAAGCAATACACGATCATTTAATGAAGCTGTACGGAAAAGTTCCCTGATAATCTCATACTAAATATATAATATAAGCGATCAAACTTTTTCCAATACACAATTCAGACCGCATTTCTATGAAACCGCTTTATGGTTTGTTTATACGTTATTGACGAAATATTGTTTGTTATATCAGGTGCTCCCCAAGTGTTGCGACACACAGCAACGCCGGAAATCTTCGTCGAAAGTGGACAAACCGTGGATCTTAGCATGGTCGTTTGCGCTGATCCCAGACCGAGATCGGTCGCCTGGGAATGGGGCTCGCTCAGACTGGAAGCCGGCAATGAGATGGGTAAGAATTTTTCTGAGAAGCTTTTAACAAATTTACTAAATTTATTTTCAAGACAAAGTCGTAGTAAAAAAGAATAGACTTAGCTGCTCCATAAAACTTGCTTCTTAGCGTATAATGTTTTCCTGAAAATGAAAAATGTAACGTAAAGATGCTGTCATTGAAGTTTAATTTTTATTTGAAATTTTGTTCTGCAACTTTTGAGCAAATTAGTTTCCCGAGAGTACTTACTTATAAAAATATTTTTCTGGCTTTTAAAAGCAGGGATCATTGGCCCGAAAAAACTAGTGTACATACTCTCATTTATGAAAATTGGATCCACATACAAAGATGGACAAAGCCAAGGGTCATTGTCTTTTGATTTTATGAAATAAAATAGTCGCGTGTCTTCATATTTGAGCAAATGGTTCACTGAAGAAATTACTTGGAGTATGTAGGATTGAATTTTATATGAATATTTAGCGACATATCTTTCAAACTATTATCAAAAACCACCTTTATAAAATTTTATCTGTACACTAACAAGTGAAATATATACAGGATGTGAATTCGAAATTTTTCAATGTAAATATCTTTAAAAGAAGAGAAATTTTAACAACGTAATTTGGTACAACTGTAGGGGGAAACAGAATCATCATATTTTGGATACGGGGTGAGTGACCCCTTGGGCCCATGCATCTCAACCTCCAACCCCAAAATTTCAAATGGCAATACCGCTTCTGTGATACCTTAAATTAAATATTATTGAGAGGTATTTAGATTTGAATTTATATAGTATGTGATTTTGAGAGAGCCATCCATCTCAATATTAAGAAAGTTTGACAGAATACTGAGATTATCGGATGTAGATTTTATTTACTACAATCATGGTTTAGACAAATAGGGATGAATCCCTTTTTTCGCCAGAAATATAATAGGCATCTTGTGATAGTACTAATCGAACGACAAACGCTTCTGAGTCATTCCATAGCCACTTCAATTTAGCTTTTCATATTTCCCATCCAGATATATTTAGATTTATGACTGTCTCATTAGATGTTCAGTCGAGTTGTTATATCAAAATGAACAGCGTACGTTTACCAGTGTCCCACGGACACCGCCATTATAAAAAACGTCAGGATAGTATCACTAATTTGATTACTTTATATAAAAGTGAGGATCGGACCGGAGAGTCCCATGCTGTGAAAGGGGTTCGGCGCGCTATCGGCCCATGGTACTAGTGGTACCTAAAAAATTTTCGGACCGCAGCCCGCAATCGTCCATTGCGCGTTTCCATCTGCAAAAGAGTTGTTTCTAAATTTAATACAGGGCCGAACAAAAAGTACAATTCAAATAAAATAAACTGTGTTATTAATGTTATTTTAAATATTTAGATGCTCAAATGGCATTTTACGCTACACAAAAGGATAATATTTTTTATTTACGACTAATGTATAATGTGCGTATTATATTTGTGATTTTGGCAGTATAATGGCATATGTTATTCCTCCAGGGATTAATGACGAGTAGCGGGATTAATGGTCATTATTCCACAAAAGTGTCAGTGTCAAACGTGCCGTGCTTGTGGATTTGTATTGAAAATTATGAGACGGATGAAATTTGTTCATTGAAAATCTCAAATAAATTAATTTGTCGTAAATAAAGTAGAGTATACTACTCGCAATAATGGCTATTATTCCCTCGGAATGTTACTCCCTCGCCGCTAACGCGGCTCAGTTCGTAATAATCCTATCTAATAATAGCTATCATTATTGACTCGTGGTATAATCTACTATTACTCTAAACACTTAGTAGTTGGTCAAGTTTCAGTAAATAAAAGTAATCGATTTAAGTCAGGATATAAGATTGTACTCCAAAGTCAAAAACATGGCAGTGACATAATTTCAAACGAATTCAATATCTAATTTTATTTTAAATCCGATATCAGACATGTTTTACAGTATGGCTGAAATAAAAGTTGTTTATATTTATGGTCGAGAAAATCGTTGCGCCTTAAGAACTGCTGCAGTATTTAATAAAATAAATCTTGGAAAAAATTTAAGTCATACTTACGTGAGACAACTGATTCTCAAATTTGAAGAAATACAATCGGTGGCAAATAAAAAAAGAGTGCAGCTCTACGCTTCTCAAGTCCGTCAATTTTAATCTGATACTCGAAATGCATGTGAGCTGGTGGCACCCTACATTAGAACGCCAATGGTCACCTGATGGCATACCTGTTTTTGCCATTTACTTCACCCCCTCGCTCCTCATACGGAAAGTGTCAGATAAAAATCGACGAACAATACTTGATAAAGCACAAGTAGAAGTATTAAGACATTTTGCTATAAATCCTACAATGACTCTACGCCAAGATTCAGCGATAACAGGAAGCTGTCATAAATCTATTTGTCAGGTACTTGAGTTAAATCATTTTCATCCATACAAAATTCCTACTTCAGGAATTGCGTGAAGACGACACTGATCCAAAAATACAATTATGCGAGGAAATTACAGAAAAAATAGCGTATTACTTGTGAGTTGCTAAAAAATATTTGGGTTCTAGTACGCTTTCCGGACACACGATTTTTACCACTTTTTTAATTTTATTAACCCTTGAACGGCTAGCGTTACCGTATGGTATCAGGGACGCACATTTTTATTTAAATCAAAGTTGCCCATTCCTATGAAAAAATACGTTTATAGGTTATGTCAACCTGTTGTTCGATCGTATTTTGAGCCGATTTATAATTTGCTGCACTTTTAGTTTTTTTGGTTTTGGTGTGACATTGTGTCAAATTTGAAAAAACATAATGGCCGATCAACCGTTGGACTTTTGTTTACAGTAAGTACCATGATTTTTATATTTCAGTTATAATCGGTGCAAAAACAGTGATTTATGCCAGATAACTGTTCCACCTTTATAGTTGATTAGTAATGGTGATGTTATAAATCATGTTTTTGCTCTCTCGCGTGTGTTTTTTCTTACGTTACCAAATGGTAACGCTAGCCGATTATGTAGTCAAAACATTTTTTTTTTTTCAGACGGGGTTTTACTCTCGAGGAGGCTCTAAATATGGTCTATGAGGACGACTTGGATGTTAGAGAGATTTTCCTGGAACCTCCAGACACCAATGTTCTTACAGACGAGGACTCAGCCGAAGAAGATGAAGGAGGTATGATTGACAATCTCAACAGACAGCAGCTCTCAGCTCATGTTGAAATAAAACTTCACAATGCTGAGACAGAGGCCGAGAGTGAAATAGAGAACGGACCGGAGGTTACTCAAGCCGATGAAACTCAAATCCAAGAAGTTATTGAAGTTGAAGAGCCTGCTGTTGTAACTCACAATTTACCAGAGCGTCCAGGTAAGACCAAAATAACTTGGGCAGATGGAGACCTTTTTCCGACACCAAGGGAATTTCCAAAATCAGACCGCTTACGATATGTGAATTTGACACCCGTTGAAGTATTTGAAAAGTTTATAGATGACGAAGTTGTTCAATATATTGTCAACGAATCTAACAAATACGCGTTATTCCTAAATCATGCAAATCCGAAAATTACAATTGCTGAGATGAAATGCTGCCTAGCAATTCTCATCCTGACAGGATATTCAGAACTACCTGGTAGAGATTTTTATTGGGACTCTCAAGATGATATGAGAAATCAAATGGTTAGCAATGCAATGCGAAGGGATAAATTCCGGCAAATACTAAGATACTTACACTGCGCAGACAATACAAAACCTAATCAATCCGATAAGCTTTGGAAACTTAGATCCATCATGGACATGCTAAAACAAAGGTTCATAGAAAACTGGATTCCAGAGCAAGACTTGGATTTCGACGAATCGATGATCAAATACTTTGGGCGGCACTCTTGCAAACAATTTATTCGTGGAAAGCCAATAAGATTCGGTTACAAGATGTGGTGTCTGAATGCTCCATCAGGATATTTGGTCAATTTTGATTTGTACCAGGGGAAAAATCCGAAAGGAAATCATTCTTTCGAAGAAGAATTTGGGAAAAATATTGCACCAATGATAAATATGATACACGAGTTTCCAGAAGCTGTTAGAAAACTGCCCTTTCGTTTTTATTTCGACAATTTGTTCACTAACTTCAACGTGTTATTTTATCTGAAACAACTGGGATATGATGGCACAGGAACAATTCGAGAAAATCGCATTCCTAAATCTTGTCCGTTACTAAATAAAAAAGATGTTTTGAAACAAAAAAAAAGGGGAGAATTCACTTCAAGTCTGAATAAGGATGATGGTATTATTGTTGTCAAGTGGGTCGATAACAACGTCGTCGCTGCAGCTTCGACTTGTTATGGTATAAATCCAATCACCAAAGTAAAACGATTTTCTCGAGCAGAAAAGAAGATCATATATGTTGGCCGTCCATCACTTCTAACAGAGTACAATCGCTTCATGGGGGGTACTGATTTGTTAGATGAGAATGTTGCCAGATATAGAATCAGTATTAGGCGCAAAAAGTGGTGGTGGGCAATTTTCACCTGGCTGTTGGATGTTTCAGTGGTGAATGCTTGGACTATTTACAGGAAGCATGAAGCTATTTCTCAGTTGAACTTCAGAAGACAAATTGTGCAATCATATCTCACTAAATATGGAGTTCCTCCTAAGGGAGCAGGGAAGCCCGCAATATCACGTTCGAGCGTAACTCTGAATAGAATATCAGATGATCTTCGATATGATGGTAGTAACCATTTACTCGTGCCAAATGAAGGCAAGAAAAGGAGAAGATGCGCTGGTGAAGGCTGTTCGTCTAGTATAAGAACTAAATGTCGTAAATGTGAAGTAGGTTTATGCATTGACTGTAACGAAATATTTCACACAAAATAAAAATATTTGTACCCCTTATTCGGCTAGCGTTACCATATGGTAACAGCGATATTCTTTCAATAAAAGCAATTTTCATGGAATTTTTTTTTTTTTATATATTTAATTCGTGTTATTGGTTAGCTAAATAACAGCTATTTTTGGTGAAATTCAAAAAAAAAAATTTCGCCGTTGAAGGGTTAAGTAGAGGGCTCTTAATATAGTATTTTTAAAAAGAAAAAAATGTGGAATATTTAGACAATTTTGATGAAAAACGGACTTTTTTCAGTGTAATTATCAATAGTAATATAACTAGTGCAATGGAAATTATTGATAATTTTTGGGAAATTTGCTCGAATGCATTTTTAGTTGAAAAAAAGCAAGAGTGCACGTAGTGCACGAGTGCCTTTTTCAGTTATAATCGCATGAGTACAAATTTGTCGAAAATTATAAAGATATTTCCATTGCACGAGTTGTATTTAATGAGAGAATTTCATAAATCAAAAATTTGAATTTTTTGTCATAAAATGTCAAAACACCAGTTTTCGCACCAGTTAGTATGCAATTATCTGATAATTTGCACTAGTGCAGATTATCGCGTTATTACAATTTGATTGGTTCAAATCAACAATCAAAACATGTCAGTTTATTGTTGGAATACCAGTTTTGACAGATGTATGAAATTCACAAAATAAATTAAAAAGCAGAATTGTTGTCAGACTTTTTCATTTGCTCAATAATTATTACCCAATTTATTACTTATGTAGTGCAAATTTGAGCACAGAATATTGTATTGTATTGTGGGAAATTTTTTTGGGTTATTTTCTTGAACTGCTATAGCGATATTAAGCTAATAAGGATAGATATTTATTCATTGATCTGTGTCAAAGGTTGAGAGGCGATTTCAAAAAAAAAAATAAATAAATAAATAAATAAAAATTGATCTATCTATCTCAGTACTAGTTCTTTTTTAATGTACCGGTTGTGCCGCCAACATTTTGGGTACCCCGAAAGCGACTTTTGCCCAAATATATCGCTTTTTTAGAGACATTCTAAGTTGGAAACTGCTCCAGAATCCGGGTATTTTTCTTTTTCAGTAAAAAATAAAAAGTTAATTTAAATATATATTTCAGGAGGACCTGGACATGTAGACCAATAGACGAAAGTGTGATAACTAGAAGGAAATACCATAGAGGGAGTCTGGTGCAACAAAAATGGCTAATTGGAATTTTTGATATATCGACCAAAAAGGGATATACATGTGTGGGCGGGAATATTGGGTGATACTAATGCTCGATTCTTATTTATTAATTTTAATCTTATTGGAGATACTTAGTTGGAAATTTTTGAAACCATTCATCATCTCATTGTTTAAGAAATAGAAAATCAGTTATATATTAATGGGGGTAGGAACCTAAACAAAGATTTGATACATTTTCAACACATGGAGTGCCACCATGTTCTTCCTGTGAGGCAATTTTTAAATGATACGTTTGCAGATCAGTCGATTAGGAGAAGAGGTTCAATGGAATATGGCCGGCGAGATCACCAGATCTAACACCCCTCGACTTTTTGCTCTGGGGCCACTTCAAAACTGTTGTGTTTAAAACGTAATCTGCAGTTTAACTCGATGATCTTCGGCAACGGATTATTACAGAATATGCTTCCAAGAGAATTGTTCCAGAATGTAGGGAATGAGTTTGAAAATAGATTATATTTTTGTTTAGCCCAAAATGGAATTCCATTTTGAGCATCTAATTATATAAAATAGCATTTTATAAGACAGAGTTTATTTTATATGAATTGTAATTTTTGTTTAGCTATGTATTAAATTTAGAAAAAATTCTTGTGCAGATGAACACTACTCCAAAAATTAAATTTTAGGTATCATAAAAGGAGTAGTGCCATTTAAGATTTTGCGGTTGGGGCGCATGGGATCCAAGGGGTCACTCACCCCCTAACCAAAATATGGTGGTTCTGATTTCCCCTACCTGCATAATATTTGTACCAAATTACGTTTTTCTAACTTTTTTACTTTCAGAGATATTCGCATTGACAGTTTTCAAATTTACACCTTGTAAAACCATGTTCAACCCAATTACAGGAACCCAAGGCTTAAAGAGCTTGAAATTAGTTATGAGAATACGAGAACGATTTGAGCAATTTCATGTGGCGATGACTGACAAAAAATGTAATGTAAATCAATAGTCAAATAAACAGTACAGCTAGATAAAGATAACATTAAAATAAAACATCTAAATTCCGGCCTTAAAAATTAGAGCCGATAAAAAACTATGGTAATTTCTTTTAGATTTGTTACACGTCAACTTACATTGTCCATTATATCCTAAGTTATTATAAAAAAATGTGCTCATCATTTATCAATTATTTCAGGAAAATTCAAAGTGGACGACTTAACTCAAGAAGACGGAGAAGACTGCTATTTAACCACACTCCACGTCAAAGATACTTCAGCGACAGACTCGAGGACATATTATTTGCTCGTGGAAAACGACAAGGGCAAGGATACGCATGCCGTTCAATTATACGTGAATGGTGAGTAAACTGAACGTATTATTTTTCCCAAAGCGGAAGTTTTACTCTTTTGAGTGGTGATTTTGCTGTTATTTTTAATTCTTGCCTCGATTTTTACGTGTTTTAAAATTCAAATTTCAAAAGTTACGTTGCAATTTGGAATTTTATATTTGATAGCAAAGTTTATGACACACGGAGCATTCAGAATTTTGAAATTGGAAGAATGAAACCTAATATAATTCATGAACTTCCAGAGTTGTCGAAATTTTGAAATTGGAAATAGTCAAAAATTGCACATTCATTTTTCTCTCACTCTCGGGTCTGAATACTCCATAGTAATGATATACTTTCCACATCGATACCTACGTTACACCAATTGTCAAAATCAATTTAGTACCTTATTCTAAATGATTTTCCAGACCTAAATACATATTCTTATCGCATTATGAGAGAATTCATATTTTATCTTGTAAAAAGCAATCAAAATAATAGTCGAGGGAAAGTCGTTGTCTCTAGACAACTGGAACGTTTCAAAAAAATGAAAATATTGAAATAACCGGCCTGACCGAGGAAGTAGTTATAGTGAACATTTCCATTCAAATTCTCCCTGGCAAATATTTTAATTTCCATTTTCTGTAATCAGTGAACGAGCGTCCCTTTTTTTGATTACAGTAATTGGCGAATTATTAAAATTTTATTTTGCTTTAATGAAATTTTATTTTCAGAGCCACTACAAATGAGCACTCTAGTGAGCGTGGCCGGTGCCCTATTAGTCGGTTTCCTCGTGTTGATTTGCGTCTGCATCTACGCAATCAGAGCGGGAAAATGTTGCTTTTCAAGTAAGTGATGATATTTATGACTCTAAAAAAGTCTCTCAATTGTTCCAACAAGTTCAACAAGCAAAAATGTAAGGTTCTGAGGATCTAGTAGTTAAAGATTTGATGCAAATCATACTAACTACCAAAAACGTTCAAAGAAAAAATAAATGAATGCATTTTTTTAGTAATCTTAAAAAGTTTGAGCAATACTTTGCTTCCGTAGAACCGTTTAAGGTGAGAACATAGGGACTCGTTTTCAATATTTCCAACGTGAAGAGACAAGTTAATAACGAGCCTTATCGTAACCGTGGATATTTGCGACCCTTTTTTTATGAGGGGCAAAATTGAGACATAGAACACGTTTGCGAAAGATATTTGCGGATAAAAAAAGTGTCGGGTCGACGTCGTCACGAGAAAAACAGCTCCATAGAGTGAAGATAAGCATTCGGATAAAGGTTTTATGGTGGTTCAGAAAAAAAAATCCACCTCAGGAATTCTGTCAGTGATGATTTTTTGAATTATGTTGCTTATTCTGAATTTAATCACCATCCGAATGCATTATCAAAGTTCTACAGCCAGCGTCAATTTGTTGTTCAAATCTCAGAATACCGAACATTAATTTTAATTATTTTTATTTATTTTATTTATTTATTTATTTATTTAAATGTTGATTTACAATGGGGTAAGGTTTGCCAAATTTTCCAATTTTATAATTACTTATGTTATAAAGATGTGAAGCATAATTTTCTAAAACAGTTTCGCAATTTTAATACCCTAATCCTTAATCCTAACCTTAATTTATTTATTATTTAATGAATATAGATTCAAAATTACAAAAATTGGATTCCATAATTTATTACATATAACCCATTACATTGATGTGGTTCTGCAAGGCATACAGATGCCCGTGTGCAGAATTTAAGATACATTACTTGACTTAATTTCTAGTACAGTTCAGTAGATTTATAATATACCTACCTAATGATAACCAGTTAACATGAAGCTCCTACACAAAATGTGTCAGAAGTATAACAAATCAAATAAAAACAATAAAAAGCAATATTTATTTTTTATGCTACATCTAATAAATTTTTTCACATCCCTTTATCTTGTGTTAAAGAGGCTGGAACCCTGATAAAGTTGAAATTTTTAGGCCTCTGATAGTAGAAAGAATTCAACGATAGAGTTAATCTGACTAAAGGCTGAGTGAATTTTAGGAAAGCTCTGACATTTTGAGATATTGTTAAATTAAGTTGCTTTTTGTATTTGAAGACTGCATTGCAACAATGCAGTCTGTGTAATGCTTCCAGATTCAATATTTCAACCGCTCAAATAACGGCCCAGATGACTGCATGTGCCCAGCTCTCAATATAACGCGGATGAAACATTTTTGCACAATTAAAAGTGGTCGCTTATTACTTTTGTAAATGCCCCCCAGATACTTATTCCATAGGTTATTACAGATTGCACCTTTTCATTAATTGTTTTATATTGAAACTGTAGATAAATGAGTGTAACATATTATTCCAAAATTCAGTTATCATCGCAATTATTTATACATGATGGAAATCTATTTCAAATAAATAAAATTGTGAAAATTTAGTTTGTTCCAAAGTTTCAAAAAAATTATATCTAATAAAATATCATGTGAAATATCCGGCAGCAGTTTCCTGATACGTAGCGGAAGCTTCATTGCAATTCAACTAGCCCCTATAGGTTAATTTCACAGACTCAATTTTATCTGTATGAAATTCAATTAGTTGAGCCAAATAATTCCGAAATTCGCTTGTTTATCTATATCTATCATCGATAAACAATATTTTTTCTCCAAACGTGGAAAAAAAAGACAGAAATAAAAAAAAAATGCACCAGTTCTACACTAGATCTGCCAATCGGAAACGCCATTAATTTCTATGCTGGTAGGCAATTCGAGCGTGTTAACACCTGTCAAGGTGGTGGAAATTTAATTTCTATGCTGCTAGGCAACCGCAGCGGCAGTAGAAGTACTTTTAGTGCCGCTGGAGCGGTAGCAAAAGTACTTTTAGTGCCGCTCGTACTTTTACTGCCGCTTAACCATTCAGTCACCTCCGAGCTTACCCCATTCGTTTGGAGAAAAAATAGCGTGTTGCATGCGGAGTTGAAGCACTTTTTTGTGCTTCAGCAGTATTGCACCTACTGCTTCAGCACAAAAAAGTACAGCTTTTACTCCTAATACAACAATATACTATTATTGTAACTATAACAAATTAAACAAAATGATATTTATTGCCTTGCCAGCTAAAATTGAATTTATTGCCACTTGTAACAAAACTACCTTTATTACCTGTTTTTTACCAGTCATTCTTTGTACAGGTTTTTGATATTAATATCAGTGTGCGTTAAAACTTTTGTCAAGTTGTCACATTATTTCTAAGTTTGTAATCACTTCTTCTCAATATATTTCTTAATCGATATCCTGCAAATCCGTTTTCTTGACAATTCGGACACTGAGCAGATAGTTCAATAGAAGAAACACTACAGTCTATTTTTTCCCAAGATAGATTTTGACAATGACAACTTTGAAACATAAACAATGCCGCTTATTGGTCGTAAGATGCCGTGTACCTGCATTCGACGAAGGTATTGTTTTCCAACCATGTAAAAGGATACCTCACCTGCAATGACAGGGCATTTTGCGACCAATCAGAGCCACGCGGTATTGTTTATGCTTCAAAGTTGACAAAATCAAAAACTATCTTGGGTAAAAATAGAGTGTATATTAGAACGCAGAAGATCCCAATCCCTGAATCCCTACTACACAGCTAATAATACAAAAATAGATTTAATTATTCTTTTCCACAGGTTGAAATTAAAAAAAAAAAAAAAATCGACAAGTAGTTTATGAAGCCAATAAAGATTTTTCTAATTAGCTTTGAGATTATCGTGACAATCCGAATTAGCATTGCAAAAATGCTTCTAAAATATATGCCTAACAAGCTCTATCAAGGGTTTATCAGCCTGTTTAAGCTTGAAAACGAGGAGCGTGAATTGCAGGATAATTAGACTATGCAGAGGACAATAAAAATAAATTTTGCTTTTGTAAAAACAAATTTCAAATAGTATGACAATAAAGATAATTTCAGACTTATTTATTACTCATTTGAATGCCTAAGAATGTCTCGAAAAATGCAATCCATAAACTTTCTCAGTTCTTAATGTAGAGCGTAGTTAGTTTGTACCTGCTCTCTATAGATTGACGAAGTCAAAATTGAAAAAAAAATCGAAAAATGGAGAATTGTGTGTGTTCGCACTTGGCAGTGCGAACACAAGATTTATAATTAAGTTCCAGAGCTATGGCCTCCAATGTAGTTTCCTTGATTTCGAGTCGCATCTTGCTAAGTTAAATTCCTCCGTGGAATAGTTCAGCGAGCCGATAAAGCCGTTCGTTACATGCTATCCAGGGATGAGTTGCAACGTTTCAGCAAATAGAGTTTTCGGTCGGTAGGTAGTTGGACTGGAAAAGCTCGATAGTAACGACACGAAAAGTTTGCCATTGATACGAATATGAGCAATTACAGATACATATTAGAGTTAAAGTGTTCCTTCATAAGACTATAATATCGAGGCTATTTCTGTTCCATCAACAATTGGTCAATTCAAGTTAATTGGCAACTAAAATCATCTGAGAATATGAAGCCCCTGCATTTTTTTACTTTTCTGAAAGAAATCCTATGTTTTTAGTTTCGTAAACTTAAGAAATAGACTCAGATTTACCCTAGTTTACTCATAATTTTTGAGGGTTTGATACAATGTTTTTTGGCAATTTAGAATTAGTAAACATTTGGTCCTCATTTGGATTGAAAATAAAAACTAGTAAAAATTATCTATAGGCAACTAACATCATTAATAAACGCCACTGTGAAGATAAAAAATTCCTAATTATACCACGAAGTTCCTTATTAATTACATATTTGTGTACTCATAAGTGTACCGACCCTAAAAAGTTATTACGAAGGCATAATAATTGTCGCACAAATTGAATGACAGACCATATGAAGGGCTTTATGGCGGGTTGGCCCAATTTATTGAAAAAAAAAGGAAACACATCGCCAATGATAATTATCACTAAGTCAAAAATCCTGCTGTATAATCGAAAAATATTTCCTGAAGCAACTAAAATCGTATTGTTTTTATTTTTGCAGGAAAAGGCGACTTCAAGCCATCGGACATTCACGAGTAAGTACACATATCCGAGAGGACGTAAAACTGGTTAAAAGAAAACAACTTTGTCGGGATTCGATGGATTGTGAAAAGCTTCCAAAATGTTTAGTATTTTCGTTTTTATTATTAGCTCGAATTTTGTTAGATTTATAGAGTTCTCAAAAATGTTTGAAACAATTTCCTCTGCAAGAAAAGTTAATTGCAATTTTTAGGTCTTGTCTCAAATTAGTTGTCCTAAATTGAACATTCCAGCGATATCAGACTAGCCTACTAGTCCTTTTAGTGGGCTTGTGCAGAAAATGATTGATACTTATTTGCGTATCTGAAGATCCTAGGAATCTCTGTGAAAAAGAACCCAATAATTTGAAAACAGCCAAATATTCTGAGATTATTCTTATAGAAAAATATTTATATTGCGAAGAAGTAGTTCAGTATTCGCGGATCTTCTCTACGAACAACCAGGAGATGACTAAAAATTTGGAATCAGAAAATTCCAGTCTTCTAATAAAAGTGCAAAAAAATCTATGAGTGATATTACCGGATTTAGGTAAAGATTCTATATAAAAAGACGAGATAATTTCGAAAGTTCAGAATCTGAGAGATTTTTTGGGTTTTCCTACGGAAAATTAGGAAATTTGCACAGTGTTGAGTATGAATGTAAGATCCACAGATTCTAGAGTCCTGTCATAAAAAAATAAAACATTTCCAAAGTTTCCCAGACTCGAGAATGTAAAGATTTCATGAGCTTTTACCATAAAATTTGAAAAGTGATTAATTCAGCTTTGAGATCGAATGATTGAACGGTTTGAAATGAAATAACGAAGAAATTTGTAGTGATGATCACGGATTCAAGATCGAAAGATTCTACAGCCTTCCCATGGAAAAACGAGAAAATTTGCACAGTTACCAGGCCTTATAATCTGACGATTTTAATAGTTTTTTTATTTTTTCATAGAAAAACCAGAGAATTTGCAGATTGATGAAGGTGTTCTCCGGATTTGAGATCGAAATTTGGTGATAGATCACTTTAGGTCGCTTTGATTTTCAATACGATTTTGATTATTACTGATATATAAAGCAATTTCAAGATGGTTAGTGGATATGGATATGGATCTTTGAATTTTTACTAAGTTATGATTTTTTTAATTTAATTTTTTTCTTTGTTGATAGCGTATTTTTGATAAGTATAGCGATATTAAGCTGATAAGAATAGATATTATTTATTGATCTGTGTCAAAGGTTGAGAAGCGAGAGGATATAAGGCATTAGTGACTAGTGATTTTTTACAATTATTATTATTTTGTTTATTTATTTTGTTTAATTTTAATAGATTTCTATTTTATGGCAAAATCAGCATACTACTTACCTTGGTGAATATTTTCAATATTTAATGTTTATGGAGAGGGTTTTTTTGAGGTTTTTTGCTGATTTTTGAGTGATGGTGTTAGGCTGGCTTGATATTATTAAAAGTTAGTGATTTATTTGTGTGTGATAAATTTCAGATTTTCATAATAAAGAGACCAAAACGTCAAACAAGTTCAATTTTGTTTTGTGGTATTAAGTGAAGAAGTTATAAATTGGTGTAGTTTCTGGCACTTGATAATGGATATTTATACTGTAGAAGACATGTATTTTATTTTCCTATAGTAGGTATGTAGGAAATGTATATTTAAATAATATTTTATTTATCGATAAAACGAACTCATCCATATTTTTTTTTCTTCATTATGTCCTAATAATTGCTCCAATGCAAATTTGAACATAGAAACATTGACCGGTTTTAGGGACCTAATGTGTTCTAGAGCCCGAAATTTATCACATGACAAAAATAAAATAGAATTGAATCCGTATATTCCAGCCTTTTCTCATAGAAAATCCAGAAAATTTAGAGAGTGATGACTTAAGAGCTGAAGAGTTTAGCAACTTGTCATAAACAAATGATGAAATTTGCAAATTTTCTAAAAATTTTATGATTTTTTTGTCATAGAAGAAATTTATTTCTGATCAGTAATTTCGGCTCATTTGTCCTATAGAAAAAACGCTAATTTCAGTGAAGAATTCTAGTAATAACCTACTCATGATTTCAATAGTATTCATTCTGAAATAAGAACTTTTAAAATTACAGAAGTATGACACAGGCTTCAGATTTTAACCCGCCATCGCTAGCGTCCCTAGAAAAAAATTTAACATTTTTTGAAAATCTGTCATAATTTCTACAATAGACCTATCTATTTTTACCTGTATGCGCGCGCAACACGAGGCAATGCATTTTTATTGGCTAACTAGTACAGGTGTGAAGTAATCCTTTTGCACGCTGGGCATCTTCTTGTCCTTGTTCATTGCCCGTGGTCTGACAAGGATAAAATTATGCTTGATATTCAACTTGACGTAGCTTGACAAGTGATCGATTTTCAATTGTTTGTGTTGTTGATTGACAAATACGTTGCACGTCACGCGGTTTTCCTCCTTCCTTTTTTATACCGTGCAAATAAATAGAACGGATTGCTATACGTAAGTCTAACATAATTTGGTACGTTTTGCCTCGTCTTGCGCAATAAGCGTTCTACGTCTTTTTTTATCTAATAAAGTTCTCGTATTATTACCTCTTTGTCTGGTAAAATAGATAGGTCTATTTTTCATTATTTTTGCCGTGTATCCAGGAATGCCTTTATGACCCCACCTACTACACGCATGTTTAGTCGATTGGGCGATGTTTGTGTTTTTGTGCCAAAACGACATATTGTTAGTGCAAATCTTACACGCGAGCGTGTGAATGTTAGGAACAATCTAACGACGCGAGTGACGGCATGTGTCAAAATTTTGTTAATTTTAATACATTTTCAATTTGTATCATTTGTATTTTGCTGTTGTTATTAAAACAACATTTATATAAAATTATTAAAAATCAATTCAATTAATTTTTTTTTATTGATAACTTATTTTACTTATTTAAAGTACTCCTCAGCGTGTTTAAATCCAACATTCATAAAAGCGCGTGTTTTAATAAAGTTACCATGACAAAATCAACAACCCAAGAAAGGTTAAGTCTAAATGTCAACTTTTTAATTATTGATTTGTCAGACAACAAAAGGTATGCCAGATGTCATATCACGAATTTAGCATTCTACAACTATTAGTAATTTATAATTTGAACGTATAGGTACCAAAAAACAGAATAGTGTAAAGTATTCGTAGATAACTAGCCTTTAAAACACTTGCTCTATTTCGAGTACTCCGGCTGCGCCGTCGTGCTCGAAAAATCGCGCGTGTTTTAAAGACCTTAATATCCACTTATACTTTAATATACTATACCAGACCTCTGTTTGAAAAATAATAGTTCTATTGCAAAGAAATGGATGTTAGATAAAATCTAACCCGCGAGCGATGGTGTAAAAAAATGAAGCGCGAGCCGCGAGTGACGGGGGTTAAGAATCTCCTTAACCAAAAGCAAGAATTTTGTGGCTCACACTGTAAGCTGCAAAAACGAAATTTCTAATCTTTTCTGAATTTTGCGGAGTCTCTCGATTTTGTGCGAATCTTCCATTATTATTTGGACTTCGAACACCGAGTTTCCTTGGAATATTCCAGAATCTTCTCAAACTATAATCTTGAATAACTTACTTCGCTGCAACCTTTCATACAGATTTATAGGCTATCAGTCAATGCCCTTTTAGAAACTCTTGAAATATTCAGTTATTACCCTTTTACTTGAAACTTAATAGAGTCATAAAATTATTGAAATTAGAGCAGATGCAAATGGGAAGTATCGAATGCCCGTCTACTTACTTCGCCTCTAAAAACGAGCTGTGGCCGCCAAGGAAAGCTTTAAAGCTATTTTAAAAGCCCACAGAGTGCCTACTAAATTCACTACAATAGAATTTCATTGATTTTGGCTTTACACTTTGAAAAGTGCTTGTCTTCTTAATCAAAAGAATGCATACACTTCATTGGAGGAGTAAAGCTGAAAATTAATCAATTAACTCTAGTAATTACTCAAAGAGATAATAAACTTAAATTTTGTTGAAAGCTGACTTCCATTGCATATTTAAATTCTAAAAATTCCTCCTCTCTACCGTTGAAATGTAATCTTACAGTTTACGTCTGACTCTAAATAATTTTCATTACTTCAACACTTGAATCAGCACTTCTACTAAATCTCCTAGAGTTTCATGTAAAGTGGGTGGATAAATTTAACATTTTATGTCACAGAAACTTTACCAAATACCTTGCGGTTTGTCTTTTTTGATCCTCCACAATCGCCGTCTTATTAAATTGACATTTTTATCTCCGTTTTCCATCAGTTTTATTTAACTTTTGTCCGAGTTGAACGGCGATGGTTTTACTCGTTTATCTCTGAGCTGTTCTATTTAGAATTATGTGAAATCTGTTTTTTTTTTTTTAAGATAAAAGTCAAAATGACATTATGTTGGCAATACAATGTAAAATTGTCAATGCTTTCAAATTTTTCATGTAGAGAAGGCTTGTGTTGCCAACATAGTTACTAAATTTTTGACTTGGGGAATTATCTTTGAAAAAAAAACAGACTTTACTTTGACGTTGTATTAACCAGGCAGTGAATATGTTTTTATTTTGTATTTATTTTATTGAAGCTTTAGATAAGGGTTCTGTCGTTGTAATAGAAAAGTGGATTTGCTTGAGGATATTCTGTGATTTAGAAGCTTTTAACATTTCAACTATGAATAAGTATCAATATATCAAAAACTATAAATAATAATTTAATTTAGTTTTATCAAGAATTTGATTCTTTATGTGATGAATTATAATCGTTTTACTGGAAATGGATTCAGTTCGAAAATCTAAGATTTGAAAGATGTTTTGTTCCAATTCAAATTAAAGTAACTGATTTTAATGAAAGCTTCAATAAATAAGGCAAAAACTATTTCACTGCGAAATTCTAGCGGTGTCGTAAATAATGGAGCTTCCGAAATTTAGTGGACTCTCACCCCTCGTCATCTTATAACGCTTTATTAAGAAAAGCACTGAGCAAATTTGTCTAGGCATGTGGTGCGTGCGTATTGCACGTATGGGCAACTGCGTGTTTTTCCTTGGGTGTTATTTACGATTTTCGTTGTTATTTCCTGGAAAATTTATGGAGTCTCGTAAAGAATGTTACAGTATGAAACGGCTTTAGGGTGTATTGAAGGATCTGCAGCGGGGAGATATGTGTTGTGTGTTTTTAACAGCGGCTGCGAGTTAATGAAAAATAAATTCAGTATCAATGAAACTGTTATAATCATGGCTTGATTCAAAGTAGCTCAAAATTGATCGAATGAAAATTGCTCTTCATGTTCAGAATAAATTAAATCAGAGTAGTCTACTAACTGAATCTTATGCTTTTGTTTAAAGCGTCAAAATGAATAGAGACAATCAGTAACTTCTTTGACAATTTTGTCACTCATGAACTTTATTATCAACAGTTTTTTTCTGTTTAGTATAGGTGACTTCTCTGAGAGTGGAAAATCTTCAAAATGTATATTATTGTCTTGATTGCTATCTATTTTTCTGCGGGGAGCTCATCTTACTAGCTCCGCAAAGTTTAGAAAGTCACTGAAGTTTATCCTAATTTATTCAATATATCTAAGGCTTTGATATAACTTCTTTCATAGTTTTCACAAAATTCCAATTGTTCAATCTTGTTCTCATTTCGATTTAAAAAATAAGTAAATCAAGCTGAGTACTCATTTATTCCGAATCTTATATTTATTTATATAATTCTTTGTCAACTAATTGTGACTTAAATTGCAAACGTATAAAACAATCGGAACATGATAAATTAATTATCTATTTAGTCATAAAATGTAAATATACGATGACGGTAAATTTATGTTGTTGAACGTGAATCAATGCCTAATAATTCTAAGTAAACACAGGAAGATATTTCAGGAACTGGTTTGTTAAAAATTTGATGTTATTAAATTATCCAAATCCTACATTCAATTTACGTTCGCTTGCAAAATTGCCGGACGAAGACTGCCGTAAATGGCCCCTCAATAGGGAGATAATCGATATCCCACGATCCCAATTAAAGCCGATCTGGCAATGGTTGGCTAATTATATTCGATATTGCTGGTTATTTAACGTTTCCTGACATGCCAAACTACGATCATAAAGAGTGGGACGATACACTAACTTGTATTTTTTTACATATGGTAAACATAAAGTAGCGAAAAGGATAATTCCAATTTAGACAGTAACCGAAACTTTAGGGTAACTAGGGGTTTACTCTATGGTGGGAATAAGGGATGTAATGATCCGCGAGAGTGAACACTTTCGGCTCTGGTATTCCCGAGGAGTGTTTGATCCCAAAGGATGCCGATGCCTTGGTTGCATCGGTCTTTTATATTTAGTTAGCTTAAAACTTACGTGCCGATTAATAAAACTTAACCTCATAAACTACTCAAACTACTGATTGATGATGCAGCATGTTTTTATATTCAATCTATAGAGTGATGATGTTTCTCCTTATAACCAGTTGACAAAGGGAAAAATTTTGAAAGCACCCGATATATTAGAAATCAGCCCGGACTAAGAGGCACGATGAAGATTTATCTTCGAATTTCATTAAAACGAGCGGTCTTAGTTAACCCATTAAGATTCTTTTAAATTAACTAGTGCTTTACTATTTCAGCCAAAAGCTCGACATAGAAAAAACCGCTCATCACCATCAGCTCACCAACAACCAAAACTCGCACCCGCAGTCACTTGGGCCGGGCGGCATTCATGCCGACGCCATCTACACGACGGGTCCCAGAGGCGGCAATCACCCAGACACCATGAAGGTACGTCTGGCTGCAATGGTTCTCCAACCGCCTACTAAAGTATAGCACTGCACGATTATGCTGACGGGGCCATCCAAAAGTGGATCGGCACATTATGAACTCGAACTGAGTAGTGCCACTCTTGGAAGGTCTCGGGGCAATCATTCTTCCTTTATCGAGTACTGTTGCTAACTGTTTCGATTTTGACCGGGTCATCGTATGACCGGATTATTTGCTGACTATCTTTTATCATGTTTTATTATTAGTTCAAATGAAACGGTAATGTCAAGAGTTTTTGGTAGTCATCATAATGGGGAGATTGCGACGACACAATGCACGAAAATCAAAATTAGCCCCTCAGGAACAAATTTCAATGTTATATTTATCGAATACCGAAATCCAATATTCACCAAAAGTCAGAATCATGAGACAGATGATGCGTGAAATTCCTTTGTTCACAAAATCCATTTAAGTTTCAAAAAAAAGGTCAACCCTACATAAAGGATAAAATGGTGGAAAATTAAAAATTATGCGTTTTAGATACATGAATTGTGCTACAATAACATTCTCGTTAAAATAAGCATGTTACACGCGTCAAAATAAGCTTACTTACTTTGAAATAAAAGGATCCAATGAACATCAATCTTATTGCGGTAAAATTGTTTGACATGACAATACGTAATACAGGGTGTCCCAATAGAAAGTGACCGATTTTAAATGCTTATAACTTTTAAATCAGGTGTGCGAGCTACCTGCGATTTGCGCCATTCAAATTTTCTTAGCCTAAACTATTTTTTCAGTTAAGTGCAAATTTTTTTCACACCTATACAGGGCAAGTAGAAAAAAAGACTTGAGAAAGAACGCAAATAAATATAGTTTAAAAAAACTAAAATACACGCTTGGGTGCTTTGTTCCACATTTCTCATACATTGAGCACCCCACGCTTTTTTTGACAATAATTCTAATATTTTTGTTCATTAATATTTTCTGTTTATATTAAAAATTATTTTTCACTTTTTGGTTCAATTTACTATAAAAGCGTGTTTTTTAGTTTTTTTAAAATATATTTATTTTTCACTTTTTAGTTCGATGTATTATAAAAGCGTATCAGCCCCAGAGATTTCCAGACTTTTCCAGACATTATCCAGACTTATTCAGAGCTTTCCAGAGTTTTCCAGGTTTCATCCAGATTTATCCAGACTTGTACAGACTGATCCGGATTCTGGAAAATGATCCGCAGGTCTTTTGGGACCTTTTCCAGAATTTTTCCGCTGCTTCCAAGAAATTTTCAGACCTTTTCCAGACGTTTCCAGAGTTTTCCAGACATTATCTAGACTTATCCAGAGCTTTCCAGAATTTTCCGGACTTCATCCAGATTAATCCAAACTTTATCCAGACTTGTTCAGGCTGATCCGAATTCTGGAAAATGATCCCCAGGTCCTTTGAGACCTTTTTCAGAATTTTTCCAACCCTTTCCAGAAATTTCCAAGTCTTTTCAGACGTTTCCAGACTTTTCCAGATAATATCCAGAGTTTTCCAGAGTTTTACAGACTTTATCCAGATTTATCCAGACTTGTACACGGTGGTCCAAATTGGACACTTTCTTATGGAAACACCCTTTATTTTTAGAGATAGAAAAAAATGAACCTCCCACTCTGAGGCTCAAATTTCATGAAATTTTGATTGGTGCAAACCGCATTTTGATATCTTCAACCGTTTAGCCGCTAGAGGGCCATTCTCGATTTTGAGCAATACTGTGAAACCTTCATAACTTTGTTGTTTATGAAAATAATTGATTTCCGTAAAGACTTTCTAAGAGCACTTTTTTAAGAAGAATTCAGTGACGTTCTCAGTTTTTTTCTAATTGACTCGGATTTCGAGATATTGACCAAAATACGATTTTTTTCAATAGAACACCCTATATATTATTAGCTTATTGGAAAGCTCTGCTTTTGCTGATTTCAATGATATAAAGTTCACTAGGTTTATCCCTAACAGTTTTCGAGAAAAAAAAATTATTTCTGTTTTTGTCATAAGAAACAATGTGTTAGAAAGAGACCTTTCTCGTTTTCCTTACAGATATAAAGTCCTTTTCCAACACACTGTGTCTTATGACAAAAATCGAAATAATTTTTTTCTCGGAAACCGTTGGAGATAAACCTATCCAATTTTATATCATTGAAATCAGCAAAAGCAGAGCTTTTCAATGAGCTATTAATATATAGGATGTCCTATTGAAAAAAATCGGATTTTGGTCAATATCTCGGAATCGGAGCCAAATAGAAAAAAGCTGAGAACGTCACTGAATTCCACTTAAAAAAGTGCTTCCAGAAAGTCTTTACAGAAATGAATTATTTTAATAAATAAAAAAGTTATGAAGGTTTCACAGTATTGCTCAAAATCGAGAATCGCCCTCTAGCGGCTAAACGGTTGAAGATATCAAAATGTGGTTTGCTCCAATCAAAATTTCATGAAATTTGAGCCCCAGAGTGGGGGGTTCATTTTTTTATATCTCTAAAAATAAAGGGTGTTTCCATAAGAAAGTGTCCAAATTGGCCCACCCTGTACAGACTGATCCGGATTCTGGAAAATGATTCCCAGGTCTTTTGGGACCTTTGGCAGAATTTTTCGACCCTTTCCAGAAATTTCCAGGCTCTCTTCAGAGATTTCCAGACATTATCCAGACTTATCCAGAGCTTTCCAGATTTTTCCAGACTTCATCCAGATTAATCCAGACTTTATCCAGACTTTTTCAGACTGATCCGGATTCTGGAAAATGATCCCCAGGTCTTTTGGGACCTTTGGCAGAATTTTTCCGACCCTTTCCAGAAATTTCCAGGCTCTTTCCAGACGTTTCCAGAGATTTCCAGACTTTTCCAGACTTCATCCAGATTTATCCAGACATTTTCCAGACTTGTTCCAGCTCACTCGGCTCGTTCCAGGTTCTTGTGTGTTAATATAAGCGTGTTAAAAAAGTGTTGCTTTTTCGTTTCAGGGTCGCTTTTTCGTTTCATCGCCATCGTCTCAAATCACTCCCAACGATTCTAAAGAAGTTTTCACTTCAAAAAACTTTAGGCCAAGAGAAGTCGAATGGTGCAAATCGCAGGTAGCTAGGACACCTGGTCTAGAAGTTATAAGCATTTACAATCGGTTAGTTTCTATTGGGACACCCTGTATATTGATATTGGGTTTGTTCCAATTATTATATAACAATGAACACCGATAATTTCCCGTTTGTATTGCATTAGCCGCATCAACAACAGATCAATTTGCCGCCGTAAACAAAATTATATTTACCGTGCGGAAGTAAAGGTACAATTCCGAACACGACGGCAGGCTACAACCACACGGCGGCAGACTGCAGACTGCAGCGGCGGAGCGGCAGCGGCACTACCGGTTCCTACACTTTATGCGAATTACATTCCAAACACGGCGACACTGTCGCCTGCCGCTGTTGCCTGCCGTTGCCGCTGACCACAACACCGCTCTGGAACCAGTAGTGTGGTCGACCGCAGAGCGAAAGGAGGTATATCGCAAACGGAAAACAGAAAATGAATTTCTCAGCGGAAGAAGAGGAGCAATTTATCAATATTGTGGCACAACATCCCGTTCTCTACGACGCAGCGCACCCAGAGTACCGGAACATTTTGGTCAAAGACAATATTTGGAAGAAAATAGGAAAGGAACTAAATAAAAGTAGTAAGTATTTTTATTTTTATTCATTGGTATAGATGGCAATTAAAATATCGTCAAAGTGCTATTGATTATTTATTCCTTTACATGTTTAAACATATTTGAATGAAAAGGTGGGTCATTTAATCTTTATAAAAATGGCGACGCTATAGTAGGAGAACATGTAATGCCAACCTAATTACACACACATAGGATAAATATTTTTTATAAATAATTAACTACGTCCCACAATTAACAGCGGCTTCTTGCCAAGCAACTGCACCAGATTGGCTGCAAAAAAAATCTTTGAGCTGGTCTCTGATACGAAAGCCTTCGCTATTGGCAAATCCACCAAAACGAGCCAAATTGATCATGTTTCCATGATTGGTTTCCTCATTATTGTATTGATAAAAGGGAGAGCTATGTTCTTCAAGGTATCCATCACGAAGAAGATTGTGTAAACAACAGGCTGTTAATATTAAGTCATCAACAACATTTGGTGCTACAGCTATAGGTGTATAGAATATTCTGAAGACTTGGCTCATTATCCCGAAAGCATTTTCTGTCACTCGACGACCACGGCATATCCTGTAGTTATAAATTTGCTTTTCCTTTTCTAGTCGGGCAACTCTTTTAGCATAGGGTTTCATCATATAGCTACTTAGGGCAAATGCTTCGTCCCCAATTAGAAAATGTGGCAGCTTAACTTTAGTGTTTGGCAAACATTTTGGTGGAGGAATATTGAAACTATTATTTGCAATCTTCTTTCCCATTGCTGACCTTTCAAATATGCCGTTATCAGATTCTTTGCCATAGGCCCCAACATCAACTACTACAAATTTATAATTTGCATCGACAATAGCCAACAAAACGATTGAAAAAAAATCCTTATAATTGAAAAATAGTGATCCGCTATTTTTAGGTGCCCTTACGCGAACGTGTTTACCATCTATGGCACCCACGCAATTAGGTATATTCCATTTTTGCCAAAATTCTTGCTCGATATGTTTAAAATCCTTTTCAGCAGGAGGTTGCATTAACATTGGTACCAACTTCTGTCGCAAAACTTTAAGGACATGGCTCACAATTCTTGATATGTAAGAGTCAGATATGCGGTAGGCAAATGAAAGAGATTTGTAGCTTTCGCCTGTAGCCAAAAATCTGAAAAAAAAGAACATATTATTACTAATTTAATTTTTTTTTCTAGGCGATGCTTGCAAGAAAAAGTGGAAGTTTATCCGAGATGCGTATCAAAGGTACAAGAAAAAAACTAAATTAGGTACTGGATCGGCTGCTCCAAAAAATGCAAAAGACAAAAGGCATACGCAGTTATTGTTCCTTGATGGTGTTCCACAACACAGATCAGGGGGCTCCAATGTTACGGAATCACCACGGGAATCGGAAAACGAGGAAAATGCAGATGATGAAAACGAAGTGTCTGAAGCCGAGCACGCAGAGGTAAATAAAGATTTGCAAAATACAGAAAAGGAGAAAAGTGGCGATGAGGAATTACTGGATCTGGAAGAGAAGGAAAATTACATGCCAAAAAAAGATGACAAAGAAGAAAAACCAATGAAAAAGCGCCAAAAACGTACAAACAATGATGACCAGGTATTAAAACTCTGGAAAGAAAGAGATTCAAAAAGGCAAGATTTATTGAAGTCCATGGCACACAAAAAGGACGACGATGTTGAACACTTTTGTAGTCATATTGCAGAAGTATTAAGAAGTTTGCCTCCACTTTTTAAAGCACAAGCCAAAAAACAATTGGGACTCGTTTTGTCTGAGTACGAAATTATGGCAGCAAGAAGCGCTTCATCTCCTAATTTAGCAAGCGCAAATCAAACAGAGACCTATATTGCTTCAAGAACATCTTCAGCCATGTCACAATATGGTACGATGTCATCTAATGATTCAAATGCATCCAACGCCTCCTTGTCTCCAGGGCCTAGCAATGTGACACAGCTTGTTCAAGAATATCAAAGAAGCACTTCCTATCCTAATATTTCAAGAACAGATCCAACAGATACCAATAGGGCTTCAGAGTCAAGCACATCTTCAGTCATGTCACAATATCGTACCCAGTCGTCTAATGACTTAAATGCGTCCCACATCTCCTCGTCAGCAGAAAGTGCTCATGCAATGCCAGGGTTTAGCAATGTGACACAGCTTTTTGAATTTTCTTTTATACCACCGAAAAATCCGGATTATCATGACATGTAAACTTACCTTAAAGTCAAAAATAATTTTTCTTCTGCACTTATAGCAACTCTCAGAACCTTTGGTTTAATTTCTTCCTCAATTAAACTTAGCACAAAATTAAACTGTTTTTTATTTAAACGACAATATTCCCTAAATATTCTTTCGTCACCTAACAAATGATTTTGGATCAGAATAGAATAACTGCCTTCCTGGGATCTTTTTTCAAATAGAGGTGTCGTAAGTTTTCTTTTTTTTCTTGTTGCGTATAAAAGCAAAAAGTCATCATCTTCTTCTTCCTCAAGCAAAATATTAAAAATTTTCTTGCAAACATCAGACATTCTCGGTTTCTTCTCTCTAGAAGAGGAACTGCAAAGCTCTGTCGCTAGTGAACTGCAAATGAGATCTGCCGCCGCGTGGTTGCTTTCGGAAGTATAGTGACCACAAGCGGCAGCAGCACTGTAGTTGTCGTCTGCCGCTTACAGTTGACGTCGGTCGCTGTCGCCGTATTCGGAATTACACCTTTGAACGTCACTTGTTGCTGCGGTTCTATAGCGAAATTATTACCGGTAATTTGTCGAATTTGAATTTGCCTCATTGAGTGTGTAATAAGTCAAAAACAGTTAGCATAGGGTACTATCGCCACAAGTCAAATGTTTTTCTCGTCACCATTGTTTTGCACAAAATCGATTGCGCCTTAAATCGATGTTTTGTTGTTTTCCTAAATTAGTTTTGTTTGTTTTGTGGGTAATTGTTGTTTCTGTCTTACAACTTGCGGTTTGGTCTTGCTTGAAATGAAAAATTTTGGAAGAGTTCTTTTATATCGTTCATTATATCTGAGGTTTAAAATTGACGGCATTGCCAACAATAATCAGTTATAGTATAATGAATTTAATGACATGCAGACGTTAATTAAAATTGATGAGAAATTTCCTAATCAAGACAAGAAATTTTTTCATTAATTTTATTATTGTTGCATGCCACTAATTTCAGTGAGACACTGGAAATTATATCACAGATGATAAAAACGAGGACAATAATTGAATATCAGTTATATTTTAGTAGTAGGAGTAGGGTGACGACTTTGCATGATGATTTTTGCCCGACCTCCATGTTGATCACCAATGTGACCGGTCATCTTTGAAAATTCTTGTTCTTGTTATCTCATCTCAAATCAATTTTTCTTTCAAGTACTATGGTATAGTAATTCCAAATTAAATATCATTTTATCAATTTTTTTATCTTCATCTTTTATCTCAATATTTAGATGTATCATTATTATTCTTGCCTCATATAAATGATCATTATTCGTCTTCATCTAGCAATATTCTAGTATTTTTGATCTTACTTCAAAAATTGGCAAAATTAACATTAGCCATTATATTTTTGGGCACAGGTAAATTCGTCCAAATACTACATTTCAATTTCATAATTCACTTTTGTGCTAGAATAAACCAAATAATGTAACTCTAGCCAAAGATTTTATATTTATTAGTAGAATATAAATGGAGATTTTTCTATTAGATATAATAAAATAGACAATAAAATTATTTGTTTTTGTATCATATAATATTTATTAAATCAAAATAGGTGCACAATGTGAGGACACAAAGGCATCATTCGGGAGATTTTTCAATTTCATATCAATAATCAATTTTTTTTTTTTTTAGGGCATGACCAATGCATGACATCTTTAGTCAACAAAATTTCAGTAATCATTTAGCATGAAATCGAAAATATCTCACGTGATGCAACCTAGTAGCGACTGTAGAAAATCCAATAATTCTAGAACTCAATTGGAAGTTTTTTGATTGTGTAAATACTCGCCGGTAGTTAAATATTTGCACTCACATCTCTGTTGCACTTTTTGTACATAATCAGCACTTTGCACTTGAATTTTAATGATTGATTGGAGATTACTCTGTCAATTATGGCAGTGGACCTACAAACTGATTGTGCATAAGAGTTTTCAAATTATTTAATACAGCTGTAGAGGTTCTTTTTTGTCACACATATTATAATATTGCTTGATGGCTTTTAGTAATTACATGTTGCTTTCTTAGAGCTTATGCGTGTATTTTTTGAAGAGGCTCTATGAAATTCGAAGATATACTTGTGCTGTATATGCAACAGTTACTTTTTTTTTTTGTTTTTCAACATAGCCTGAATAAATCATGGCTTGGTATGATTAGTATTTCTTGCCATTTAATTACAACTAAAAATTCTGATAACGTCAGAGTAAAAATATCAATATTATAGAGATATATATTCCAGATTTTTGCCAATAAAAACAAAGCTCAAACTAAAAAATTGGTAAAGTTGCAAGCAAAATAAATTTTTGACCGTTGCTTGGGTCAATTTAAGTAACTTTTATTCGAGCCAGTAGCAATGATTATCTCCGAATTTCCAGAAGCTATACACTGTTTACCATGAAATGATATGAAACTACAGAAAGTATGGAATAATTCATTTATTGAAGCAATATTATAATGACACGTAAAAAAAAATCTTCTCAAAGCATGTACATAATAAACACCAGTAAATAGAAACTAAAGTCACTGACACGATATTCTTTTCACACAGACAACCCCAGTTCTGAGCACTTTCTCAAACCACCTCAATTGATATTGAGAAAACTCAAAATTGCATCGGAGCTATGGATTCGTTTTGGGGTGCAGCGAACCGAACAGCATGACATGCTACTCTCATTCTTTTTCATCCTATTTGTTTCGTTGATCACAATTGAGTTTTTTGCAAGAACAGCAACAAATCTTGCAAAAAACTTATTGAACATCTTAGGGTAATAGGGTATATCGCTAACATAATTTGGTACAAGTTTGGTAGAAGATTTCACAAGTCAACAATATTATCCTGAATATTAAGTGGACTTGACTTTAACTCTCCGTAATAATGAAAATGAAAAGGCTACTCACAGTGTTATGATGATTATATTTTATTTTTCTATTCCTTTGTATTAGTAGTTGAGAATTTTTTAAAAAAAAATTGCTGTAGGTATACTCGAACAATGTGATTATTCTGAGCTAAAACTGAGCTTTTCCAAATCGTAAGAGGGTTCCTCATAGATTCAGACCTTGGAGACACTCCAAAGTAAAAAAAAAAATGCGTGGAAGATGTTTCTGTTTTAAAATAGTTATTTTTGTATCTAGTGCGCGAAATGCAACTTTGGTGATCGAGATCTGATATTTTTAACGAGGCGCAGCCGAGTTAAAAAAATAGTCGAGATAAACAAAGTATTTCGCGCCCGAGTTGCAAACAATATTTTTTCTACAACTCCATTTAAATATCGATCATTCGAAGCCAAAATTGCATTTTCAATAAAGGTTAATTGAATTTTAATAATTTTTGGCTTCCTGACAGGTATGTGTCACCATGACACCAGTGTGCGAACTAGCTATTTCGCGCACTAGTGTGCGAAATAGCTAGTTCGCGCACGGCGTCATGGGAACGTTAAAAAATAAGTACCTGCGAAAAAAAGTGTCACTTCGCAAACTGTCATGCAGGGCCGTATCTAGGGGGGGGTTTTGGGGGTTCAAACCCGCCCCCCCAAAAAATAATAAAATTCAAAAAATTTAACTTAAAAACAAACAACACTTATTAAATACTTATTTTTTTTTATTACTAGTGTAACAATTTTTTTTTGTCACTTTGTCTAACCCCTCCCAAAATATTGTCATGAGTGTGCGAACATCATCATTTTTTGACAGTTGTAGAAAAAAAATCATTTTTGTTAGGATTACATTTCCACTGCCAGTAGGATGTTGCAACGCCTGTCTCTGTCTGCCACACTAGCCTACAAACCTTACAGTTACATAGTTCTTCAACACCAGTTAACATAAACTTTATAACGGAGCAGCATCTTGAACCCAATATTAGGTATTCTCCCAGTTAAAAGGTTTGGTCCCAAAACTGAAACTTTAATAGAATTGATATTGAAAATAAACCATCACTTCTGTGAAGAGCCTTTATCAAACACTGGGCGGCAGATGAACTGGATGATGAGAAAAACGGGTCAAGGACTCTTTGAGGTTTTGCAATTTTAATTTTCGGCGGCCACTGGCGATAACTGGCCTCAACGCTCGCTTAAATAAGCAAAATGAGCCACCCTAGGGATATCGCTTCAGAAGCCCAATGGCTATCTATTGGTACCGGGGTTGAGAGTCGTGAAAATCAAAGATTTCCAACCCTCGTAGCTTTCAGCAATTCGTTGAAAATGCCCTCCGGTATTTCTTGCTCTTTTCTCATTGGTTTTCAAGCTGCATCAACCTTCCCTATTTGTGTGTGATCCAATTTGATTTTTTCCCTTACAATTGGTAATCTTTCCCTTTTTTTCTTTCTAATTATGAAGATTATCCTTGACATAAGTTATACAACTACAGGGCCCGTATTTTTGAAACCAGGGAACAGCGTTTTCGAGAGAACGATTGCTCTGTCTCTGTCAGTATTATGGAAATAACAATATGGGCGACTAAGACAGAACTTTCATTCTCATGAGAACGCTGCTCCCCTGTTTCGAAAATACGGGCCCAGATTAGTTTAAAGTTTAGTGTTTATCTAGGAAAACATAAATTTTGACTACATATTTGTCAATGTTGGGTTACAGCGAAATAATCTTGATAATTCGATACTTTTTTGGCTTTTAAGTCATTTTATCCTCGAACAGATTAGATCGTTCCCAAAAACTCCATGTGTTTGTGAATCCTATTAGGGTCACATTTTGACTATCCATAGAAAAAAGAAAACTTTTTCCCACGAAAGATGAACTTGAACCGAGATTATGAATTAACTATTGATTTTGTTACACCCGAAATAATGAACGTCTACGAACCAAATGCATGCATACATAATCATTATATTTACAACATTTACATTACACACTAATTACAATTGGTAAGCTTATAGTTAACATTATCCTCAAAAAAAAAGTAACTAGAACTGTGTTTGGCCTTAATGGTTAATTAGAACCGAAAATGGTGGTACACTTTTACTGAAACTTCATTGGCATCTTTTAGCTTACTTGTCTATCTAAGGAACTTAAACGTTTCACTTGTGCTAGTGGTAGTGATATGCTGTATTATAGCAAAGACAATACTACTACGTAGTAGTATTGTCTTTGATTATAGGTAATTATCGAGGCTGTAATGAGGGTAAAATTTGGCTTTAGAACCACTCTCCATCAGTTTTAGTATTGTTTCATTGTGTTATTTAGGTAAACAAGCATATTAACGTGATTCTATTGATTTCTCAGAATGGAATTTTTTGTAACTATCGGACAAAAGTAGAGCAACGAAGTTTTTATTTGTTAATGTTTGAATTTTAAAAAATATTGGCTTGTGTTTTTTTGACTAACTAATAAAATATTATCCGTAGGCCGGGATTACCCAAATTCTCAATTTTTGTTCGTAATTCCTGATCCTTAAAAGCACCAAATGTTAAATAAATTGAACTTTTTACGAATTAGGAATTAAGAACAAAAATTAAGAATTAAGGAATCGGGTAATCCCTGCCTTACACTGAAAGTAATATTTCACATTTTGGTGTACTTTAAATTAGTTTAAGAATGGTAAATGATATTAAGTATAGAAATTGATGAAAATGGGGCGACAAAAGTAGAGCAACGAATAGACCTCTTGCACTCAATCAAAATTAGGTATATAATTTATCTGTAACGAAAGTGTATTATATATATTACATAAAAGTATGGTTAGTTAATTTTTTAAAAAATCTTGAAACCAGAAATTGAAAGAAAAAAAAGCAGATTATTTGAATTTTGCGCCATATTTTTGCACCAATCAAAAATCACTGATTGCCAAATTTCCACGTTCCAAACGAATCTTTTTTTTCTTTTCTTTTTTGACATATCGAACAAAAAAGGAGGCATGGATTATATCAAAATCGCTTTGTGTATCGACTTTGGTACAGCCCTACTTTTGACTTGAGAGAGAAGAACGACATCTATTGAAGTATCGACTAGTATCGACAATTTTCTTTCCTTGTCTAAATGCGAATTAGACAAAGAAATCGGTATCTTTACTACTCCGGCACAGTATAAAGTACGAAAACGATAAAAGGGATTTTTGTTTTGTTTAGTATTAGGTCAGTGACCTCTGGCCAATTTACCTATCTCGACTTTTACAAACCCTTTTTCCATTCCATATTCCAAAACAAACAAAATATACAATAATTAACAACGAAAAACAGCATACTGGGCAGTGTAATTTGAAGAAAAAAAGAAAAAGGATGTTTTTACCTGTGAAAATGTAAAAAGTTAGTCTTTAGAGAAACTGGTAGGTATGGAATACAGACACATAAAACTTATACTCGTGTTTTATTTCCCATAAACCACTTAAAAGAAAAATAACAATAATTTTATTAGTTAGGTAATTATTGTTTATTTTGTTTGTAAGTAATAAAGGATGGAAAAGCGTTTGTAAAAGCCGATTCCGGAAACTGGCCAAAGGTGAGCATGGATATGCTTTCGGAAAAAAATTCACATGAAGAAGGGTAAAGGGTATAGGTAGGTAGGTAGGTAGGTATTAGTAAAATGCAGGTAGAGCAATATTGGGTAGAAACTTCTAAAAATCAAGGCCGGTGTTACCCAACTCCTCAGTGGCGTAACTAAGGGCCCGCAGTTGCGGGGGGGCCCGTGACTTAAGGGCCCCAAGACCGGGCGACAAGAAAGTACTAAACTGGCGACAAGAATATTACTAAACTAAAAGAAAATACTTAAACCTAACCTTTAAACCTCATAATACATAAAAACCATTGAAAAAGTATGTCTAACCAATGTAAGAGATCTCAGAGAGAAATGTTTAGACACATAGGCGCCGGAACCATAGGGGCAATGGGGCTTAAGCCCCCGTTGTGAATTTGCAATGGGGGCGGAGCCCCCATAGTGATTTTGGCATTGTATGTAGTGGGTGTAGTGAGTAGGTACAAAAATATTAAGTTCCTGATCCTAAAATTCCTAACTATTTATTTTTATATCAAACTTGTGTGTTTTATGTTTTTGTTGTTTTTGCTATAACCACTTCGACAAACAGTTTGACAGATACCCATTACCCAACATAACGGATCTCTTGAAGAAGCTGGGACGCTGGCAGTATTTCACTGCCTTAGATTTAGCTAGCGGTTTCCACCAGATCTAGACAACGACATCGAAAAAACCGCATTCAGCACAGAAAACGGGCATTATAAGTTCTTGCGCATGCCCTTTGGTTTGAAGAGCGCACCGGCTACATTCCAAAGAGTTATGAATGATATTCTATATTCCAATATATTGAGCAACACCAAAAGATGGAGCATCCCATCAATAATAGTTAATCATTATACAAGGGAAAAAAGTATTAGATTTTAGAGCGAGATGTGGTCTGCCTCCCGTCGCGAAGCGGAGGGAGACAACAACAAGGGTCAAGGTGGCTGAAAAGCACTGGGAATGCTGGAGGTGGAACAGGGGAAATCGTTATCTTTCGTTCTCTATTCAACCTTAGAGTTTTTCTAGACATTTCATTCTATTGCATTAAAATTTGCCTGTTGTTGACCTGTCAAACCTGTATATAAGTAGTTCATTTTTTGGCCATGCCATTAGCTTATTTATAAGTTTGTTGCGAGCCGTGTGAAAATAACAATGACACCATTTTGTAGAAAAGAAAGAATCTTGAATCTTTTGTATGAACACTTTTTTCTAAAGTTAATAGATTTTGAAATATCCATTAAATAAGTTTATTTTTTTTTTACATTTTCCCTTATGTCGGAAACGAATAAAAATTGGCAACCCAACTTACCTTCAATGGATACTAAAATCTGCCACTTTTATCTAATTTAACCTACTTCGTCCCTCTTACCGGTTCGGAGATAGCAATAGTAGTATCACTTAAAACGGACACCCTGTATAAAGCAAAATTAGAAAGAAAAAAAATACATAAAAGATGGGCCCCGGGAAAATCCTTGCGGGGGGCCCCGGATTTGAAGTTACGCCACTGCAACTCCTTAACTCTTAATTTCTAATTCTTATTTCTTAGTGCTTAATTCTTATTTTGTAAAATATTAGCTATCGATTTGGTCCTGTTACCCAGTTACTTAATTTTTTTTCAGCCAGCAAATATATAAGACTAGATTGATCTTCAGTATTCATCGGTTTTTTATTTTAATAGAATAAGTTGTTTTTTTATTTCAATATTGTTTTGTTTCCAACCAAGACAAAAACACAACAAGAAAAAATGAAGCATTTTTCCTTTTCGGAGGTTAACAGCTGATCTAGAGCACATGCGCATTTAGTATTTTTCCTAATTCCTTATTTCTTAATTCGTAAAGTTGAAAAGCTGCCATCTTTCAAGGTCGTTCTTAAAAAATAAGAATAAGAAATAAGGAATAAGGAATTAGATAAACGCCATTATTTAATAATACGCTGTTAACTTGTTATGAATTACGCAGGAACTAAGAGTTAGAAATTAAGAATTAAGGAGTTGGGTAATACCGGCCTTAGACACGCATTAGAAAATTAGTAGGTATTTAATTATGAACGACATACCGCGTGTTGCTAATTTCACCAAAATGGTGCACCGCCACGGATGCGGTGATTAAAATTCACTAATGTCAATGCCAAACCACAGTTTGTCAAATCCTGGTTAATTTAACAACACTGTTTGTTCTACCATTCCACCACGGTACCTATACCAGCTGAATTTAGCCACACGCGGATTATGGCCTTATGCACATGGTTTGTTTCTTGATGGTTTGTGTTTTATAGCCTTTGCAAGTCCGAAACAAATCGGAAAAAAATATAGTTGAGCTTAATTTTGACTCCTCTTTCCAATAAGGAAATAAAAAAAAATCATGCAAGAAACCTATTGTATCCAAGTATTGTATTTCATTTCAATAAAAAATATTTAACATATTTTAGAACAATAGCAATACAATAATTAAAAGTAATAAAGTTTGTTTTTTATTTAAAGATAATTCCCTAAGTCAAAAATTTAGTATCAACTATGTTGGCAACACAAGCCTTTTCTACATAAAAAATTTGGAAGCTTGACAATTTTACATTGTATTGCCAACATAATGTCATTTTGACTTTTATCTTTAAAAAAAAACAGACTTTACATTAACAATGAATAGAATATCCATTATTATTGATCACTCAGATACTGACAACGATGTGGCATTGAAACAATCAACTTTTGAATGACAGTTGGGAAGGTTTCTCCAAACTTCACTTATCATTTACCAAAGATTGGGAAACATTTGCGTACTCCCTAGAGATTTTCAACGGAGTTGAGGTCTGTGGATTACAGGCCACTGCAAAATTCGAACGTTATCTTCCCTAAATCATTGTTGGACAATTTGTGAAGAATCTTTTGGGTCATTGTCCTGTTGGAAAATAAAACGCAATGGTGTTTTCCATTCATCTGCATAAGGTAGTATAATATTGTGCATGATATGCTAGGACACAATCACATTAAAAAAAAACACTGCTTTTACTGTGTTGAATTGTAGGTGTATTTGACCGTCTCATTCCATCGGAAATATAGTATATTACAGTATAAGTGGATATTAAGGTCTTTAAAACACGCGCGATTTTTCGAGCACGACGGCGCAGCCGAGTGCTCGAAATAGAGCAAGTGTTTTAAAGACCAGTTATCCACGAATACTTTACACTATTTTTTTTTATTGGTATACGTTCAAATCATAAATTACTAATAATAATTGTAGAATGCTAAATTTGTGCTTGACACTTGTTACATTTTATTTGACGTTATCTACAAGTACCTACTCCTGACAAATCAATAATTAAAAAGTTGACATTTAGACCTTTTTCGGGTTGTTGGTTGTTGATGTTGTCATTGGTAACTTTAAAACACGCGCGTTTTTGAATGTTGGATTTAAACACGCTGAGGAGTACTTTAAATAAGTGAAATAGGTTATCAATAAAAAAAAATATTTTATAATGCGATTCATCATTAAATAGAACTTTTTTTCCAGTCGTCGACGATTCAGTTTAAATACCAACTTTGCTGCTGTATTTCTTTCCGAAACTTACGGCTTATTAGCTGGAAATCAACTAAATAACTTTTCATCTACCTACTTACTTTCTTTGAACTATTCGTACTTATATCAATCGTAAAGTGCGTTTTTTTTTAAGATAAAAGTCAAACTGACATTAGGTTGGCAATACAATGTAAAATTGTCAATGCTTTCAAATTTTTCTATGTAGAATAGGCTTGTGTTGCCAACATAGTTACTAAATTTTTGACTTGGGGAATTATCTTAAAAAAAAAAAACAGATTTTAGTTTCTGATATTTCGGCAATAATTCTAGGTGCGATCTAGTATCCTCTGTCATCATTATACGATGACATGATTTTAGATACGCTGTAGTCTAGAAATTTGAAGTACCTATCGGCAAAGTTTCTATCGGTTTATTTGTTACCTTCCATGAGGCATTCTTTGTTTCACGTCTTTTGAAATTGGAACTGCTCTTGGCATGACTAATATAGCACAAAAATGTTCAAGAAACATAAAATAAACCCTACACACGATTATTATTTAAACGTTGCTCTACTTTTGATGCTTTACTATTTAGGATTTAAAACTAAATGTCAAAATAAATTAATTGGTAAGTTCGTGAAAATTCTTGTTGTTGTTGTTATCCATTATCATAGCCTTCTTTGCTGTCCTAAAACTTATTGTATTTGTTTAGATTGCATGTATAATTATTATAATATCGATATTTGCATATATTTTTCGAAGTGTTGCTCTACTTTTATTTGATAGACGTAGTATTTGAATCAGTCAGTCAGTGTAAAGTGTAAATGAGAAAATTTATCTTTTAACCTATGTTAGAATGATAAGTGATAAGTGAATTTTTGTAAAGTCGATCAGTTTAATAAAAGTTATTATATTTCATAGAGTTTTAGTGGACCCGCCGAATCCGTGACAATATTCGAAAAGTTGAGAATTTTGAATTCCAGAGGTGTTTTGGATTAGGTAGGTATACTTTTTCTACAACCATCAAATCAAAACAAAGCACAGGAAGATTTATGGTGCTGTTAGAAAATTCAGCGGTAGGTATCGAAAAGTATAGATTTTGCATCATCAGACAGGGACGGAGCCATGGAGGATCCAAAGTCCCTGAAATGTATCTAAAGTTAGGAAAACTTGGCATAAAAAATTTAAAGTTTGGAAAAATTGGTCGCGGCGGACCCAATGGTCGCGGCGATATTTTGCACTGCACTAGCGCCACTAGTCTGTGGCAGTAGTGGCACTAGCTCTATTCAAGAGTCATGAAGTCAAGACCCAAAACAGGTTTGAAACAGTATATTATTGCGATGAACCCATGACCCGCGTGCGTGGCTAAATTCAGCTGGTGTAGGCATCGTGGTGGAATGGTGGAGGAAGCAGTGTTGTTAAATTAAACAGGGTACGTTGGCAAGCTGTGGTTTGGCATTATTGGCATTATAGTGAACCGTAATCACCCGCATCCGTGGCGGTGCAACATTTTGGTGAATTTAGCAACACGCGGGACGCCATGTTTTATGTTTTACAGAAAAAAATAGGGAGTGAATCCTACGCCTACCGGTAGGTCCTTTGTTATCCAACGATCGTACGCCTACCAGTAGGTCCTTATTCGTCCACCGATTGTGCGCCTACTGGTAGGGTAGTTCCTTATTCGTCCACCGATTGTGCGCCTACTGGTAGGGTAGGTCCTTTTTCGACAAATGATCAAGCGCCTACTGGAAGGTGTTTTATAACAGCTACCAGACAGCTCTTGCTAATGCTGAATACGTTAATAAAATTTTGTTTGTTAGTAGTAACAGCAACCTATTAAAAATCCTTCTGCACACACCTTGAATTTGTTTTTGAGTCTTCGATTGCTCACTACTCTCGCCAAACCTCAAAGAGAGGATCCTAAGGAGCGCAAATCGACCAAAAACGTGAAAACCCTTTTTCAAATATATCATCTTGTTCAAAATATTTTTGAGTCTCCGATTGCTTGCTTTGCTGGCCGAATCTCAAAGAGAATATCCTCGAAACGTAAATCCACCAAAAACGTGAAAAACCTTCCATCAAAAACGTGAAACCTTTATTATATAAAACACCTTGAAATTTTAATAATTTTTGAGTCTCTGATAGTCTCTCTTCCCTCTCCAGACTTCAAAGAGAAGATCCTCGGAAGCATTAATCCACCAAAAACCTGGAAAACCTTATTCAAATATGCCACCTTCTTGTAAATGTAGGTATAGTTAGGTTAGATAGGTAAATAGAAAGTAGGTAGGGTAGGCGACGGATTCTTGAATTAATATGAACCTACCGGTAGGCTCAGGATTCTTTTTACAAAGAGAACCTACCGATAGGCGTTATATCATGTGGCAATTGTGGACCTACCATAATGTTTTAGCGTTATACATAAACGGTAAGCACACAATCAATGAAACAAACGGCACCTACCGGTAGGCGCAGAGTTCACTCCCAAAAAAATACCTATGACGCCATTTTTGGAAAAAAATTATTTTGTGTAAAAGTAGAAAACTTACGCCATAAAAATTGCTAACTCCTTCGAATAAATAATTTTGTATTTTAGTATTTCTTCTATTTTAAATATTTTTATCATCAAAACGGTTTAGTTTGAGCGCGCATTGTTGTTTTCACTTTTCAGATTTAGAATACCTACTTAATTATCATATATGTACAGTCGTGAGCACAAAATGTGGGACACCTGTTTTTTCCTATTGTAAAATGGACTCACCAGCTATACCTACGGCAATAACAAGGATTGTCATATTTGAAAAAAAAATCGATTGTAGAGAAAAGACTGATTAACGCAAAATAGCGAAAAATGACAAGACCTGTCAGTCGGGTGTCCCACTTTTTGTGCTCATGACTACCTACATGTAATACCACAAGAGAAAAAATTTTGTTGGCAAAATTTTTGACTGGTATGAAAGTTTGTTGCTTGGCAATTTTGCGAATGACATTTTTGACGAAACCACGAGCCGTCACGCGAGTGACATCTCCAAAAAAGGGCATTGATAAAATTAATTATTGAATCAGATTAATGAATGAAATTAGATTAGATTTAGAAATTATCAAAAATCCATTTTCTGGAAAAAAAAAAATTTTTCATTATAAATATCAAATTCTACTATGCGGTAAAGTTAACTTTACAGCATAGTGTGCGGTAAAGTGAACTTTACAGCATAGTATGCGGTGAAGTGGAGTGCAAATATGTGCGGTAAAGTGCACTTTACCGCACGCTCGTAGGTAAATTTATTTTCTTTAGGTGACACTTGTCAAACTCACTACTCTAACCACACAAAATGTTGTTGCTGAAAAACTATCATGTTGGTTTTGTCCAAGTAGGAACAGGTAGGAGTTTTGTCAGTAGGAAACCGGCCGTTAGTGATGTAAAAAAAGTACCTACCCGATACAAAGTATCGGGTATTCACTCAATACCCAAAGTATCGAATCCTTGTTGTTCAAAATACCCGATACTTTTATACCTATAAACCTATAATATATTTCCTAAATTACAATATTCTAGTAGAATTATTTATACATAATCAAAGTTTTGAAATACCCACTGTGTATTGTGTATCTGAAAAATAACGAATATTTTATTTTTGTCTTTGGTAACCAAAATAAATAAGCAGGTAGGTTAGTAAGTACGTACCCAAAACAATTAGGTACAATAATTAATCACCATTACCATTACCTTTCAAATACCAAATCCTTCAAGCCTATGATTCTTGGTTGAATAAAAAATTATAAAATAGTAAAAAATTCACTGATACTGAAGACTTAATAATACTGAAAGTACCCAAATAATATCCAATAAAAGTATCGGGTATTGATATCAAAAGTATCGAATCGGTACAGGTATTCAAAAGTATCGAAACTTTACATCACTACCGGCCGAGCTACCGGCCGTTCCTATGACATTTTGCCAGTGTAAAAAACACTAGTGAAATAGTCATATATAATATCACAAGAGAAAAAATTTTGTCGGCAAAATTTTCGAAAGGTATGAAAGTTTGTTGCTTGGCAATTTCGCGAATGACCCCTGACGGCTCGTGATTTTGTCAAAAATGTCATGAGCGAAATTGCCGAATGTACCGGGTGTTTTTTTATCTTTGATATCATTTTGATCACCTGTAACTTTTTTGTTTTTAAAGATATCAAGGTAAACAAAAAAACAAAACGTAGGATTAATAGCCAAGTTTTTTTTCAAGTTACACATGAAACAAAACACTATCAATTTTTTGACATATTAGCCTACATTATATTTTTTTGAATGGACCACCCTGTATATTATATGTGTGTTCGATAGAATATCTTATTCTGATTACAATGATATAACACACTTTATATTTTGGTCCACTCATTTTTGACAAATCGGTAAAAATATATGAAATTTTTACATGCACTCTCAATAATAATTCTCGTCCCAAATATCAGATCCCCGCCTAATAAGTTTCACTTCGAAAGTATCATATTTTTGGCTATTTGTCAAAAACAAGTGGACCAAAATATGAAGTGTATTATATCATTGTCATCAGAATAAGATATTCTATCGAACACACATATAATATACAGGGTGTTTTTGCCGGTGTAATACACTCTATACCATTTCTAGCATTACTTCATACTAGTGAAATTTGATTTCAAATTAATGAAAACCTCGATGAAAACTGAATTCACATCATTGAAATCTAATTAACTGGAAAGGTGTCCATACACGTTTCCATTCCATGGGAAAAATTTTGAAATTATATAGAAAAATAAAGCGACCCCCACATGGTCCCTCTTTTTCTGATGAAACAAACAAACCTTTTGTAGTCGAGGATACGTCAAGGATAATACACACTGCTACTACTGCAGCATAGCCTATCCTCATAAGGCCTATGTAGTTCAAATCTCAAGCCCGCCCCCACCCAGAGATGGACATCTATGCGTAAACAAAGATTGTCTACGTCTGGTGTAAACAACGCGTAGACAATGTAAACAATGTAATCTATGTAGACAACGTGTAAAATATGTCGACAACACGTAAAGTAGGTATTCAATTTTTGACAGTTGACAGGCCTTTAAGGTTATGTTTCTGTTTTTGCTTTGTTTTGTTTTTTGCTTTGTAAAGTTAATTTAACTGCAGATAATGTCTAATTTGATACAATATAAATTTAATTCAATCCAAACTTTTAAAAAAATTACTCAAATTTCAAATTTTCTGTTGTCTACATTATCTACATAGTTTACATAGTCTACATGGAAAAAAGTGGATGTAAACAATACGTAGACAACGAGTAGACAAACCGCGTAAAGTAGATTTCATAGTCTACGGCACATCCCTGCCCCCACCTGCCAAAGCCCCAGTGATAACGTAGACAGCGTGTCGTTTCTCGCGTTAACCTACGGTTTTTGTAAGGATAAAACAACTACTAAGGATTGCTTATCGGCCTTGTTTTTGATAATCGCCGCCTTGACTCTCATGCATCCGTTTTCCGACGAAAGATATCCGAAAATCCTTCTATTTTGACATATTTTTATACGATTATGTCAGAATAGAAGGTGTTTCGGACATATTTCGTCGGAAAACGGATGCATGAGACTTCGGCTTTATTGGTGTATCACCATTTCCGACGTCATAACTAAGTCGTCAGCTGTTTGCACTAGCAGTCGTAGTTTAGAATTTAAGGCGGCGTTCCGTAAGTTAACCAAGATTCTTGGTTTTTCCGGTTCCCGTACCGTAACCTAACCGCTCCTGAGATCTGGTTAGCTTATGAAACACGGTTCCTGAAAAATTTGGTCCCAACTGTCAACCGAATCTGCTAGTAGTTTTTTCGATTTGTTTAGTTTGTTTTCAAATTCTGACATTTGCTTGTTAGGTTAGGTGAAAATGTCTAATTTTTTTTATTTTTCTTCCGCTTTTGACTTGTATTTGCTGTGAAAACGGAACGAGAGGTGAATACTACATTTATTCCTGACGATTGCTTATTACGAATATATTTTTAAGAGGATAATATTCTATCATCTAGCATCCAAGCCAAACCAAAGCTGAACCGAAGCGCTTCACACATAAACCGCATTTTCAGGAACCAAATTGTGAGGCGGCGTTCCGTATCTTAACCAGAGCTACCGATCGGTATTTAGCGGTTCGTCTATGGTGACAGTGTTCCTGAAAATGCGGTTTATGTGTGAAATGCTTCGGCTCAGCTTTGGTTTATCTTGGATGCTAGATGATAGAATATTATCCTCTGGAAAATATATTTGAAATAAGAAATCAACATGAATGAATGTAATATTGACCGCAAATGCACTTCGAAAGCGGAAGAAACATGAAAAAATTGAAAAATTATCACCCAACCTAACAAACAAAATGTCAGAAATTGAAGAAAATAAACAGAAACAACCAAAGCTTTTTGATCGGTAGATTCGTTGACAGTTGGGACCGAATTTTTCAGAAACCGCGTTTCATAACCCAACCAGATTTCAGGAGTAGTTGGGTTACGGATCGGGAACTGGAAAAACCAAGAATCTTGGGTAACTTACGGAACGTCGCCAGGTCATAGACGAACCGCTTCTTACCGATCGGTAGCTCTGGTTAAGATACGGAACGCCGCCTAAATTTATGATGAAAAATATTTAATTTTGATTAACCCTTTAACGTTCTCTGGTGTAAACCTAGTACCACCTTGTTTATTCCTTATTATAACCTGAAAATCTGGTTTTAATGCATCCTATTCGCATCGTCATTCAATATACGTTAGTCTCCGACGTCAGTTTATTACAAGATTTTTCTGGATGCGGTCGCATTTTTGAAAGTGGTACACCATATATACCAGTGGGACTCGAGAAGCATCAATTATGTTGTTTTATGTACTTCAATTCATATTTTTATCAATATTTATAATCCGGAAGGGATTTTGACGAATCAAATAGGTAATTATCATCTATATATGTATACTGAAAAGATATAAATTCAAAATTCTAATGCTGTACTCAGTTAGTTAGTAAAAAACTATACATATTCTCAACCTGGAACTTATTTTGTGAATTTTGTGTACATTTTGAATTATTTTTTCTATAAGTTCTACTCCTAGTTCAAGATTCATATTTTGATACATGCTTCATATACACGTCTCCATGAAATATCAATCAACTTTTCATTCTGTTCTTTTTGCGCTAGGAATATTTTTCCAAATTTTCTTTCGAATGTATACAATTTCAACATTATTTTCATGTTTTGTGGTATAAAAACGATAATGAACAATTTTAAATCGCACTAATTGTTATTATAATATTTTTCTGATTTGTTTTTGATTTTGTCATTCCAGTTTTCACAATATCTGATGATTAGGAAAATTTTAGGACCTTATTTAGGATCATATGGAAGTAAGATAGGTGATGTTCATTTGTTATAGAGTTTGATGTGATTTTTCTTTAGTTATTGTTTATTTCGTTTTTGTTATAACTCTGTTTGAAAGCTATTGTGTTTTTTATTCTGATCCCGCAGAAATTCATTTTATTATTGCATTATTTATGAAGGTGTGGTATAGGGTTTGTACCAGAGAACACTACCTACATATTTAGTCCCAAATGGTCTCTGGTAAAATGGTTTACCGCCTAATATAGGAACGAAAAAAATAGAAAACTCGATTTCTAGTGACAAATTATCTTTTATTGTTTCCAAAAGACTACATAACTAGCATTTTCTGAATAAAATAGTCTCGGGAAAATTTTGCCCGTTAAAGGGTTAACGAAATCGGCAAAAAGGAAGATGAAAACGAGATCTAAAAAATAATTGTTTTAGAATGTTAATTAATATAGAGTAGAGATAATGGGTTCAGGACTTTGGAAATAAAACTCCCTTTTTTTAAAAAATTATGCCGACGTTTCGACCATATATTTGGTCTTCTTCACAGGCTACAAACAAAAAATGATCTTAAAATGTTTGGCAAGACACGAACGAGATAGATTCTAAACCGAATAACACATTTTTTCCGGATATACATGGCGTAAGAAATGTGAATAAAATAGTACAAAATTAGTAAAAAACGTAATAAAAAAATTGTAAAAAAAACACATACAAAAAAAAGAACAAAAAACAACACAAACTGGGCAGTAATTATTAATTAATCAATCTGAAAGGAATTACATACCTATTTTTTACCAGCAAGGGCGTTTGACGTCAAATACCAATGTAGGAAACATTCCAAAACACAAAGGGACACACATTAGTCTAAATTATTTTTTAATTTTTGCTCTGTATATCGATAAACACGTATAGGTTACAGTAAGTTGGCAAACACAGCCGCGACTAAATACAGTATCTTGGTGTATCGTCCACCTATGCATAGGAATGTCTCGGCCTCTTTTTTTTTTCTCCCTTAAATATATATTTTCTTTAAACTTATTTTTATTTTTTTCCCTTCCTTCAAAAATTTTGCTTATACAAATTTAATAGATAATTATAACGAACATTTAAGCCTTGCACATCAGTTCTATTGTTCACTGTATTATTGAGAGTTATGTAAATCATTTCGCTAATACCCCTTTTAAAGTAGTTCGTCTCTCGGTCTAAGATTGATGTTTCTTGGAAGTTAAAATTATGACTGTTAGAAAAATGATGTTGGGCAAGGGCAGTTTTTTCGTTTTTATCAACATTATAATCCCTGCAATCATAACGATGTTGGTAAAGTCGTGTCTTTAAATATTGTTTAGTTGTGCCCACATAACATTTATTACAGTCAGCACAAGGAATTTTATATACTAACTTTGAATTAAGTTCTGTAGGGATTTTATCTTTCAATTTCGAAAACAAATTTTTTTAGTTGTATTGACATTATAGAAAGCTAGCTTGCAGTTTGGGAGTTTCGTTTCGATCTTGTTTTTAATTTTATCGGAGAGGCCGTTAATGAAAGGAAATTTGAAATAGTTTTTAGTTGTTCTGTCCTCATTCGGTTTCGGATTGTTGATTTTATGTTTATACTGATTTATTACCCTATTTACTAAACTGCGTGGATAGTTATTGTTGTGCAACACCTGCTTAAGCTTCGTCTCATTATCTTTCCTAAATTCTGGGCTGCTCAATTTAAACATTCTGAAAAATAGGTTGGTGATGGTGCTTATTTTATGACATGTGCATTAAATCCCAATCTGTGGATGAAGAAGAAAAGAATAATTTGCGGGCGGCATCGGTGAATATTATAACGAATTATATGCACTCACTAAAGAATACTAGGCCTAATATGCCTAATGTAGCCAGAGAGTTTGAGATATGTAAATCATTTTTGAAAGAACATCCCGAGATATTGGTTATGCGTTCTGATAAGGGTAACTCGACAGTGATAATGAATAAGGACGATTATATTATGGGGATGTACTCTTTGTTAGAGGATACCCAAATTTACAAAAAAATCAACTCGGATCCCACTGCAAAATATCAAAAACAGGCTAATGACCTTATAAGTAAAATGTTGGTAAACGGTTTTATTGAGGAAAACCAGGCAAAACGATTAAAAACTCATAATAGCGTCTCCCCTAAACTCTATGGCCTGAGAAAAACACATAAACCAAATTTAAGTCTTCGACCTGTCGTTAGTTGTATCAACTCTCCTTCTTACAATATAGCGGTTTATATTCATAACATTTTGAGCCAGGTTACGTCTACGTTTGAGTATAACGTTAAAAATTCGTTTGAGTTTGTGGAGTTTGCAAGAAGTATCCGGGTTCCTGCTGATCATGTCCTTGTATCACTTGATGTTGTGTCTTTGTTCACAAATATTCCCAAACGGTTAGTTTTGAACATAATAAGGGCAAAATGGCGGTTCATCAGCGCATATACGTCCATCTCTCAACAGTGTTTTTCTGAAATGTTGGATTTTGTTTTTGGTTCCAGTTATTTTTCCTTTAACAATGAGATTTTTCTACAATTAGACGGTTCGGCAATGGGAAATCCGGCGAGCCCAGTGTTAGCTAACCTAGTTATGAATGAACTAATTTCTACAATAATCCAACAACTGCCCTTTAAACTGGGATTTATTAAATTGTATGTGGATGATACTATTTTATCCTGTGAAAATAATAAAGTGCCTGAGCTTCTTTCCTATTTTAATAATTTTCACCAGAGATTGAAATTTACAATTGAAAAAGAAAGTAACTGTCAATTGGCCTTTCTTGATACAATGGTTATTAGGGAGGTGGACGGGACGCTAAAGACCAATTGGTATACTAAGCCAACATCATCTGGTCGGGTATTAAACTATTTGTCATCCCACGCCACATGTCATAAAATAAGCACCATCACCAACCTATTTTTCAGAATGTTTAAATTGAGCAGCCCAGAATTTAGGAAAGATAATGAGACGAAGCTTAAGCAGGTGTTGCACAACAATAACTATCCACGCAGTTTAATAAATAGGGTAATAAATCAGTATAAACATAAAATCAACAATCCGAAACCGAATGAGGACAGAACAACTAAAAACTATTTCAAATTTCCTTTCATTAACGGCCTCTCCGATAAAATTAAAAACAAGATCGAAACGAAACTCCCAAACTGCAAGCTAGCTTTCTATAATGTCAATACAACTAAAAATTTGTTTTCGAAATTGAAAGATAAAATCCCTACAGAACTTAATTCAAACTTAGTATATAAAATTCCTTGTGCTGACTGTAATAAATGTTATGTGGGCACAACTAAACAATATTTAAAGACACGACTTTACCAACATCGTTATGATTGCAGGGATTATAATGTCGATAAAAACGAAAAAACTGCCCTTGCCCAACATCATTTTTCTAACAGTCATAATTTTAACTTCCAAGAAACATCAATCTTAGACCGAGAGACGAACTACTTTAAAAGGGGTATTAGCGAAATGATTTACATAACTCTCAATAATACAGTGAACAATAGAACTGATGTGCAAGGCCTAAATGTTCGTTATAATTATCTATTAAATTTGTATAAGCAAAATTTTTGAAGGAAGGGAAAAAAATAAAAATAAGTTTAAAGAAAATATATATTTAAGGGAGAAAAAAAAAAAGAGGCCGAGACATTCCTATGCATAGGTGGACGATACACCAAGATACTGTATTTAGTCGCGGCTGTGTTTGCCAACTTACTGTAACCTATACGTGTTTATCGATATACAGAGCAAAAATTAAAAAATAATTTAGACTAATGTGTGTCCCTTTGTGTTTTGGAATGTTTCCTACATTGGTATTTGACGTCAAACGCCCTTGCTGGTAAAAAATAGGTATGTAATTCCTTTCAGATTGATTAATTAATAATTACTGCCCAGTTTGTGTTGTTTTTTGTTCTTTTTTTTTTGTATGTGTTTTTTTTACAATTTTTTTATTACGTTTTTTACTAATTTTGTACTATTTTATTCACATTCAAAAATGTGTTATTCGGTTTAGAATCTATCTCGTTCGTGTCTTGCCAAACATTTTAAGATCATTTTTTGTTTGTAGCCTGTGAAGAAGACCAAATATATGGTCGAAACGTCGGCATAATTTTTTAAAAAAAGGGAGTTTTATTTCCAAAGTCCTGAACCCATTATCTCTACTCTATCTCAAACACTAAGGACGTTATCTATAAAAATGTTAATTAATGTAGTAAAACCAAGTATGCATAAAGCAAAAGCCCGCGGAATCATAACCGATGGTGTAAACAGCCTACGTCCAGGGGCGTAGCCAACAGGGGGGGAGACGGGGGAGTCTCCCCCCAGGGCGCAGCTGGCAAAGGGGCGCCAAAATAGGCAAAGTGTGAAAAACAAAGAAATTGAATCAAAATAAACATTCAGAAAGCAGGGCCGCCGCTACCATGTGTGCGGTGTGTTCAAAACACACAGGCGGCCGATCAGTGCCGTACTTCCCTATACGCACAGTACGCACAGGCGTAGGGCGGCAAATCTGGGGAGGCGGCAAAATTTGAAAAAAAAGAATCAGAAAAAGACAAAAAATAAACGGCAAATGAGAGCCGACGATCCAACGCGAAACGCGGTTCTGTTTCGCGTTGGACCTTTATTTGATTTTTGATAAATTCAAACAATATTATAACAAATACAAAAAATAACAAAGCACAAAGGACAGATACCTACCAAAAAAATTATAGAGCCTGTAAACAGTGTCGGACTGGCCCGCCGGGCAACCGGGCATTTGCCCGGTAGGCCCCACTGGTCCTAAACAAAAATGGGCCGCAGTTCTAGAAGCAACAATCCACCGAACAAACGTTAGAAGACATTTCAAATAAAATAAATTCTTTACGCAACTCTACCGCATCAAAACTTGCATTTATTGTATACTCGGTAGCATTTTTCCGTTTCCTATTGGGTTACCGCTACATGGAGAGCTAATCCCTCGGCTAGTCCTTTAGCACTTGTAAAATTATATCTGACATTGCGTTTCCTATTAGGCCAGCGCACATTGTCTACCGCTACATGGAACGCTAATCATATAGGACTTGTTAAATTATATCTGACGTCGCGTTTCCTATTAGACCAGCGCACACCCTCTGCGATCGACTGCAAACATCCATTGCATTGTAATCCATTTCATTATCGTTGTCACTTTTCGAGGTTAATTGGTGGTTACAGATGGTGGAATATTTTCTAATATTTCTCATTGTGTTTCGTTTTATTATCCTTGTTGATTCAGCACTGGGAAATCCTCTGGCCAGAAATTCTTTACTAATAGATTTTCGGAATCATACCAGAAATATTGGCTGTTTGCAAAACGATCCTTTTCTATAGTAGTTGAACGCATTTTACTAAGTTAGCAAAAATTACCTTGGTTGTTTGGTTGTTAACAGTAAAGTTCTTTGCTGCCACTTATATTTTTTTCCTGTTACAGTAGAAACACCTATTATTAATAAGTAGGTATATTTTCTACCACGCCAAAGTGTTTGCCTGCAACTATAAAAAAGTTTCTCATAAGTTTTTTTATCACTTACTGGCTGGAAAAAATTTGGCTGCTACAAATTTTTTTTATTTATTAATCATTATTGAAAACCAAACCATTTTCAAAAGTCATGTAACAGCATGGTTGGCAAAATGAGCGTAGTTATTTAATTTATGTGCTCTGGTCTAATAGGAAACGCGACGTTAGATATAATTTAACAATTCCTATATGACTAGCGCTCCGTGTAGCAGTAGACAATGTGCACTGGCTTAATAGGAAATGTGATGCCAGATATAATTTTACAAGTCCTAAAGGATTAGTGTTCCATGTCGCGGTAACCAAATCGGAAACGGAAAAATGCTACCCGGTATCAGGTGCGGGCATTACAGCGCGGGCGCGAGAACTCTCAAAAGCAGTTCTATTTTATTTCACGTTGTTTTCTTTGTGAAGAAGACATATTTATCAGGGTTGTATCGTATCAATTTTTTGGAAAGTTTTGGGGTCTCAGTGGTAGCAAATAAATGTAAGTTATGTTTTTAACTAATGTCATTACTTATTTAATAAAGCTCTAGATGTCTAGCAGAGAAATAGAGGGAGAAGAACCTCCCAAGAAAAAAGTCAAAAAGGTATTTGCGTCAGGTGCACAAAAAAAAAAAAACTAAAAGAAAAAAACTCATGGCAGCTGCAGGGTTCTCTTCTAAAAAGATTCACCTCATTCTTTCAAAACGTCGTGCCGGCAAAATCTAGAGATGAGCCGAATATTGCTGATATATAGCACAATAACGTCAGGGATAATTGAGACAGGTAACAATAGTCAGTCCTCAAAATCTACTCCGGAGTTGGTCCCGTTAGCAGAAAATACTTCAATTCCTACTCCACTTTTGTCATCAGAATTTGACTCTAACTTTTCAAAAAATGAATGTGATAATCCAAACAAAGACCATCTAAAAATTCCGACTCAAATAAACAATGATATAGAAAATAGAAGATAAAGGGACACTTTTTTTTGGGCCACATTAAGGTCTCGGCCCGGTAGGCCTTTGGGTCCCCAGTCCGACGCTGCCTGTAAACGCCGGTTTTAAAAATAAAAAGTGAATATGAAAAAAATTAATTGAACAAAAGAACACACACAGATCAAAATAATGTATACCAAGTTTATGTAATAAAATGTAGGTAGTACAGAAAAAAAAAATGAAAAAAGGCTTAAAATAAACGTTTTTGGGCGTGGCACCCAAAAGGATTTCCGTTCAATACTGGCGTCCCTCTGTTAAGTTTGCCCCGTCCGCCTTCAAAAGCCTGGCTATGCGTACGCCACTGTCCGTGTCCTAGTCCTTTATCTTCTTGGCCCCCCGTTTTTTGAGGCACGCGCCGCTTGTGCTAACATGAGGGCGGCCTTTCTAAACAGGCCAGGGGCGTAGCCACGGAGGAGGTTTTAGGGGTTAAACCCCCCCACTTAATCAGAAAATATAATTAAAAACCACGAAACCTATGTTTTAGCATATACTTTTTTACCCTCAAAATTTTATTCTTTTCATATAAAGCATTGACCTTGAAATTCTACAAAATTTTCGCCTTCGGCAACTTTTTTTTCTAGCATCCCTATGGTCATGCAATGTTTCTTAATTTCAATAGCGAAACCCCCACCCCATCTAAATTTTTTGGCTACGCGCGTAAAACAGGCGTAGGGCGGCAAATTGGTAAATCCGGCACTGCGGCCAATTGAAAGGGGCGGCCGCAGGGTTGTAAGAACCCACCGGGATACCGGGAAATTCCCGGTGGGCCGATCGGAGTGTGGGCCGATCTTTAGCAACAGCAGGACAGTGTAAAAACAGCTAAAACTTTTTTTTTCTTATAAATCATCAGTAGATAGTCAAAGCGGGTGTGACTACAAAATTCCGAACATAACCTCAAACTTTCATTCTTGACACGTGGTGGATGCGCCGTCGTTGACACGAAGGTGGATGCGCCGCCATGGCCCCATCTTGTCGACAGATGGCGCCATGGGACCTGCGCCCGCTGGGCTCCGCCCCCAAAAAGGGGGCCCGCAGTGCTCCGCCCCCCAAAAAGGGGGCCCGCAGGGCTGCGCCCCCCGAAAAGGGGCCCCCGGATTTTATCATGGGTGACAGAAAAAGGGGAGGGGAAATGTTTTCCCGCCATCTTGTCAACCGTCATCTGTCAAACGTCACCTGTCAAACGTCATGACGTCATAGCGGGAGTTTTGAGTCGTTTCGGGTTCTATGATGACGTCATACCGGGTGAGTGCGGTGAATTCTTGTAATTGATCGACAGGAAGGGTTCAAAATTACAGGTTTCTGTAATATGGAGTTTGCGTGGAAGGGATTGTTCCGAGTCGTTTCGAAATCGCTACGTATATTTATTTATGGTTCGGGTTCTGTGATGACGTCATAGCGACCTGGGTCACGTCCGTGGCGCCATTTAGAGTACATAGTGCAAAGTTCGATTCAGGGTTCGGGTTCTGTGATGACGTCATAGCGACCTGGGTCACGTGGGTTACGTCAGTGCGGGTTCGTGGCGCCATCTAGAGTACATAGTGCAAAGTTCGATTCAGGGTTCGAGTTCTGTGATGACGTCATAGCGACCTGGGTCACGTCAGTGTGTGTCGGTGGCGTCATCTAGCGTACATACTGTGTATGCATCGTGAATCATCACGTCGCTGACGTTTGATGGGAAAGGGGCCTCATTTTTTTATTAAAATAGTATATTAAAGTATAAGTGGATATTAAGGTCTTTAAAACACGCGCGAATTTTCGAGCACGACGGCGCAGCCGAGTGCTCGAAATAGAGCAAGTGTTTTAAAGACCAGTTATCCACGAATACTTTACACTATTTTTTTTTATTGGTATACGTTCAAATCATAAATTAATAATAATAATTGTAGAATGCTAAATTTGTGCTTGACACTTGTTACATTTTATTTGACGTTATCTACAAGTACCTACTCCTGACAAATCAACAATTAAAAAGTTGACATTTAGACCTTTCTCGGGTGGTTGGTTGTTGATGTTGTCATTGGTAACTTTAAAACACGCGCGTTTTTGAATGTTGGATTTAAACACGCTGAGGAGTACTTTAAATAAGTGAAATAGGTTATCAATAAAAAAAACATACATTTTTTAAGACAACGATTTCAAAAAGCGAATATTTTCCATCAATAAACTGCTTAATATGATCTTCTAATCATTTTGGTGGTACGTCTTGGAAGAAACACTGCGTTATCGTCAAATTCAACGAGTAGGCTATTGGGTACTTTCTACCAGGCTCCAAGACTTGTAATTTGCTCAGTGTTTTTAATCGTTTGCTTTGAAAGACAGGTCTTGTTATTGATTGATTTCAAATCCATAGCTAAAAATATTCCACAATTGTATCGATTACCTAAGTATATAAGATATTTACTTACTTGGTTGAAATAATAATTGCTGTGCAATAATTTTATAATCCTCACTGTGACGAGAAAGGATACAACACTGTCGTACACCCCTTTTAATTCGAACTTCGCTTGACATCTGTTGATGTACCTTAATTGGTATAGTTTATTGGTTCCAGTAAAGATTTGCAATTATTTTGAGGTCTCTATCGTAGAAAATATTGGGTACTCTCACTTTCTACCAGGTCTTATAATTTTCTCAGTGTTTTTGATCCTTTGTTATAAAAAGACAGGTCTTGTTGATTGATTGATTACAAATGCATATCTAAAATATTCCATAATTGTATCGATATTAGTATATAAGGTATTCACTTACTTGGTTAAAATAATAATTGTTGTCCAATAATTTTATAGTTCACCGAGTTTCAAACAAGAAAAGAGCTTAGTTATTATAAAATCCGATTTAAACTTCGAAGTAAATCACATACAAAAAACGTCGCCAAAATATTGGGTACTTTCACTTTCTACCAGGACTTTCACTTTCTATCAGGCTTCAGGTCTTGTAATTTTCTCACTGTTTTTAATCTTTTGCTATGAAAAGACAGGTCTTGTTGTTGATTGATATTAGTATATAAGATATTTACTTACTTCGTTAAAATCAAATTAATTGTTATGCAATAATTTTATATTTTTCACTGGTGACGAGTTTGAGCCAGACTGAAAGAAGCTTGTTATTATAAAATCCGATTTAAACTTCGAAAACTTTGATATCACATACAAAAGCACCGCCAAATGTAAACGCTTAATCGGCAGTTTTTTATCTGAATTATATCAGGACCGTTCGCAGAAGCCGTCCGACGAAAACAACAACACATTTTAAAGATAATTTTTCAGTTTAAGGCGTCATTATTAAGTTAGATATTAATATGTCCATTTTTATTTTAAAAAAGGCGACAAATTCAAACAATTTATCAAAATTTAAAAGAATAAATTTGAATTAGAATCGTTGACATTTAATCAGCCAATAACCTTATGCAATACAAAATTTCAGGGATACATTATTACCCGTAAAAGATGAGGATTCAATTTTTATTCTCCGTACAAAACGCGCAGCATCCAGTACCAGTACTTTGAGCCTGGATTTTCAAAGTTTAGTTTTTTGTGCGATAAGTGTCGGTTTCGAAAAACTGTAAGTACTATTTTTAAAAATCTAAGTTGTTATGGTCTGAATTTGGGAATCTTTACTAATCTAAATTGTTTGCAGAAAAATGGCGAATGCGCCAGGTAACTGAATTTATACGATTAATAAAACTTACTGGTAATTTCGCTCACTGCTTTGGAGCATTTTTTCTATTTAATTTTTGTGGAAATGTTAGATTTTAACCCTGAGGTAGCACTCTGGAGTTGTCTATTGTTTTCGGTGGATGTTTGCTATTAAATAAATAATTGAATGAAATCTCGACTTTATTAAAATAATACCTTAAAGTAAGAAATGTTCTACTTGATTGTTCTAGGAACTGGGAGATAGCTTATTGTCTAATATTTCAAGATTTAACACTGATATAAACCTATATTTAGTTACGTGATGACCATAATACTATTCATTCATAAAATCCAGTTGATTGCAGTGTTTTGGTTGTTTGTTTTGACCCCTTTGTGCTGATTCTGTTTCGGATTCCTGTACCCTTGGATTAGGCCTTGGAGCTGGTTGCATTGTCAGTACATTCTCGTCGGAAAAGTTGGATTTCCTCAATGTTCATGTATGTACTCAAGTATTGGAAAAACGTACTCTTGTGGCAGCTAAAATTGCAGATTATTGTATTAGGGAAATATTAAGACTATAGTATTACCTACCTGTATTGTGGGGCGTCAGTTGCTTTGGTTTTCCTGTTTGAGGAAACGCAGGAAAATGGCTTTGAAGAATTGTTGCCGTTTTGTTTACATTCACACAAAATATTCCGCCTGTCACTTTTCGTATAATTTAAATATTTGCTTTGCGGACTGCGTTAGGATTCACGTTTGCCTTGCGTGTGAAATATGCGGTTTTTGTTGAGAGAGACTTATACGCTGATAAGGGAATGAACAAGGATGAAATAGAATGGGATGGAGACGTTATTTCGTTTCTTGATTCTTCATTAAATTTTTGCAGGTCCAATTCTAGGGGCCAACTGTTGTTGCAATATCCCTAGGTTTTATTACTTTTTTATAAATAGTTTTTCGTTAGTTTAATTTTTACTAGTTTAAGTTTGATTGGCATTACTGATTTGGCCATTTTTGAATTTTGGAAAGTACCCGTTGGGGAATCACTTTTAAAATAGCCAGTACATGTGCAAGTTAATTTATTGAAATAATTTGAATTTACGTAATTTTACGGATGTAATTTGCACATAAAGATTGAAATTCGACGATTGAATAATTGATTGGAAGTCGAAATTTCGCCGTGAGGGATTTGTCGCTGCTATTTTTGGTTCAAAGAAGATCGAACCCGAAAACTAAGGTACTACCGGTATCCTCCATTTTGTCGACCCTCGTTGTTCTGGGGTAAGTTAAGACGATCTTTTGTAGGTTCTGAATCTATAGATTAGGCATTTTGATTATAGGGTCGTTCGTTTGTTGTTTTTTTCTGGTTTTCCGTCCTGCCTTCCCATCGTGTTTGATTTTGGATTTTCCTTAATCGACACTATCTTGGAACTTGTCAAGAACTTTCCGACGTGGAGCTTGGTGAGCTGAACATTGGTCACGTGGGCTGTAGCAGCATCCTTGATACTACCAAGTTTTACTGAAATGTGTGCTGGAATGGGTTGGTAATTGGAAGCCGAATCAATGCCGCCGCAGCTAAGTATCAGTAGAAATTATTGGGAATCTTATTTTTTTATTTAAAATCCGTATACTCGGAATTCTGAATTTAAATTGGGTCGAGTATATAGCATTTATTGTCTGTAACTATTGGTAGCCAAGATCGTTCTAGTGTAGGTTATTATTATTATTAATATTGATTTAAATTAACGAATTATCCTCAAATAAGTTCGTTATTAATACACAGTTGTTAGTGTTTAAATTACCCAGTATTTTATATTACGGGTTATTTTGGATAAATACACAATCTTATCTAGGAATACTTAAATAGGTTATTACATAAAATGTATGGCAAGTATGATCATACCTCGCTTTTAAAACGGAATCTGTAGATATTAGGTCTAGTTTAAATGCAATTATGTAGAATGGTTGAACTTAACCATTGGAATGAATTTGAGTAAATTATAGCCTATTTATTAAATAAATTGATTTGTTAGTTAGTTTTTTCCGTATTTTTTGGGTCAAGATTTCAGATTATGATTTTGGAAAACCGCCTTCAGCATACTTAATAGACTAAATAAAATTCGGTGGCGCCCTTAACTCGACATAAAATAATAGTTGGAGTAGGTAGGCATAATTCACCAAAACCACCCACCCCTGAGGTATTTTACTGAGCTAAATAGTCAGGCATTCCAACGAATAGTAATATTCTTTCTCTTTGCTCAACTCGCGGAAATGGGGTTTCCGTTAACTGGGCAAAATTCAGGAACCAGAGGAAATAATAAAGTGATGTAGGATAAATCATGCCCTGAGACATATTTTAAATTAACATAAACCTCGATTTTTGAATTATTTTTATTTTCATTAATACATAAACATAATTGTTTGTTTTTTAAAAATACAGACAACCCTGAGTACCTATTTCTTAATTTAACTCCAATAGTTTTTTTTTCGAAGCAACTTGAATTTACTTTTTCACTTACATTTGCACAAAACTCAAATTTCTTTTTCTAAAATTTAGGTAGGTTCTTTAACCAATTAAAACTGGTTTTATTTTTTCATTTACTTTAAAGCAAACCTCTATAAACAGCGAATTTTTAATTTTGTGTACAAAATCGTTCACCAGGAAGGAGATAACCTGAAACGTCATGGGATTGCTAAAGATCTGTAACCAATGTGGTGGGATTTTTGAAGCAGAGGGGGCTATCCAACACCACCAAATCACCCAGCTCCAAGAGAGTCTCCAAACGAAAGGCTGGAGTTCCCGCCGCCCCCATGATGAAGCAAGCTAGACTTTTGCTGGTAAATTGACATTAATCGAATTTTTTAAATCTAATTTAATTATTTTCAGGACTTTCAATATCAGCCACATGCCGGTGGTGTGAGGATTGCGACTTGGAGACTCCGATAAATCAAATCAATGGGTTGGTCAACTTCGGTGTCTTTAGCACCGAGCCAACACCTGTTGAAGCAGGAGGAAGACGTTAGTCTTGTCAAAACATCTTTCAAGAACCGAATTGCAACATAGCGGCTTTCATCAAAGCAGGACCCTATCTGCGTGAAGCACGTTTTGAAATTAGCTGTGGCATACCTATCCAGTATTAGGACGGATGGAGGACTGAATGATTTTATGACACACTTACCAGGATAGCAGAAAATGCGTATGCGAAAAAATAATTTAGAGCAAACAGTTAAATAGCGCAAGGATATGAGAAAACTAACTTCGCATATTCTTGAGCAACCGACCCACCGAATTCAGCAAACATGCGTACACGTACACGAGAAGAAGGGGTTTTAGAACTGGTTTTTCCTTCAACAAATCACGGTAACTATGGAATAACATAGAGGACTAAAATATGACACAACCATTTTCAAGTTGAAACTGGAAGTAGCCTATAAGGGGCCCAAATAGCCTCAGTAAAGTGCTAGAAAGATACCGGTTCCCACTACCACCCCCTGCTCATAAATAAATTTGGTCATTTGGGTTTTCAGGCATCCTGAACAAAAAGTTCACAGAATTCCAGGGAAAAGAAAGCGGTGTGTATCATTTCAATTGCAGTGTTACATACTAAACAATGTCTCTTACAGGCTGGACACTCCAACAACTTTAAGCTCTAAATATAAGTATTAATAGGATCATAACCCTCTAAAAACCTATTCATATCTGCCAGTACCAGGATAACCTGTAACGTCATGGGAGTTGCCGAACATCTGCCAAGATCTGCAATCAATGTGGTGGAATTTTTAAATCATTTCATCCACAAATAACATGGGTTGAGGAAAAAAGTATTCCAGTACTTCCAAGCTAGATATTCAGGAATGTGAGAAATTAGCAGTTTATACGAATTACTTCCAGAGGAGTACGTTCGCGGATTTCGGTCGCAGGCGGAAATTTGGGATCTGTTTCTATTTAAATACTCAATATCTATTGAAAAAAAAATTCAAGGGTGACAATAAAGACGTATTTCATTTTTATGATTATGAATATTACTACAATTTAGATGGTAGTCGCACTCACACTCCTATTAACCATATTGGCAATGATTGTTGAGAATAAAAATAAGCTTTAGTAGAAACTATGTTTTATTGTCCTGAGAATGACAGAGACGAAGCCACCATTGATCTCTGTATACCACCAACCCAAACCCACAGTCAAATAGCGCCAACGCACACTTAACCTAAATATCATACAACTTACATTTATGTTCCAAAATTGTATCAAGATTATTTACATTTCAATAATTTTTGAAAAGAAACTTCTTAAACGGCGTTCTGCTATTTGGACGACAATGGAGAGTGATTTGAAAAACGCGTCACGGGCAAATTTCGTTACTCGAGAGAGAAGAAAGATGTAACGTAAAGGAACAGAGAAAGACAGCTATTGATTGACACAAACCAAGGATTATAAGCGTCGAGAGGAGTGCCCATTATTGACAAGCGCCGATATTGACACAAACCAAGGATTATAAGCCTAAGGAGGATTGTCTATTATTGACAAGCGGTATTTGAGAAATAAAATCATTTCTGGCGAATTTCGGAGTTTTCCGGATATCTCTGGACAGCACTCGGAATTTTTGAAATATCAAAGTAGCATAATAATGAGCACAAAGTTGCACTATACTTTTTTCTGATTCAACCGACGTCAGGTCTCTTTCCGTAGGATTCCAATACAGGATTCGAATAGGATTCAAAATACCTAGTATTCGAATGCTACCCAAGTCTCCCAAAGTACCAAGTGTTATCACAGGAGTTTATTCAAAACATGCCACATTAGTAATAATTATCAAACTTCAAAATGTATAACAGGAGACTTTTTCATTGAAATGAAGCATTACGTTGATAGACTTGATACTGTTCACAATGCCAATCCCCACTAAGTATACATGCCCCAGATGTAAGGGTGAAACTGATATACCTAATCGACTTTGTTTGCCTTGCGAATTTTCACAATTTGTTGAACAAAAAAGGATACCATCTCATTATTTTGCAAAACCCGAACGTAGAACCTAAATTATGAAGTTGTACCAGTAAATTTTCTGTTAAATAAAACTTTTGTTATAATATTTTTCTGCTTTTTATTTATGGCCTCTAGACTAGGTTAGGCTATATTAGTTTAAACAAAATTCAACGAGAGCATTGTGCACAATATTAGGATAGGCCATCGAATACTATATTGTTTAGCTTTTTCAAGTCGACACTTTCCGTGTGGGGAGCAAAAGAAGGAAGGATACGGTAAAAACAGGTGTGAGATCAGGTGACCATTGACGCACAATCGTAAGGAGCCACACCAACTCATATCGGAGTATCAGCTAGGGGATTCTTATCTTGTCACAAGTCGCTATGGCTCGCTAGCTGTCATTCGATACCTATTTCGATATCAGATGGAGAGTGATTCATATGTATTATTGTCGAATTTCGTATCGACATCAAATAGACGGTGGCAACGAAATCTTAAGGCAGCACCGTCAACAGCAAAACCTTCACTTTAGACGCACGACTCGTAGGGTAGGAGAAACTTGATTTACATTTTTCTTCCTGTCTCTCAACTCCACACTCCCGTATTCCTTATCAGTGGCGGCTCGTATATTAAAAATGTGGGGGTTGCAATTTCAATTGTACAATCATGCATGTTTTTTGTAAAGGTCCAGAATAAATGTCCTGGTGAAAGTCCTTTTTTTGCTAGTTACAGTTTGTTCAATTTTTAAATTTGGAGTAGGCCTTCCAAGTCTTTTTATGTCAGCCTTATCTGTTGATGAACGCCCACAGAATGGCTCGGCAATTAAATTTTGAACAGAATTCTTTTTTTTTTCACCCCCCACACGACAAAACTTCACAAAAAAAAACCTAATCTGCGCTGCGAGCAAAAAAAATAAACAAAGTTTGCACTTATCTTGCAACCTGCTGGAGCTTATGGAGCGGATTTCGAATCCACGCAAAGACAGGCCACCAAATGTGCTCCGTCATATAATAGATCGGTTTGCTTTGGAGCTGCAATCCAGCGACTCGACGCCGCTACTCGAAGTCGCCGGTGGCCTGTCAGTAATTGATATTTTGGCGAAGTTGGTCAAATTATTTTATTAATCGACTGCGTATTATGTAGGTCCCAAATTTTGGTATAATTTTTTTTTTTTAAATTATTAGGTACTAAAATTTAGTTCTAGTATTTTTGTTTTATATTTTTTAAGTTTTGTTTTGGGGGTTGCGCAAACCTGCAAACCTAAGGAAGAGCCGCCACTGTTCCTTATGTGTGAATGACCGCGTTAACCAGCACTGAACATGTTGAGTGATTAGTCAGCAGCTTTGTTGAAAAAGATGAAATATAACGAAGGATTACATACACAAATGTCAAACATAAAACAAAAACACAACGCATGACACCACAACTTGTCACTTCAAAATAAAAAAGGATAGCCAGTCATTCAAACAAAGATGGGCGAATCGAAAAGCCGAAACGGGTCCTCTTGAGGGGTCAAATCAATTTGATAGGACTTACGTCAGAGAGTTGATACCGAACTAGCATAAGAATCAGCAATTCGACATCGAATTGGACATAAGAATTCCTCAGGATTATAAATGATGGACTGTATACACATGCAATTTTATTCATTTTACCTACTTATCAATAACTGATAGACCGTGCCTGACTCATCCATATAATATTATAGGTCTATTGATTATTAATTCTAGTACTGTTTTTTGAAATTACGCCGCCCATGTTTGACAAAGAAAAAGCCGATGGATGCCGGGATTTAGTTAGTTTTTATGCTAGTCCAAGTGACTTGGTATAGACTTTACTTACAAACATTTTTTATCAATAATTACTCAATGATCTAGTGCCTTGTCTACAGTGCTGGATTTTGGTGTGATGGTCTGAGGACTCGATTCCCCGGCTAGACTTTTTTCAATCGATCGATGATGAAACGACGACGAAGATGACGCCCGATGGTGGGACGATAACTGTGTTTTGAGGATGATAGCATGAGATAAGGAGCTGCGGTCGAATTCCGGGAAACTCCCCAAAAATTTGGGTTTGGTCCGGGTCAAACCCCGAAATTTCAGATCAAATGCATCGTCGATCTAGATTTTTTCCTACGGTATCTATAAACTTCCTAGGCATAAAAACGCTGTGTGGTTAGTCCTTCTATACTATTTTTCATTTATTTCGCGTTCCAGATTTGATCGACATTCGAAAAGGTAGAAATGAAACAGCTCCTGGTAGCTTAGTTGGTTAGAGCGTTGCACTGGAAATTCAGGGGTCCTGAGTTTAAATCCCAGTCGAGGCAAGAATTTTTTTTATCCATTTTCAATTATTACGTCTGCATGCCGCTAAAATAAACACACGATTTTCTAAGCCAATGATTTGAATTACTAGGATTAACAGAGATTCAAACAAAGTTAAACTTAGACACGGGGAATTAAATAAATAAACAGTGACCTGTTTGTATTTCACACTTTAACATAAAACCAAAATGGTGGATGTAAATGTACGTAATATGAATGTTTTTACTAAAATGTACGTCTTATGTACGTTCTGAATGGGTCATATGGACGTATGAACGTAAATATGACATAAAATACTAGAACTAAATTCTAGTACCTAATTATATTTAAAAAAAAAAATATACCAAAATTTGGGACCTACATAATACGCAGTCGATTAATAAAATAATTTGACCAACTTCGCCAAAATATCAATAACTGACAGGCCGCCGGCGACTTCGAGTAGCGGCTTCGAGTCGCTGGATTGCAGCTCCAAAGCAAACCTATCTATTATATGACGGAGCACATTTGGTGGCCTGTCTTTGCGTGGATTCGAAATCCGCTCCATAAGCTCCAGCAGGTTGCAAGCTAAGTGCAAACTTTGTTTATTTTTTTTGCTCGCAGCGCAGATTAGGTTTTTTTTGTGAAGTTTTGTCGTGTGGGGGGTGAAAAAAAAAAGAATTCTGTTCAAAATTTAATTGCCGAGCCATTCTGTGGGCGTTCATCAACCGATAAGGATGAAATAAAAAGACTTGGAAGGCCTACTCCAAATTTAAAAATTGAACAAACTGTAACTAGCAAAAAAAGGACTTTCACCAGGACATTTATTCTGGACCTTCACAAAAAACATGCATGATTGTACAATTGAAATTGCAACCCCCACATTTTTAATATACGAGCCGCCACTGATAAGGAATACGGGAGTGTGGAGTTGAGAGACAGGAAGAAAAATGTAAATCAAGTTTCTCCTACCCTACGAGTCGTGCGTCTAAAGTGAAGGTTTTGCTGTTGACGGTGCTGCCTTAAGATTTCGTTGCCACCGTCTATTTGATGTCGATACGAAATTCGACAATAATACATATGAATCACTCCCCATCTGAAATCGAAATAGGTACCTATCGAATGACAGCTAGCCAGCCATAGCGACTTGTGACAAGATAAGAATCCCCTAGCTGATACTCCGATATGAGTTGGTGTGGCTCCCTACGATTGTGCGTCAATGGTCACCTGATCTCACACCTGTTTTTACCGCATCCTTCCTTCTTTTGCTCCCCACACGGAAAGTGTCGACTTGAAAAAGCTAAACAATATAGTATTCGATGGCCTATCCTAATATTGTGCACAATGCTCTCGTTGAATTTTGTTTAAATTAATATAGCCTAACCTAGTCTAGAGGCCATAAATAAAAAGCAGAAAAATATTATAACAAAAGTTTTATTTAATAGAAAATTTACTGGTACAACTTCATAATTTAGGTTCTACGTTCGGGTTTTGCAAAATAATGAGATGGTATCCTTTTTTGTTCAACAAATTGTGAAAATTCGCAAGGCAAACAAAGTCGATTATAGGTATATCAGTTTCACCCTTACATCTGGGGTATGTATACTTAGTGGGGATTGGCATTGTAAACAGTATCAAGTCTATCAACGTAATGCTTCATTTCAATGAGAAAGTCTCCTGTTATACAATTTTGAAGTTTGATAATTATTACTAATGTGGCATGTTTTGAATAAACTCCTGTGATAACACTTGGTACTTTGGGAGACTTGGGTAGCATTCGAATACTAGGTATTTTGAATCCTATTCGAATCCTGTATTGGAATCCTACGGAAAGAGACCTGACGTCGGTTGAATCAGAAAAAAGTATAGTGCAACTTTGTGCTCATTATTATGCTACTTTGATATTTCAAAAATTCCGAGTGCTGTCCAGAGATATCCGGAAAACTCCGAAATTCGCCAGAAATGATTTTATTTCTCAAATACCGCTTGTCAATAATAGGCAATCCTCCTTAGGCTTATAATCCTTGGTTTGTGTCAATATCGGCGCTTGTCAATAATGGGCACTCCTCTCGACGCTTATAATCCTTGGTTTGTGTCAATCAATAGCTGTCTTTCTCTGTTCCTTTACGTGACATCTTTCTTCTCTCTCGAGTAACGAAATTTGCCCATGACGCGTTTTTCAAATCACTCTCCATTGTCGTCCAAATAGCAGGACGCCGTTTAAGAAGTTTCTTTTCAAAAATTATTGAAATGGAAATAATCTTGATACAATTTTGGAACATAAATGTAAGTTGTATGATATTTAGGTTAAGTGTGCGTTGGCGCTATTTGACTGTGGGTATGGGTTGGTGGTATACAGAGATCAATGGTGGCTTCGTCTCTGTCATTCTCAGGACAATAAAACATAGTTTCTACTAAAGCTTATTTTTATTCTCAACAATCATTGCCAATATGGTTAATAGGAGTGTGAGTGCGACTACCATCTAAATTGTAGTAATATTCATAATCATAAAAATGAAATACGTCTTTATCGTCACCCTTGAATTTTTTTTTCACTAGATATTGAGTATTTAAATAGAAACAGATCCCAAATTTCCGCCTGCGACCGAAATCCGCGAACGTACTCCTCTAGAAGTAATTCGTATACCTAAACTGCTAATTTCTCACATTCCTGAATATCTAGCTTGGAAGTACTGGAATACTTTTTTCCTCAACCCATGTTATTTGTGGATGAAATGATTTAAAAATTCCACCACATTGATTGCAGATCTTGGCAGATGTTCGGCAACTCCCATGACGTTACAGGTTATCCTGGTACTGGCAGATATGAAGAGGCTTTTAGAGGGTTATGATCCTATTAATACTTATATTTAGAGCTTAAAGTTGTTGGAGCGTCCAGCCTGTAAGAGACATTATTTAGTATGTAACACTGCAATTGAAATGATACACACCTTTTTCTTTTCCCTGGAATTCTGTGAACTTTTTGTTCAGGATGCCTGAAAACCCAAATGACCAAATTTATTTATGAGCAGGGGGTGGTAGTGGGAACCGGTATCTTTCTAGCACTTTACTGAGGCTATTTGGGCCCCTTATAGGCTACTTCCAGTTTCAACTTGAAAGTGGTTGTGTCATATTTTAGTCCTCTATGTTATTCCATAGTTACCGTGATTTGTTGAAGGAAAAACCAGTTCTAAAACCCCTTCTTCTCGTGTACGTGTACGCATGTTTGCTGAATTCCGTGGGTCGGTTGCTCACGAATATGCGAAGTTAGTTTTCTCATATCCTTGCGCTATTTAACTGTTTGCTCTAAATTATTTTTTCGCATACGCATTTTCTGCTATCCTGGTAAGTGTGTCATAAAATCATTCAGTCCTACATCCGTCCTAATACTGGATAGGTATGCCACAGCTAATTTCAAAACGTGCTTCACGCTGATAGGGTCCTGCTTTGATGAAAGCCGCTATGTTGCAATTCGGTTCTTGGAAGATGTTTTGACAAGACTAACGTCTTCCTCCTGCTTCAACAGGTGTTGGCTCGGTGCTAGAGACACCGAAGATGACCAACCCATTGATTTATCGGAGTCTCCAAGTCGCAATCCTCACACCACCGGCATGTGGCTGATATTGAAAGTCCTGAAAATAATGAAATTAGATTTAAAAAATTCGATTAATGTTAATTCACCAGCAAAAGTCTAGCTTGCTTCATCATGGGGGCGGCGGGATCTCCAGCCTTTCGTTTGGAGACTCTCTTGGAGCTGGGTGTTTTGGTGGTGTTGGATAGCCCCCTCTGCTTCAAAAATCCCACCACATTGGTTACAGATCTTTAGCAATCCCATGACGTTTCAGGTTATCTCCTTCCTGGTGAACGATTTTGTACACAAAATTAAAAATTCGCTGTTTATAGAGGTTTGCTTTAAAGTAGATGAAAAAATAAAACCAGTTTAAATTGGTTAAAGAACCTACCTAAATTTTAGAAAAAGAAATTTGAGTTTTGTGCAAATGTAAGTGAAAAAGTAAATTCAAGTTGCTTCGAAAAGAAACTATTGGAATTAAATTAAGAAATAGGTACTCAGGGTAGTCTGTATTTTCAAAAAACAAACAATATGTTTATGTGTTAATGAAAATAAAAATAATTCAAAAATCGAGGTTTGTGTTAATTTAAAATATGTCTCAGGGCATTTATCCTACATCACTTAGATTTTTAAAAATAGTACTTACAGTTTCTCGAAACCGACACTTATCGCACAAAAAACTAAACTTTGAAAATCCAGGCTCAAAGTACTGGTACTGGATGCTGCGCGTTTTGTACGGAGAATAAAAATTGAATCCTCATCTTTTACGGGTAATAATGTATCCACTGAAATGTTGTATTGCTTAAGGTTATTGGCTCATTAAATGTCAACGATGCTAATTTAAATCTATTCTTTTAAATTTTGGTAAATTGTTTGAATTTGTCACCTTTTTTAAAATAAAAATGGACATATTAATATCTAACTTAATAATGACGCCTTAAACTGAAAAATTATTTTTAAAATGTGTTGTTGTTTTCGTCGGACGGCTTCTGCGAACGGTCCTGATATAATTCAGATAAAAAAACTGCCGATTAAGCGTTTACATTTGGCGGTGCTTTTGTATGTGATATCAAAGTTTTCGAAGTTTAAATCGGATTTTATAATAACAAGCTTCTTTCAGTCTGGCTCAAACTCGTCACCAGTGAAAAATATAAAATTAGTGCACAACAATTAATTTGATTTGGCGTGTTGTATCCTTTCTCGTCACAGTGAGGATTATAAAATTATTGCACAGCAATTATTATTTCAACCAAGTAAGTAAATATCTTATATACTTAGGTAATCGATACAATTGTGGAATATTTTTAGCTATGGATTTGAAATCAATCAATAACAAGACCTGTCTTTCAAAGCAAACGATTAAAAACACTGAGAAAATTACAAGTCTTGGAGCCTGGTAGAAAGTACCCAATAGCCTACTCGTTGAATTTGACGATAACGCAGTGTTTCTTCCAAGACGTACCACCAAAATGATTAGAAGATCATATCAAGCAGTTTATTGATGGAAAATATTCGCTTTTTGAAATCGTTGTCTTAAAAAATGTATGTTTTTAATAAAAAAACGAGGCCCCTTTCCCATCAAACGTCAGCGACGTGATGATTCACGATGCATACACAGTATGTACGCTAGATGACGCCACCGACACACACTGACGTGACCTACGTGACCCAGGTCGCTATGACGTCTTCACAGAACCCGAACCCTGAATCGAACTTTGCACTATGTACTCTAGATGGCGCCACGGACCCGCACTGACGTAACCCACGTGTTCCAGATCGCTATGACGTCATCACAGAACCCGAACCCTGAATCGAACTTTGCACTATGTACTCTAAATGGCGCCACGGACGTGACCCAGGTCGCTATGACGTCATCACAGAACCCGAACCATAAATAAATATACGTAGCGAGTTCGAAACGACTCGGAACAATCCCTTCCACGCAAACTCCATATTACAGAAACCTGTAATTTTGAACCCTTCCTGTCGATCAATTACAAGAATTCACCGCACTCACCCGGTATGACGACATCATAGAACCCGAAACGACTCAAAACTCCCGCTATGACGTCATGACGTTTGACAGGTGACGTTTGACAGATGAAGTTTGACAGGTGACGTTTGACAGATGACGGTTGACAAGAGGGCGGGAAAACATTTCCCCCTTCCCTTTTTCTGTTACCCATGATAAAATCCTGGGGGCCCCTTTTCGGGGGGCGCAGCCCTGCGGGCCCCCTTTTTGGGGGGCGGAGCCCTGCGGGCGCAGGTCCCATGGCGCCATCTGTCGACAAGATGGGGCCATGGCGGCGCATCCACCTTCGTGTCAACGACGGCGCATCCACCACGTGTCAAGAATGAAAGATTGAGGTTATGTTCGGAATTTTGTAGTCACACCCGCTTTGACTATCTACTATCATCCTGTATCTCGGAAACTAATATAAATTTGGCAACAACGAAAATACGTATATTTAAAAAAAAAAAAAAATTTCACCCTCATGTTACCGTTTCTTTTATACCTACATACCAATGGTGGCCCATGGTATTTTAGACACCCTGTAGAGGCATCTTATTCAAGGCATAGAGATATTTGTGTTGATTTTTCATGTTTGATCCAAGCAATTTTTTCGAACTAATGGCAGATGATACTTTGAATAAATTAGGTAAATTACTGACTGGAATATGATGACGGGGCTGTTTTGCGGGAGGAATTGAAGGATTTTGGAAGAAAATGGCCTGACTCGAAGAAGACGAAGTTGTATGACTCTGAATCCAACGATGGAGATAAAGACGATGTGAATGACACAAGGTTGGATACAGGGAATTACTTTGAACTTTCCAAAAAAAGTGTTCATCACATTCATGTTGCAATGAAAGTTTGGTTTGCTGTTTCAATGTTTTGTATAAATACAGATTATACATTCGTGCTTGCAACCTTGTAGTCATGATAAAAGGCCTTTACCAGTATGTCCTTATTTTACAGGTAGGGTGCTAAATAGTTATTTAAACAACAAGTTCTGAAAACGACTTTTTTCGCACGGCGAGACAGTTTGTTGGACCGAGCCGTAGGCGCGTTCCACAAGTCGAGCAGGTGTGAAAAAAGGTTTTCAAACGAGTTTTTTACAATGCTTTTCCTACAACTGCAAAATAAAACAACCAAATATGTAATTTTCATTTGTTAGAAAACTTGAAGCGTGCGAAAAACTTTTTCGCACGCCGAGGAGCGTGTGAAAAACCTTTTCGCACGCTAAAATGCGTGTGAAAATTTTTTTCGAATGAGGGGCTTAGGTTAAACATTTCCTGATTTCCATAAGAATTCTTCTCAAAAAAGACATATTAGGGTTGCTGACTTTTGAGAAGGTTTCTCATGGAAATCAGAAAATATTTAACCTATAAGCCTCCAATTCAAGAAAATATTATCATTTTGACTGTTTGAAATAAATGAACCAAAAATTGTAATATAACTACGAGTTATTATTCCATTTTTTATTCAGCAAGCCTTTCCATTCAGCATTAATCGTTTTTTCACTGTTGTTAATTTATTATTAGATTACATCTAAGTGTGGGGATGTGCCCCATAAATCCATCAATGTATGGGCCGCTACAGTGAAATTTCCCGGCCCACTTCCAAAAGTTCGTCCAACCCTGGGCGGCCGATTAAAAAAATGTTGCCGCCGACGATCCTGATGCAAAAAAAAATATCATGTAGGTAAACACGTGGTAGAATATTAAAAACCACCCCCTTCCCTCGTACAACTTTTAGACTAGCGTATGAGTCGGTGAGTCGGGGTAAAGACGAAGGACACAAAAAGGAGACGCGTATCTGCAGTGACGTCATAAGGGTATCGGCGCTCGACAATAATAGGCAATCCTCCTTGTTTTTAAATCCTTGGTTTGGGTTAGTTGAAGACCGACGAACGATTGTCAATAGGGTCGTTACCTCCTATCACTAAAATTATACTGACCATTATTTTTCGATATAGTGAGGCCTAAAACTTAGCCATGTCATATTGGTTGCATTGAAAATTGTTTCCTGGTTTATTTAAATTAATTTAAAATTTAAACATTTTTTGTCCTTGTCGAATTGTTGGTCTCTTTCTCCCATGACGTCACTAGGCGGACATGCGCAAAGCAGTTGTAAACAAATCCATCAACATATGCAATTTTGTGAGGTTATGTTGTTTTGTTATTATTTTGGATTGTCGTCGACCGTTGTTATATTTTCATTATTTTTTGAGTTTTTCAACGATTTTTCCGAGGTTTCAAGAAAAATATTTAAAAGAAACGTGTAATAAATTCAAACTCAACTCAAACTCAAACATCTTTATTTAAATAATTATCTATGTACAATAAATACCTAAAGCTAACCGGGCTGGAACCCCTTAACTTAAATATTTACAGACATTTACTAAACCTAGGACAAAGACTACTTAGGGCTAAACTTACGGCGTGACGCAGCACGCCGCCGCACACTTGTACGCCTAGCGTACAGTGCGCGATCTCCAGCCCCGGTCGGTGTTGTTGACCTATCGAGTCCCTGTGCCTATTTTTGTAGGATACCTTTCTTCGACGCTTCCTGGTCTCCCTTATGCGTCGCTTTTGTGACCCTAGAGTCGATGGTGAATACCACGAATGGCGCGCCCTAGATCACCACAGTGACCTGTCTGAGGATATTGGTGGTTGTTTGCTCAGATTTGGGTTGTAGAGCGCCAGCGCCCTTCTGCGGGGAAAAGCATTGAAAAACCCCGCTTATCATTGATTTAATGGTAAAAACAAAAAAGTTGTGCCCTTTTGGGCGTTTGGGTCCACTGGACGCAGCGTCACTAACAATTGAGTGAGCTTTGAGGATGGGTGCGCGTGAGCGCGGGTAAGAATAAAGGGGGTTCCACAACCCTGCAGCCTGACCAATCCTGAGGCCTGATGAGCCTCCAGGTAATGGTTTTGGTGCAGGTGATGTGGAATTTTGGGATGTCAGAGAATGAGGGTTGGGGTTGGGTGCAAGAATTTACCGGGATTGGGATATGCATATTTGCAGCTAAATTGGGCTATTTGTGCCTAGTTTTGTTGGTCGAAATGGGGGTGTTTGATGGCTAATTAGACAAGTTGGTTTCCTCATAGCCAGCCATAGAGGAGTTAAATACACACTAAATCTCTGGCTAGTTGGAATTTTCCGAAGAACTGATGATAGAATTTTAGACCGTTGTCAGGATTGCCAGTCTCCTGCTTTAGACTTGGCAGTTGGCATTATCGCCAGATTTCCTTGTCTAATTTTATCTCGGCGGGTGGATTTTAGCTGTGCATTGGATAGGTTTTTGAATTTATTTGGAGTGTGGTTAGCAGGTTTGGGATGTGGGAGGTGTTCACGGGGGTTCAAAATAGAGGGGTAAATTCTTGTATGGGGGACCGTGAACTATGGGGTTGTCTGGGTCATATCTTATGGCAGTTATACTGCGTGTGATGGGGGATCCATTGATTCCCTCTCGATAAAACCTATCGCTGACGTCATCCAGGTAGTCAGAGATATAGGGAATGGATGCTTGCACATGCATGTCCCTTATCCTGGCGTACCTGGACTCCGAAAGGACTCCCCTCAGGATGCGGTTTTGGAATCTCTGCAGCCGATTCCTTTGAGTGGTTGATATGATATTCCAGACAGGGGCCCCATAGGTCAACATTGGTCTTATTACCTGCTTATAAATTAATAATTTATTTGCAGGTGATAAGGAGGAGTTAGGGCCGATGAGGGGGTAGAGTTTTTGCTGCGCACTGAAGGTGCGAGCCAAAGCGTGGGATACATGATGATGGAATTTCATTCTCTGATCGAATATGATGCCGAGGTATCTGGCTTTTGGGGAAAGAGTCACTGGGATGTTGTTTACGATAAGTGGGGTGGGCATGGTGCTATTGGTATGTTTCTTGTGGAAACATATCATTTCCGTTTTTTGACCATTAACACCAAGCTTCCACTTATCGTAGTAGGGTTGAAGGAGTGAAAGGTGATGGGCAAGTTGAAATTTTGTTGCCTGTGTGTAGAAGGATTGAGCGTAAACAGCGGTGTCATCTGCGTATAGCGCCAGGTTTGTATTGTGGAATTTTGGAATGTCCGCTGTGTACAGAGAGTACAGCAGTGGACTGAGTGCCGACCCCTGCGGCACTCCGGCCTGAATGGGTTTGGAGTTTGAGAGGGCGTCTTCCTGTTTGACGCAGAAAGTGCGGCCGCTGATAAAAGACTGTATCAAGGAGATGAGGTGCAGTGGGAAGTTGAAAATTGCGAGAAGTTTATAGATAAGGCCTGCGTGCCAGACCCTATCGAAGGCGCGCTCCATATCTAGGAGCAGAAGTGTCGTGTTCATGCGCCTGTTGAACGCTTGGAAGACATCGCAGCAGATTTTGGCTGCAAGAAGAGTTGTGTTGTGACGAGGGCGGAATCCGAACTGCTCGTTTGGGAGGATGGAGAAGTTTTCGACGAACCTGTTGACCCTAGACAGGATTAACTTCTCCACGAGCTTGGCAAAGGAGTTTAGAAGGGAAATTGGGCGGTAAGAGGATGGGAGTGTAAGGTTTTTTCCTGGTTTGGGGATCATAACCACTACAGCCTTTTTCCATTGAAAAGGAAAATGCTGTAGTTTTAGGATTGCGTTAGTTATTTGTACCAGTTGGACAATAACTTTCCGCGGGAGATTTTTAAGGGCTCGATATGGGATGCCATCTGGTCCGGGGGCCTTTTCGCTTGGGAGCCGGCGGATAAATCGTGTCATCTCACCGGGCGTGACAATAAGTTCAGCGAGCAAGTGCTGGGGGATGGGGTATTTCCTAATAGCAAAGGCTGTCGCTATACGCTCGATTTCCTCCTGTTCAGGGGAGTTGGGCGGGAGACCGGAATGAATACTCTCCATGAACGAAGCCAGAGCTTCCGTCTTGTCTGGGGCAGTGACGCAATCCCTGCCATTACTAGTAAGTGCAGGGGTACGCACAGGCTGCCGCCTCATTTTTGACTGAAGGCGCCACAGAGAGTTATCTTGAGGACGAAGGTTTTGGAGAGTTTCTGTCCATTTGCGGTTCCTGAGCTCGCTGATGCCATCCTTGATGGCACCCTCGAGTTCCCGAACGCGCAGGCGATCCTCGTCCCTTCGGAGGCGTTGCCACCTCCTCCGGGTGCGATTCTTCAGCGAGATGAGTGCAATGAGCTCTCGTGAGAGCTCCTCTCGGCCTTGATGAACAGTCACACGGTTAGCAAGGGAAGTTTGGGTTTGCTGGACATTCCTGGTCAAGGTTGAAACCTCTTGCTCAAGAGCTTCAATGGTGTCAATTTGACCAGGAATTTGGGTTATGGTGTTGAGATTCTGCCGAAACAGGGGCCAATTGAAGTTTTTATAACTTAGACGAACTTGTGGGCGGGGAGGATCAAGTTCGCCCCAGGTGAAGAAGACGGGTAGATGGTCCGAGCTCAGGGCATTGATCGTAACTAGATCCGAAAGTTCCCTGAGTCCTTTGCTGATGGCAAGGTCGATGTATGTAGGTGTCATGTTATTGCTGGGGTAGTGGGTGGGCGATTCAGTACTGAGGAGTATCAACTCCGGTCGGTCGTTGACGAAATCATTTAGGATCATACCGTTGGTATTTCCTCTATGATTCCGCCAAAGTCTGTGTCTAGCGTTTAGGTCTCCAAGCAACAAGGAGCGAGAGTTTTGGGGGAAGAACGGAGTTAGGTTGGCTACTGACAGGCGGGTCTGCGGGGCGTTGTAGCAGCCATTGATCAGAACGCCATTCGCAAGCTGGATGCTCACGTGCTCAATGGCAGTTCGCCACTGTGGCATCCGCTTGTATGCGATTGAGTTTCTGATCAATATCGCCACACCACCCGCGCGGCGGCCGACTCTGTCAGAGCGTTCAACGGAGTAATTATCCACCACGAGACGATCTTCATCCCCCAGCCATGTTTCCACGACTACGGCGATGTCGATCCTCTCGTGACGGAGGAAGTGGATTAGCTCACCTAATTTGCCATTGAGGCTATTAGCGTTCCAGTGGACGATTTTGACCATTGCTTATGGAAAACTTTTTTAAATCTGAAACGAAGAACTGGCGGCTGGCGTTAAACAACTCCGCCTCATCATTGCATTTCTCGAGCATGGAAATGTAGTGATCTAGGGCGCGCATCATGCCGTCCATGTTCACCAAAGACTCTAGGCGGGCAAACTTAGTTTGAAACGCCGAAAATGTATCCCCTAAATAGGCAGGGGCTTGACGGTCGGGGCGTGGCACAGGTTCGCGATCGCGCACTGTAATCGCGGCATCCCGCACTCCGCTTTCGCGAACTAATCCCCGAGGGAAATTCACATCGTAGTTCGATGAATGTAGCTGCTGTTGTGGCCGCTGATTTGGAAGCTCTCTGGGGGGCTGGAATTGTGCCTGAGGCGGTTGCCTAGGTTGCCGCGCCTGGACCGCTCTTCGGTCCCAGGCTGATACTTGGGGTCTTGGGGCAGGAACAAAGGTAGGTCTGGGGGCACTTCTGTCTTCGAGCATCTGCTTCCGGTATTTATACACCGGGCAACTAGTGGACATTGCCCGGTGCGCTCCGTTGCAGTTGGCGCACACCGACTGCTTATCTCTGTTTGTGCAGTCGGCAGTCATGTGCGCCTCTGCGCATTTGGAGCATTTGATTGCTCTATGGCATCCAGTCATGGTGTGCCCCCAGGATTGGCACCTTATGCATTGGGAGATTTCCTTCCTGTTACGCCTCTCTTCCCACTGTACCCGTGAGGCGAAAACTGTTTTAACTGTAGCTAGCAGTTTCGCCACAGTCCATTCTGGACTTGTGATTACGAGGTACAGGGGATTGTCCTGCCCCGTGTGTTTCATAGGGTACACTTCCTTGACCCTCATGTTGTACCTGTCAGTTAGGTAATCTTTTAGCTCAGTCGGTGAGTAGTTACCCTTCATTCCTCGCATGACAAAGGCATGTGTTTTGTCTGCGGGCATCTGGTATGTATGGTACTCTGCACCGTCCTGAGCTAGATGTCTTGTCATCGACTGATGATCCTGCATATTTTTGGTGTATAGGATAACAGAGTTCCTGGCATACTTTATTTCTACTTGTTCGGTGGTTATCGTAGAAGCCATGCGCAGGAACTCTTTATGATTACCCAGCTTGCCTCTTACCACTATTGGGGGTGGGAGGGCTTTTTTGCCGGCTTTGGGGGTGGGGGTGGGGATGGTTTCCACCACTTTGGCCCTAATTTCCTCTTGGGATTTGTTTGGGTTTTCCGGCTCGGGCTCTGCCTCCCTTTCCTTGCTTTCAAGGACCTGGAACCTGTTCTTAGTGGGGACTTGGAACAGGCTTCCAAATCCCGTGGCCCTGATTATTTGGGGGTTGTTGGTGGGTGAGTTTGCCCTCGATGTACTAGCTGAAGGCTGGTTTAGCTAGTTCAGGTTCGGTGTGGTCTTTGGCTTGATACTTTTTATAGTTAGTTTTTTGAGCGCACCAGTGTTGTTTTCTGGGCTGCTCATCGGACGCTTGGTAGCCTTGGTTTTAGCTTTAACTGTTTGGGGGTGGTTGCGTAATATGTGGCTGATGGTCAGCTCCACCACGTCTTTTACCTCCTCCTCAGAGTGGGATTGAAAAAACTGTAGGTTCTTTGCGCATTCTTGGCATAATGGTGCATGCGTTTTGAGCCTGTTTATGACTTTGGCCACGCTTCGTCTTGTGGGGTTATTGGAGGCCAAAGAGTTTGTAGATGTAGTAATAAATTCAAGGTAAGTCATTGTTTCTCATTATTTGATGTTAAGGTCTCAAATAGAGCATGTATTTCAGTTTCAGTGTACCCACCTAAGGCCTACCTAATGTTCACTGTTTGGCTATGGATTTTCGTAAATGTTTTGTGCCTTCTTGTAAAAACAGTAGGTAATCTAAATTCGAAGAAAATCCCAAACCCCAAAAATGAACAAATAAGAAATTGGTGTTTAGCTGTGGAAAGAGTTAATATATTGTCTAGTATTTTTGGTGGAATTTATTGCATTTATTGCATTTCAATGTAAGTAAACTTAGTTGCCAAATTTCATTTTATAAACACCTATTTTCTGTCATTAAAATATGAACATTATATTATGTTTATAGATGGAACAAGATTGTGATAACTGAATGCAGTTTAGGATGACAAACTGCAAATTACGTATGAAGAAAAATGTGGTTTCACATATCAATTTAGGCAGAATCGAAGTTTGTTAAGAAGCTAAATAAAAGAATTGCCAGCTTACGAATCCATATTGAAAGAGTGATACAAAGATCGTGAGAATTTGCAATACTCGAAGGACATTCCTGCATTGACCATCAGCTTGTAGCAAAAACTGATTATTTAATAATTATTGCTTGTGGAATAGTGAATTTGCAGGGACCATTAATCAAATAAATTTTATGTCAAAGCTAGAAAAAAATGCTTTTTTGAATATATTGTATAAAAACCTATTGTTTTTTTAACAGCAAAATAGTACACTATACACCTAGGGACCAAAGTGGTACTTTTAATTCCAAAGGAAGGGCTATAATTTGTTGAGGGATTAAAAAACACTTTAGTCCTGAGGTGTATACACTATTTTATGCACTTTAGGATTGAAAATTAAAATTAAAACTTTTGATCCCTCTAAAGTACATAAAATAGTGTATACACTGAGAAAAGTCCCACGAGAAAATTCTTTGCTGGTTTTTTTTTAGCTGTTACAGTGGAAAATGTTTTAAGAGGTAGCAATGTTATTTTGCTTGTACAGAAAAGACCACTTTGCTGAAACTACTTTATTGAAACTGCAAAGATATTTCTTATTCCAAAACCAAACTTTGCTGTTATAGCAAAATTAAAATTTTATGAAAATATTTCTGCTTCTCCGAAATAGAACTTTCCTAAGATAGATAGATACTTTACTGTTGCAGCAAAAAAAAATTCCTGTAATTTTTGTTATTGTTACAGTAATGTTTTTTGCTACCCTAGCCAAATAACTTAACTAAAAATACCGTTCGGACATTTCCGTGATTTCTTCGGGTCCAAAAATAACCGATAAAATATGTTTCGTGTTTATTTTCTTCCATTTTAGTTTAGTAGCTAACGCCGTACGGTGTGGATCGTGGATGCTGTCGAGTCAAGTCGAGTGTCGGTCGCTGGGAATCTTTTTGGAAATGGTGCCAGCGCATCCATCAAAACTAGCAGAAACAAACTCTAGCGCCAAACTTTTCATTAATTGACATTATTTCAGATAGGGCCCGGATTCCGAACCCACGATCCGATAGTATCGTCTATCTATTTTATATGGACGATACTATCGAATCATGGGTACGGAATTCGGGCCCAGGTAATGAAAGTTTAGGGGTTTAAATAGAGTTTGTTTATCTCCTGGTTTTGTTATGATGGACGCGCTACTACATATTTCCAAAGATTTCCAGCAAAATATTTTTGCTATTGGTGAGACAAATAACTTCCCATGGCTAATAAAACACTTGGCTGATTCTGGCAAGAAATTTTTTGTTCTGAGACAAACGCTTTCCTATTTCAGGAAGCATTTCTAATAACAACAACAAATATCTTTTCTGTCTTAGCAATCTACTTTTCAATAGCAAAAAAGGATGTTTTTGAGGGTATATAACCTCTTTTCTAGGACAGCATAGTTACTTTCCTACGACAGCAAAGTAGCTTTTCTATGCCAGCAAAGTGACCTTGTAGAAACTGTGAGTAAATTCTTTATAAAGTCACTTTGCTACCGCAAATAAACGGTGCCAGTAAAGTTATCTTTTCGGCGGTAGTAAAGATCTTGGCTGTCCCCTATGCAGCAAAAATTTTTGGCTACGGCAGCAGAAAAATTAGCTATGACAATGAAAAAAATTTCTCAGTGTAGGTACATCTCAGCACTAAAGTGTTTTTTATTCCCTCGGCTCGGAGTACCCTTTTATTCCCTGTTCCATTTACTCCATGGGAAATAAAGTAAAAAGTTAATCCCTTGGAAAATAAAGTGAAATTTAACCTTGGGCATTAAAAGGGTACTTTTAATGCATAAATAATGTAAAGAAGAAAACTACCAGACTCCCAAATCAATCATATATTTTTATTCAAAATGACTGAAAATACATTTTTCGTTCAAAATTCTTCAGCTGATTCAATATTTACTTTGAGAAACCTAATGTTTAAGTATAATTCAAACATTGTCATTTCATTATCCTCTCCAAATTTGGGACTTGCCACACAAAACATTCCTTTTTGTCTATTACACAATAACAATTGTAACTGAAGTTGGCACGTGTATTTCGTCATTATATTTTCATTTTTCTTAATGTAGGTAATTTTTCACAGTCTCCTCCTTGCTAGGACATTCAACTTCAATCACAAATTCTTTGCTTATTCCATCTGACAATGCTCCTAACAGAGGATATTCTGCTGTCTCTTTTCAACTGCACACACCCAATAGCATCGTCACCCACAATAACTGTCTCTCGCTGACCTAAAAATATATGAAACTATAAAACTGTGTCTCTGCTACTAAAAATGTAATATAATAATCAGCCAAAGCTAAACCAGTACAATAATTATGCCAATATTTCATTACCCACTTTTCTCTTTGACTCCTCTTATTTCTGCACTTAAATAATCCGTATTTTTGGCAAAAAACTCTTGCAGCATCACATAATTTAGTTGAGGTAAATTTTCGCTGGAGGCCTTAATAAATCCACTATCCATCTTCTCACATAAACCAAACAAATAAACGGGTGAAATAAGTATTTATTTTTTATTTTATAAATCAACCAGTCTATGGAGGCGAATCAAAATAAATAACAAAACAACTGACATAACCTCTAAAAGAAGAGGGACATATGCTAGTCGCAGGGTAGCCAACTAGACAACTAGCAAATTCTGTCAGTGATGCAAACTTAAATTTAGAAATACAGGGCGCAAGTGCGCCTTGTGACGTCAAACCATCAGGGATGTGCGTCTACACGTAGACTTTCATTGTCTACTTTACGTGTAGACAATTGTAGACAATGTAGACAACGTGTCAACAATGTAAAATATTATAAATGACGTCTAATTCTAACCTCACACTTTCCTTTCCGAATATTATTTTTATTTTATTATCGGTTTTCCTCATATTTATAATCAGTGAATGCTGATATCAAAGTGATAGGTATTAGCTACTTAGGTGGTAGTAATTTTGGATCTTTTTTTTACATTTTCTAAAATGAGTTTATTGTTTACGCCACATGTAGACAATGTCTCAAGATCAAAAGGGCTGATTCTTCCTTTAGATTTCGGAAGAAGGCTTTCACTTGTCAAACTTCTAATTTTGACATTGAAAAAAATTATAGAAAAAAGCGTGTTCAATTTCACTCCAAGAATACGAACTGAAAGTTTGGTTGTATAAAAATGACTTGTGAATATTGAAAAATGCCTATAGAACATATATCAAAAAGTAGAACAGGTCTAAAGAAAACGCCTAGACAAAACAGCTGTTCAATGACATGATGGAAATGAAAAATCAAAAAATAAACAACAATTATTATCATAACCTCAGATTATTTATTTATCAATTAGATTTGCAAACAGAGATGATGAAAAAAAATCTCTCCTTTATATAAGATTCTAATCAATAACAGCGGGCCCTGCCGTACTGAATCAAACCTTCCTAGATCAATCAACAAAACTTGCAAACCTGCACAAAAAACTTTCAGTAGAAGGCAGTAATCAAGGTAACAAAATCTGGGCACAGATAAGACAGTTGTTTATTCATTTATTTCATTGTAGTTCTATATAGAATCATATCTACTAGAGCAAAACACAGTAGCATATCAAACAAGAAATTGAAAATGCTACATCCTGAGGTAAAACAAATCATTTATTTACATTGGTGTAGATTAGTCCGGTTATGTTTTATGCGGTTTTCGCAGCTTTTTTTACAAGTTTTGGTGTTATTTTGTTTTTAAAAAGTTAGAACGGAGTATTAGTGTTCCAGTCTATGTGGTCTATTATCTAAAAGTTTACTAGGTTTTCCTATAATGGATCAAATGCAGGTTTTTTTCCAATAAATATCAAAACCAAGTGTCACAAGAATAAATATATACCTAGGTATAGTTAGGTACTCTAAATTCAATCTATTTTTCTGTCAGATCTTCTCTTTTAGGAACATTAATCAATTTTTCTCTGCAATATTTGGCAACATTTTATCGGCCGATTCGGTTAATAGCCAACAGTGTTCTGTCTTTTTTTTTAACTAAGGTTAAATAAAAAGGAGAATGAGCTCTCAGCTTGAAACGAATTTTAATTTCTTACAAACTGCAATTGGCAATTATTTCGACGTCATTGATCACGTCACAGCCTCCTACATTTAACAAGCCATGAAGTTAAAAAGGCAACACCGCAATCTTACCGCCAAGTGGTGCTGGTGGTGTTTGTTTTTATAAATATATATTTTTTATTTTAATAATATGAATCACGAAAAATGCATAATTTATTGTACTAAAGGGCCAAAAACAGTAATTCAATGAATAATATAACTATTTGTGTAAATAAGAACAGTAAATAATTGATTTAAATGAATATATTTCTAGAGTCTAAAGTGTTATAGGCCTATGTTTCAGTATGTCTTTTGAAAAATCTAACTTTTTCTTTCTTCGGGATTTTTTCGGAAGGCAGGTCCATTCAAATACTTGAGCTGATTTTCGAAAATAAGAGGTACCTACTTTTAAGAGTTGGACGTTTCAGTTCGAACTCTCGAACTACGCCTTTATCCTTGTTTGTTTCAAATCTAATTATTTCGGTTTCTTCAAAATGTTTACAACACACCACAGAATTTTTCGTTATTGTATAATCTTGGTGTATTGCTTTCATCCACATTTTTTGCAATTCAGAATTTTTTTGGAAATGAAAATGTTTGCATTTCTTCAGTTTTTAAGGAACTCCTAATAGTTCGATTTGCACCCAGGAACACAGTAGTTTCATGGCATCTGGAACAAGTTTAAATATCTTAGGTAATATATCGATACATATGCTCTTGCAGACAAATATTAATATTCTTTTTATTGTTTTATCTTACCTTACCTTCATTTTTGCTCCTGTACCCATTTGCTAAAAAATTGCAATCAAAGCACAAAGGAACAGGTATCAACTAAATATGGGCAATATATTGGTGTGTTTCTATCCACTTTTTCGTCAATAATGCCCACAAAAATACTAAACTGCAACAATACACAATGAAAGCAATACACAGAAACACATAACCCAATAACAAAATAGCACCATACGCGACGTTGCCGTCATTTCCAACTTCATAGCTTGTTAAGTATAGGAGGCAGTGATCACGTGCATACACTATTTAAATAATTTCACTATAGCTTTGTTTTGGTTTCAATCAGAACTAAACTGCTGGACAATTGCTTTCGAACAGAAGAAAAATTTCACCTAGCTTTCAAGCTCAATATTTTTGGAACCAGAGCAAATATCGACCTCCGGTTTTCACGGGATTGACTTTTTTTGAAAAAAATTGTGTATGGAAACCAAAGGTTGATGTTTTGATTCTAAAAATATCGAGCTTGAAAGTCAGGCGATGTTATAAAAAGCGTTTTCGTTTTTTCCAGAATCGTAATCGAATTGTGTTGACAGTGTTTTGGTTTATCTAGAACTATTTAAGAACAATTCTGGGATTGTTCTAGAACGGTTCTCTCAGTTCTTGCTCTGAACTGTTTTAGAATTTTGTGTTTTGCGGCGTGGTTTGGGTTTTTTGGTTCCGAATCGTTTCAGAACTAGTATTAGAACAGTCCTCTATTATTTTTTATGCGCAAGCAGCTGTGCGCAATTCCAGAATCGTTCCAAATTTCGAACCAAAACAAAGCTATCGACACTCGATATCGAATAAGACAGCTCCGGACGTACCGAGGGAAACGTATCGAAAAATAGAATTGCTATTTTGACTATTCGATACAAATTTCGACTCGACTCGTAAAATAGAATTCGGCTACTGATGTTCCTACTTCCGTTCTAGGAGAAGGTGACATTCTTGAGGGAGTTGAGTGCATTCAGTGGACGTGACTTTTTGCCTTGTTTCGACCAATGAAATTGATTCTGACTGGTTTGTTATTTCTGTGTTTATCGTTCTTGGAACAGGGCCGGTATTCTGGTTCTCAAAAACGCTCACCGCTTTCTAGTCGCTCGGCACTTTAAATGTAAATTTACATTGAAAGTGCTGAGCGACTGAAAAGCGGTGAGCGTTTTTGAGAACGAGAATACCGGCCCAGATCTACTATGAAAACAGCCGGAAAGCGGAAAGTGAATTTAATGGCAGCAAATATCCAGTTTAGTTTTCCAAAATTTTGTAGAGGGCGCGAGTGAACTTGGAGTGCTTTGAATTTTGGCGGTTTCAAAATGTCATCAGTTTTTTTTTAAACCGTTTAAATAAGTAGAAAGAAATAATATGAATGAATATGGACAATGGACAGTGAATAACTTAAAAAATCAATTAAGACTGAGAGGTGCAAAATGTTCGGGCTCAAAGGAAGAATTAATTCAAAGGTTTATGTATATTTCTTCCTTTTTAAAATATATGCATATGTAAAGCATATATAATTTGTAAAGTGGAAACTTTTTTAATAAAACCAAATGAAATTTTTAGACTCAAGGATTACGACAGGAACGACAATTTTGCAGGGGAAATTGTTGAAGAGCTACCTAACGACAACTTCCAAAACGTTGAGTGGCCCGTAGATAATATTTTTAGAAGCGTCAGCTTGCCTTCTGCTGCTCCAGAAATCGATATTGTTACCAAAAGCGTTTACTTTTTAAGCGCCTATAAAAACAATCTTGCCATGAGTGAATATGAAGCGGTGCACAGAAAAGCATATGGAATGATGTGCAATGAATTTATTTCTGCAATAATTGAAGCAAAAATTGAAGATTTTTTTTTTTACAAAGGCCAGGTGAACTCAGAAAATACAAAAGCTTTAACATACTTTGTGAAAGTCGTAATTTCAACAGAAGGACAGATCATACAATCAAACTGCGAATGTGCTGCAGGAAAATCTTGGAAAGCTGTTTGTAAGCATGTAGCGGTTATTTGTTATGCGGTGCTTAAATTTAAAGAAAGTTCGGTTTGGATGCTAAAACAAACAGTTACACAGAAAAAACAAATTTGGCATTTACCAAAGAAAAGCCGAGTTACAAAACTTCCTAAAAAAGTTGAGCAACTATGTTTTGATGTCCCGCTGTATAATGTTGTAAAACGAACAAGGGAACAGCTTTGTTACGATCCTCGACCGCAGGACTCAGTGAATTCTCCCAACTTTACTGATAATGTTAGGAATATGACTATCAATTTTTGTAATCAAAGGAATGGACCCTTAGGAATTTCCGGCATTTTTGAAGTCGCATCTATGTTAGGAATAGTCAATGATCATAATTACCTTGAATTACCAATTCACCATCAGTTTATTCGAAACAAAATTGAGGTCGTCTACTTTATGTTATTAAACATCTTCATCAAAAACCTAAACTGTTGTACCATTGCAGGTCTCTTTTGAAACAGCTCTTCAAATTGAAAAAAAAATACCAGAAAGCAAGCTAACTGCAAAATGTGGCATGCCGAACGAAAATATCGAATTACGGCTTCAAGCGTAGGACAGATTTGTCGGTTTACCGAGAAACGAGATAAAAAAGCTTTTGCCCAAGGACTGATTGATCCTAAACCATTAAATAAGCCACCAATTATATGGGGAAAATCTAAGGAAGTAATGGCAAAGGACGCATATCAGCAGAAAACTGGCAACAATATTCAGCAATGTGGTCTGTTTGTGTCTATCAAAGAACCTTATTTAGCTTCTTCTCCAGATGGGCTGATTGCACAAACAACAGTACTTGAAGTGAAATGTCCTTGGAGCATTAGAAATAGTACAATATCACCTGAAAACTACAAACACATTCAATATGTGAAAAATGATGGGTCTGTACGCCTCAAAAAGTCTAGTCCCTATTATTACCAAGTGCAAACACAACTCTTTACACCTGGAAGAGATTTTTGTGATTTTTTCATATGGACCACTTGCGATAATCTTCTTCTTCTGTGGATTAAGATGTCGATTTAATTATAACTGAAATCATTCCTCTTGTGAAAAAGTTTTACGACGACTACATGTTACCTGCTATTTCGCAAAAGTTTTATCAAATTGACTAAGGGGTTACATCAGTAAATCTATGCTGTGATTATTACGTGATACGTGATACCTAGGTACCTTATGTTACATTTTTTGTTTTCAATTTAGTATTATCGTTGTATTATTAAAGATGTATCACCTACCCAAAGACTACCTACTTTATTTAAATTTAAAGCGTAGGTAGTTCATAGTCAATTTTTTTTTGTGATTGTTGAGATATTTTTTGTAACAAAAATAGATAATTTGTTGGCTATCAAGATAGTCTTGGCTTAATGTGATAGTTTAATATTGCCAAGAAAAAAGAGGATATTTACAATGTAGGTAAAGTGCGACAAGTGAGTGAACCTGTATGGAAGGAATGCGGGCAAAACCCTCCTAATTGGCCCGAGATTAAATATAAATATACGCGGGTCGTCGCGTCAGGGTAAACGCAATTTTCGCAATACACCACGTGGGGGACCCGTCGCGTCGTATAGTATAGGTTTTCGTCTTCCCCTCTGCTTCTTCATACGTTACCAAGGTTCACTCACTTGTCGCACTTTACCTATACAATTAAAACTGTGTATAAATTACCTACTCTAGTAAATTTTGCTCCGACTGATCGTCATCTGACGGCTCAGTTTCATTCAGTTCCCACAAAAAAATGCTAAGCATGCCTAAATCTTCACTTCAGTTCAAAAATTCTTTTATTGAATTGGATACCTACGTAGGTAGGGCCTCATACACTACGATGAAACACGACGGTTTTCATCGCCACGATGAAACACGTCGTTCTTAAACCGAAGTGTGTAATAGAAAAACACGACGGATTTCTACAGGGCCCAACAGACTACGATGAAACACGACGGTATTCATCGCCACGATGAAACACGTCGCTATAAAACCAAAGTGTGTGGTAGAAAACCGTTCGTGTGTACGAAATATTGAACCGTCGTGCCAAAAATCAAGCTCGGACTGAATTTTAAACCGACGATGAAACACGACGGTTTTCTACCACACACTTCGGTTTTGGGAAGACGTGTTTCATCGTGGCGGTGAAAACCGTCGTGTTTCATCGTAGTCTGTGGGGCCCTGTAGAAAACCGTCGTTTTTCTACACACTTCGGTTTTAAAATGACGTGTTTCCTTGTGGCGATGAAAACCGTCGTGTTTCATCGTATAGTGTATGGGGCCCTTCTCTAAATAAACAAACTGCTGACTGTTTTTCTCTCTCGGTTGGCTGAAGTCGACTCGAGCCAACTGTACCAAACTTTGACTGTACCCAAATAAGCGTTACCTATTTTGGTGTGACTGCTTAATCTCATCCACTATCCATAAATAATTATGCGTAATTTCTTTTTATTAATTTATCTTACAACTCATTGAAATTGATAAAAAATCTAGAAACTCTATAATTTGGAAATAACAATATTACTTCGAAAGTTAGTAAGCATAAAACAAACGAAAATAATACGTCCAGTCAACTGGAGCTGATTTATTTCAAACATGCCCTTTAATATTTTATATGTCTTGCCCAGTCCTATCACTCGTTCTATATGAATTCTTTTTGATAAAATTTTTTTGGAACGTACTAGCTGTTCTGGCTCAAATTCACCTGCATTGTGCTTTAGAAATTCTGGCATATTAACGGTCACATTCTTATGTGCAACAATATCTTATATATTGAAGCCTCTATCGCACATTATGTTGTCTTGGTCTTTAAGAAGGTCTATCAAACCTCATCGTTCAAACAACTCTCGATCACTTGTTGATCCTCCATATGCGTCAGATACAAAAGTAACCGTTCCAGTAGGAGAAATACCAACTAAAACTTTTACTGTATTGGAAGATTTGTACGTGGAATATGTTTGTTGTTGAGCTAGAGGATTTTTGGGATGTACAAGTTTTACTTCTGTGCAATCAATGATAATTACAGAAGTCTCACAATCTCGTCCTCTAATTTTTAAATTTTCGTTAATAGTTTTCCCAGGAGTCCACATATTTAATTCTTTGAATTGGCAGTATAAAAAATGTATCCAAGTAATATTACTAACAGTAGATGCGCTGATATTAAATCTAAAGTGAATTTCTCTGTTGCACATATTTCGCCTGATTTTTACCATAGTTAAAAAAAACTCATTCTGTGGAGACAAGATCCTGGGTTTAGTACACTCTTTAAAATCCGGATAATATTTCAGTCTATTTACTTGGGAGCCAAATAAGTTAAAGATAAACATAAAATGTTCATAGCTATCAAAGCCAGTATAAAACTGTAGTTCATCTGGTCTATTTATTAGGTATTCTATCTTAAACTCAGCTTGTATAAACTTGTTAGCGTCAACTAGATAAGGTATTTTACAATTCCCTTTCGATTTTCTTTGGTTCTTTTCTGAGTTTTAGCTGGAATCGAGGTTCTCCTTGTCGTTATCATTGCCAATCAGAACACATTGCACACTAGAATCTCGCAATTTGTTGAAAGAAGGAGTTTTTGATTCACCAAAATGATTTATTTTTCCGCCTGTGTCTAAAGAAGCGTTGGTTTCATCGGTTCCTTGTGCAACACTCACTTCTGATTGTTGTACAGCAAACTCTTTTCTTTTCTTAACCAAGATATTAGGGCGACAATATGAGCTAGACGGTTTGGTGTCTTTAGCGGTCCAGTCGAAAATACTCGGAACAGATTCCGCTTTTAGCCTTAGTTTAACTAAAATCATCGAAAATTTATTAGCACAATGTTGAACATCGTTGGCAGTGGCGTAGCTAGGCGGCCAAGACCAAGACCAAGACTAAGACTGGCCAGTCTTGGTCTTGATGTTTCAAGACTGGCTCAGTCTTGGTATGGTCTTGATAGTCTTGAAAAAAATGTAACCAAATTTTTAGAATATACATAACATATAACGAGAGAGCAGCGATAATGGGTTATTTAGGACTTCAGAAATAGGAAATAAAACTCCCTTTCTGAAAAAATTATGCCAACGTTTCGACCATGCATTTGGTCTTGTTCACAGGCTATTTTTACTAGCAAGAGCGTTTCTTGTCAAAAAATACCGCCTAAAGCATTCCACAACACAGAGGAACAAACAAAGAGTCTCGAGAGAGAGAGTCTTGGTCTTGGTCTTGGTCTTGGTCTTGCTACCAAGACCAAGACAAGATCAAGACTAGTATTTTGGTCTCGCGAAACCCTAGTTTTTGTCGCAAGAAATATGGACCCCTTCATAAAAAGGGCCTCGCAATTCGGATATCGCCGACGTCCACGTCTGGTTTGGCGTATGTGTTTGGCTACGCCACTGATAGTTGGGGGTACGCGTGTATATTTACGATTTGCAGAGAAAGACTCCTTTGGAAGTGCATAATCTTCTTTCCGGAAATGCTTCTTGTATATTCTACTAGAAGGTGATACATGTCGATCTATTCGTGTGGCAATAATCCATTTGTGAAAAAGAATGGTTTTTTTTACAGGAAATCTGTGTACTGCGTTTACAGAATTGCATAAAGGTACACAACAATTCACCATTTCTTCATTAAAGCAGAAACAGAAACTACCAGAAAACGTCAAAGTAAACTTCTGACGTTAAATTACATTCGGTTATTCGCGCCAAAATTTAAAAAGATCCAAGTACAGAAGCGCCCTCTACAACTCAACTGTCAATATTACATGCCATTTGAGTAGAATTTGAGAATAGAATAGCCGCTTTCCAGCTGACGCTTTTGAGCACGCAATCGAGCTTTTCCGCGCGCATATGCTTCAATCGCGTGTTCGTGTTCCAGCCGTACTGCGCTTCGGGAGCTGCTAATTTTTGCGTTTCAAACACAGAACACTGTACTGCACCGCGCTTGATAAGCACACAGCTGGAAAGCGGCTAAGGCCTAAAACACACGGAGCGGTTTTTGCCGAGTCGGCCGCCGACTCGGTCACCGAAGCGGCGTCTCGTTTATTACACTTCTATTGTATGAACTATGAACCAGACGGTGTCGCGTCGGAGGCGCTTCCCGCGCGGTGGCCGAGCTGGCTATCATGAACCGCGCGCGGTTTTACGACTCTAGTCGGCACACGCTCGGCGCATCATTCCCTGTTCGCTTATGGAAGAAAACACACGTTGAGCGGTTTAAGTACGGTTTTTTGATTTTCGTGAACATCAGTGTTGCCAATGAAAATAAAATTATGGAAAATTTGAACGTTGAGAGACTAATTAATGAAATTCAGGTAAGGCAAGCGATTTGGGATATGCGCGTAGAGGAATATTCTAACAAAATCCAACAAAAATCTTCGTCACCAGAAGATGCCATTGTGTACGGTGTGAGTGTACGCAAACAACTGGCAACAGCGAGATTATACATTTTTGAATAATTTGATCCGTCAGGCACGGTAACGCTGTGTGTGTTCGAGCCGCTCCTCTGCCGAATCGGTGCCGACTCGGCAGAAACCGCGTCGTGTGTTTTAGGCCTAATACTACACAACATAGGCCGCTTTTCAGCTGTGTGCTTCAAGTACAGGACAGCTTTCCTAGGTCAACATGGTTTAAAAAATTCCCTTACATAGATCGACGACACATTACTGTAATAACTAGAATGAGAACCGGACACTTCCTTTCCAACCAATACCTGCACAGAATAGGCAAAAAAGACTCCCCAAATTGCGAATGCGGCCAGATCGAAGATTTAAATCACATTTTCTTTGAATGCCCAATTAATAAAATAGTAAACGTGGACATGTATTGGCAAATCATGGAGTTCGGACATCCGGCACCTCTTTCAATGATTACTGCACTAAGAAATTTAAACACTAACACAATTAAAAGTCTGGTCTCCTTTCTCAATTACAATAAAATAAACTTGTAAGCACTTCCAAAAAATTTTGAACGAACCAAAAACATTGAAACAGCAACACACTCATCCACAATCACTCAATATCATGAACAAAAGACTATTCTTAAAAAAAAAAAAAAAAAAAAAAAAAAAAAAAATAAAAAAAAAAAAAAAAAAAAAAAATAAAAAAAAATAAAAAATGAAAAATATCCCAAAAAAATTTCCTTTTTAGAAAAAAAAAAAAAAAAAAAAAAAAAAAAAAAACATCCTCCCCACCTGTGTTGTGTCATCCTTTTATGTGTTTACAACCTCAACTCACAGGAGGAAAGAAAATAAATTCCATAAACCAGATAAAGATAGCAGCAGTAAAATCTCGAAGACCTTGAAAGTACAGCGTCCGGAGCATGGCTTAGAGCCAGACAGCTCTCTGGATACCAACAAATGTGCTGGCAAATTGCCCCTTGTGGAGCAGAGCCAATATTCAGTTAAGAAGAAGAAGAAGAAGAAGTACAGTGCAGCACAGTGTTCTGTGTTTGAAACGCAAAAATTAGCAGCTCTCGAAGCGCAGTACGGCTGGAACACAAACACGCGCTTGAAGCATTTGCGCGCGCAATAGCTCGATTGCGTGCTCAAAAGCGTCAGCCGGAAAGCGGCTTTAAACAACCGAACTCGCTTTTTTGACATTTGGCATTCGGCTGCCGACCGTCACGCCACGGCACGCTTGCGGAATTAAAGGAAACCGCTTGCCGCCACCAGAACATTTGCCGCTATTATTTTTATAATCTGAAGTTTGTGTTGTGCTGTGTTTTTCTTCTCGAATTAATTTCAATTTACTGAAAAAGTAAGCTACAAATTAACTGGAATTAAACTTCATCTCAGATCCCTGCTCACTGCTTATTAAAATATTTATTTTAGGTCAGTATCAGCAAAAAATGCTTCCCACGCTCAAACATATAGAATTGAAAATTTCAAATCCTACAAAGGACTGCACGTTATAGGACCCCATCAGCCCTTTACCGGGGTCATTGGGCCGAATGGATCAGGTAAATATAAATAATATTCCTACTTGAGTATTTAGATTATTCTCCACATAAGTTTCTCAAAAGCAATATAGAATTCGGAAAAAAAAACTGCTCTTTTAAAAAAATTTGACAATTCAACTTCAATTTTTTGCACAAAAACTGGTAGGTAAGGATAATCTGAAAAACATATCCAAATACTTACCTAGCATGAATCTTGGACTGGGCTGAAAGAGGTTTAATGGTTTAATTAATAAATGATAGTTCAATGCTTGAAACTAATTAGGTAAAATTAACTCTTACAAATTTTTGCTACACCTCCAAAATTTGGTAGAGAAAACTGCTAGGGGTAGGGTTAGGGCAATTTGTGTAAGGGTTATTAATTCAACCCTTAAAACCAAATAAATTTATATCTTCCTTAATAATTGAGGGGTGTAGTTGCAAAAGTCACAATCTCCGTCATAAGTAGGTAGTTTCTCGCAAGTAGAAATCGCAAAAAACTTGTCGCTTAAAAACCTTAATTTTTTTCTTAATAATATATTAAAAATCAGAAAAAAAAAATCGCTTTTCGATGGTATAAACCAAAATGCGATATTTTGAACATTTTCGAAAATATTTGGAGGTTTTGTTTGGAAAATGTGAGTTCTGCTGTCTGCTGCATTCATTTGAAAAATGTGTTTTGTTGTCAGTGGCGGATCTAGAGCATCATCCTGGGGGGGGGGGTAGTGCATATACTACTTGCCACCCCCCCCCCCCCCTTCCCCCCCGCTCAAGCCGCTTTATTGAACCATTCCATTCGCATCAAGGATATGTGATGACGTAGGCAGCGTGGTGTTTCTCGCCATGACGTAGGCTACCTAGCACAGCACACGCGGGCTGCGGGCTGCGGGTTTTCGCTTTATGCATACTTTGGTTTTAGTACATTAATTTACGGAAGCGTTGTGAGGCCACGCAAGTTTTTTTTTTTATCTGACTCGAGTCAGATAATAACTGACTCGAGTCAGATAATAAGTGACTCGAGTCAGATAAAACTTGACTCGAGTCACATAATAACTGACTCGAGTCATATAATAACTGACTCGAGTCAAATAGTATATGAGAAGTCTAGCTGAAGTATATAGTATTTACGATAGTTACAGTGTGTGTATCTTGCGAACAATGTTGTGCGACGATTTAATCAAATACTATTTTCATTTGGGTCTCAAGTATTTTGAGATTTTAGGATGTCTTACGCAACATAACATTTATCTGAGCGAGCGATCTCTGAAGCGGCGCCTTCAGAAGCTCCATTTGTTTCGAAAAAAACAGTATACAAATATAAATACATTGCAGCAGTTCATACAAACGAACTTAACGGTTCGGGGTATTTGCATGGATACAGATGGATGCATCTTCGATGCCTTCAAGCTGGTTTTACGGTTAAACAAGATACTGTTCGAAATTTGCTCAAAATTTTAGATCCTCATGGAGTATTTCCGAGACAGAGAAAAAGATTAAGAAGGCGGCAGTACTGCAGTAAAGGACCAAACTATATTTGGCACGTAGATTCGTATGATAAATTGAAGCCCTATGGAATAGGTATAAATGGCTGTATAGATGGTTTTTCCAGAAAAATCATTTGGGTAAAAGCATCCTCCAGTACAAGTAATCCGAAAGTCATAACTGGTTTCTATTTGGAGGCCGTCAAAAAACTGCTGGGTTGCCCTTTAACTATACGATCGGACATGGGAACCGAAAATGGATATATAGAAAATATGCAGATTTTTTTACGTCATTGTAATCAACATGTAAATTCAGCTAGACCAGCTTTTTTATATGGAACCAGTCAGTCCAATCAAAGAATTGAATGTTGGTGGTCCATTTTAAGGAAACATAATTCTCAATTTTGGATTAATCTATTTGAAACTATAAAGGACGATGGCCACTTTTCTGGGACATTTTTGGACAAATCACTGATTCAGTATTGTTTTTTAGATATTATTCAGGTGAGTGAGAATTTTTTTGTTATTTATTATTTAAAAATGTAAGGATTTTTTTAAGTTATTTTGGATAAGTACTAAAAACCTAACTTGCACAACAGTCCCAAAGGACAGATTTTGGAAATTTTGATAAATGAATAAATAGGTAAATGATAAGATAATTTCGAAAATATATGATTTGAGCAGTTTTTTCAAAATATGTCAAAAATCAAAAAAGATAAAATTGCAATAGGTGGGCTCTGTCTAACCAAAGTTGAACGTTGAAGGTCACTTTTTCGAATGTATTACAGACGTTGCTTTTTGGTGCTGTCTTTATTGCACTGTGTTTATCAAACCAAAATAGGTCTGAACGTGTGAATCCTATGGTTACAAGGATGAGTAAGTGACCTTCAACGTTCAATTTTGGTTAGACAGAGTTTACCTACTGTACCTACAGACAGAATTGTCAAAACAATCCCAATTTCAATGTCTGTCTATCTCTTGGTTTTTGATGAGATCACAAATACAAGTATTACCAATTTGGGACGCACTTTAAAGATAGGATTATTGGTTATAGTTACAGTTGTGAACATTTAAATTGGCACAAACTTTTTGAACGCACCTCGTTTTGCATCGAAATCTGAAATTTTCAACAAGCCATTAATGCCAAAATTTCATAAATTAGTGGGGAACTAGAAGAGTTTTATTAGGTTTTTGAATTAGATTTCATAATCATCCGCCACTGAATAATCTAGTCAAGTTGCCCCCATCGACGATATTATCGGTAGATATTGTCAAAGGACATGGCACTAAATATTAGAATCCTGGTGATCGGCCGATTTTTTTAAAACTGCAGTATGTTATTCTATACCTGAAAACAAGCATTTCTGCTTATGGTCACTTCTTTGTACGAGTATGGGATGTCCCAGAAAATTAAGTTCAAAGTTTTTATATGAAATACTAGCTGAACCGGCGAACTTCGTACCGCCTATGAATTATTAAATACCTATTAAATGTTGTGTTAACGTATCTAGTAGATGAATTAAATTCAGTTTTTTTCAATGGTGAATTTGGCCTTGGTTGAAGAAAACTAATGTTTACTCTCTGGATCAGAAATCACCTAAAATTAAAATTTTACATTATTTGGCTATTGATTTCAAATAGGGTGCCTCGCTTGGATCATAATCGCTCTCGGAGCACTTCCGCAGAGATCTGTGACGTCACCGCCCAAATAGAGAGCGCTCTGGGAGCAGTAAAGCCGAAAATGCTATAAGATAATACTGTTACGTCGGTTGAATGGAATAAACAAAAATAAGTTGAGTTATGTAGTGGTGAGAAGCAAGAAAAAATTTAAAAAAATTTGGGTGGACCACCCTTTTCACTTAGGGGTATAAAAAATAGCTTAAAATCTATTCTCAGACCTACCGAATATACATATAAAATTTCATAAAAATCGGTAAAGCCGTTTCGGAGGACGAAGGTAACTAAAACTGTGACATGAGAATTTTATATATTAGATTTTCTTTAAGCATAAACTTATGTTTAGCCGTTGTTTAACTAATCTGTTATGTGATTTTGCAACTTATACATTAAAGACAAAGCTATTTATGTAGTTAAGGACAAACATTATTATACAGGGTGTCTCAAAAATTATATTTTAAACCAAACTACTCTCTAAAGAACGCCAATACTATAATAACCTAAAATATCAATCATAACTACAAACATTGTAACAATGATCACCAGAGACTATTTGTAGTAGCTGCTGTTCCTTGGAAACGATTTGGATTTAATACTGTAGAAATAGATCAGCAAATACAAAAATATGCCATATAGGCCCAGTTTCACAATTGGTGGTAACCTGCACTGGCTATCGGACTCATATGTGCGGGTTGACTACATGGAACATTCTGAAGCTTGACCAAAGGTATTGGCTAAGCCACACATTATGAAACAGATATATTGTAGGTTACCAGTGTCTTGTGTTTACCGTTGGGTTACCATTTTTTGTGAAACTGGCCCTAACTGTGTTGTTTATACAACAGACCAATACATATTCAAAATCACTAAACCGATACATCAAACCATGGGCGTCGTTTGGAAATAGGAAATAGTTTAGAAATAGTCTTTTGAACAAGAAAACAGTAAAAGAGAGTTCGTACCGATGGTTGAGTTTCAACCTTCGGTTGAATCCTATCAATTTGGATGGAGTAAACCGAATGTTGAAACAACCATCGGCTCAGTGCAGGGCCGTAGCCAGGGGGGCAATGCCCTATTTTTTAAATGATGATGCCCTACCTTTAAAAATCAACATGCATTAAGGTTTCTCTAGACAATTTAAGAGTAGATAATGCCTGAAGTAGAAAGGCCTGAAATCGAGTAAGCGAGGATGAATGTTTCCGAAAACGCCTAAGTCGCCTAAATGTAATGAACAATGTTTGACGTTTGCACAGAGGAAGTTTTTTTGTTTTGAAAGAGTAGAAATGGCCCAAGGCGGCCGGCGCGGGAATCAGCGCCATTTTATTCACTTGCCAAAGATGTTATTTATTGCAAGGTTGTTTGATAGAGGCGAGAGAAGTAGGTTGCCAGGTCTCTTTATGACGTCATCTAGGGTGCCTCAACATAATGCAAATCTCTATAAGGTACCCCAGATCAAATGCGTCATCAAGTTACCCATTGCCAGACAAACCTGAACCTTGATTTATTGAAAAGTTTGCCTTCGGGAATCGGCGCCATTAGCCCCATTTTGTTTACCTATAAAAAACTTAAGTAGGGGGCAAGTGGTGTATGCCCTATGTCAAATTTATCATGCCCTATCATAAATTTGACTCTAGCTACGGCCCTGGTTCAGTGTTTCATAATACCGGCCATTAGACAATTACCTAAACAAATGATGCGGACATTGAATTTGTAGCGGAAAAAATACCATCATTTTTAACTATCGATATCGAATAAGTACGTTAAAATGCTAAAAAAGGGGCGTGGCACCGAAAAAAAATTTGCCTTCGGCGGTTACCAGCGGCGCTATTGGAACTGATCTTATTATAGTGCTGCCCCCCCTGAGAAACCTCGTAACGACGCCCATGCATCAAACATTTAATATAAAAACTTTGAACTTAATTTTTTCAACCGTTATTTTGGTTATTGGCTTTCTTTAGAGTGTAGTTTGGTTTAAAATAAAATTGTTGAGACACCCTGTATAATAATTTTTGTTCGTAACTACATAAATATCTTTGTCTTTAGTGTATAAAATGCAAAAATACATAACAGATTAGATAATAGTTATTTATGATATAAGTGTTAAAAGTACATTTTTAAGGCACGCATGTGAAAGTTTGCAGAATGAGCGAAGCGAATTCTGCAATTCACATAAGTGCCTTAAAAATACTTTTAACATAAATATCATACACTATTTTTTCTACAAACGGCAATAAAAAGCAATAACCAGTAACAAATTGGATTTTTAGCATCTTTCCTACATAAAATTATTGAATTTGACATTTGTCAAAAAAGCCAAATAACCAGCACCTTGTTTTACAGGTAATGAAATGTCTTGTCAGTTTCTTGAAAGTATGTCGTGGTCAGTAATGCTTTTTGCTAAAAATGTAACAAAATACAGAAAAAAAAGAGGGCTGCATCGATCCCTTGAAAAATATAGATGAGGCGGCTAGTCGGGCTACCCCAGTTGTTCAAATTTCACCATTATTATCAATGTAAATAACTAAAAATACAAACTTTTTTTGACGTTCGCTCTCAAAATTTGATGTTTCATTTTTAACACTAGTGCTATAAAGACTTTATGGCACTAGTGCGATAAAGTAACATTTTTAATGCTTCGGGGGATTGTTAAAAATTGCATTTTTAACACGTTTGTAGAAAAACATAGTTTATGCTTCAAACAAAATCTTCCATATAAAAACTTTGGACTTAATTTTCTGGGACATCCCATACTCGTACAAAGGAGTGACCATAAGCAAAAATGCTTGTTTTCAGGTATAGAATAACATACTGCAGTTTCAAAAAAATCGACCGATCACCAGGATTCTAATATTTAGTGCCATGTCCTTTATTACCCATAATAGGTTTGTTCGAACTTAGTTCAGAATCAGTCTGAATAGGTTTGTTAGGACTTAGTTCAGAATCCAGTTCTGAATTGAGCTGCGCATGCGCATTTGTTTATTTATGTTCGATATGAATAAATTCACAAGCGCAGTTCAATTCAGAACTGATTCTGAACTAAATCCGAACAAACCTAATAATTGATCTGCGCTCGCGCATTTGTTTATATATGTTTGATATAAACAGGTGCGCAAACGCAGTAAAATTCAGAACTGATTCTGGACTATGTCCGAACAAACCTAAATCAGGTGATCAAAATTTGAAAAATCTGCTAGAAATACATAGAAAATATGTAATAGCGCGTAAATAGTTCTGAATTGCTTTGTTTTTTTTTCAGGATGAAATTGATCAGGTACTATGTGAGTGGAATTCGCATAATATTCGAAAATCAAGAAATGGCAGGGGACCCAGCGGTCGTCCATGTATTATGTACAACCTACCACAGTTGTATGAAACAAATGATTTTCTTGTTCAAACAAACCTTCAAGATATAGAAAACTGCATAGAAGAATGCTTAGTTATATCAGAACCATGTGATACAGATGTATTTGAATTGTGTAATATCATTTTGGAAGACTTACATCTTTCAAAATGTTACAAACCATACCAGGCGGTTAATTTATACATTAGATTAAGAACTGAAATATTGCGACTTCTAGATAGTTTATAATAGCTGTTTTAAGCCGGAGTCTCATGCATCCGTTTTCCGACGAAAGATGTCCGAAAAACCTTCTATTCTGACATAATCGTATAAAAATATGTCAAAATAGAACGTTTTTTGGACATCTTTCGTCGGTAAACGGATGCATGAGACTCCAGCCTGACTAGGCAGAAAAGTACCGTGTAAAAAAAAACATATTTTTTGTAAACAAAATATATTTTATTTACAATCATACATGTAATGTTGACTTTACTGACTTTTAAAAAGTTCGAAAATGTCACTTTTTTGACTTTTACTTTCGGCCCGCGGGTCGAAAGTTTCGGCCCGTGGGTCGAAAGTGAATGAAATTTTTAAAATTTATTGTATTTTTTGACTTTTACTTTCGGCCCACGGGTCGAAAGTAAACTTTCGACCCGTGGGCCGAAAGTAAATGAAATTGTTAATTATTTTATTTTTTAGTTTTAATCCAAATGAAAATTTCAAAATTCGAATGATTGTAAATAAAATAGTATACATACCTCGGTGAAAAGTTTCATTACTGTCTCGAGATTTCAGTTAGTGCTTAACTTAAATCTCTCGACAGTAATGAAACACTTTCCACCTCGGTATGTTATATACTATTTTTCATTTTTAAAAATACAAAAGTAAAAGTTTACACTTGCCGATACAATCAAATTTTGTCTGTTTTTGGACAACCCAGACAACATAGATATTGAAACGAAAATTAACAAAAAAAATTAAAGATTCTAAAAACTTAAATAAAAAGTGAAAATTTTCTATATAATACTGGATTTGTTTTCAGATTCCATAATCATATCATGTCGATAGACCAATCAGTGCTTTTTAGTACTGAATTGAAATCAGAACGAAATTCTGGATAGTCATTTGTAATTTACTGGTAACTCGAGAATACAAGAACAAGTATGGGCTGTTGGAACCATATTCAGACCATGTCTTTGATTGAAGTTTACTTGTATTTGTTTTCCTACTATGACGTCAGCTCCGGTACAAAATCTCAATAGTTGTTTTAATGTTACCACAGAACTTTCTCTGATAAACTTTTTGGGGTAGTTGAAGATTGAGTTCTTTTCACCATCAAGATCTACACTAGGAGCAGTAATAGAGACAAAACATTCCCTGAATTGATATGCTTTGTCTTATAAATGCTTAAAAAAGCTTCCTCAGAAATGAAGTTTTTAAGGACTTTTTGCCATGCATTTATAACAATCGTTCCTTTTTGTATGAGTTCTTTGTGAGCTAACTCATCTAATATTCCAGAAATATTCTTCTCATTGGGTGCAATCTTACATCACAAGTCTGACAAAACATCTAAAAGAGCATCTTGATCGACATCACCAAAATTTGACTTGGCTTTTTCTAACAAAACTTTGTCATCCGAACTGACATATGAAAGAAATGATTCATTTAGGTCACTCAACCTACGATCAAAAATAACCATTTCCATAAAAACTTTCGCAATTTCGATCGGAAAGTAATTGGTTTCCTTATAACCCCTATATAAAACCAAGGCAATGGCTTCCCACTTTTCAGCATTGAAATCATGGCGTCTGTAAGGGACTTTTACATTCGCGCCCACTGTACACCTGTCCATAAAATTGGACCAAAATGCTGATAACGCGTCTCGAAACACGCCCCCTACATCTTGGCCACACTCTTCTAGTCCATTATATCCTATCATCCTAATTTGAATAGGTAATCCATCCTTGTCCAACGTCATAAATACCTGGAGAAGGTCGTCAAAAACTGTTCCACGCCGAAGAAAGACCACATTGTATTCCAAGTTTATGGGATTTGAATTTTCCTGCTGGGTAGTAGTCGGAGTCACATTTGGTGTAAAAGTTTCCGTTATTTCTTGATTCTGTGTTATTGATACAGTCTCATCTTCAAATACATCTGTTGGGATATAGTTGGAATAAAATCTAGTGATGTCATTCTCAGATTCGATCACATTTGAATTTGATTCATTTTGGTAACCAAACGAAATGGTTGAATAATCGGTATCATCAGTTAAAGTTTCTAGCTGTTGCTGTGGTTCATTTAATTCCAGTGAATATGGAATGCCAGGAACAGGAAAAGGCATACTGGTTGGAACAGTTTCTATGTATGATGTAGTGATCATCTCTGTTTCTTCCGTTTCTGTTGAACATGTTCCGGTATCCGTTTGTACTTTCTCCTTTGTTGCTAAATATATCCTTACTTTCGAATTAGAAAATTTGGGATTTTGAAACATATCTTCGACAGTTATGTGATCTTCGATCACGGACAACTTAAAATCCATTAGATTGACGGAAAACTTTTCTATTTCACCCATTTTGGAAATATTTCCCGGAAAAAAAAGTTCGATTCCTTTCTGAATGAGGGCACTTTTCTTCATGGTCTTCAAAGCACGGAATTTTCGTGTACCTCCGCCAGTCCTAGTTCGCACTTGCTTATATTTGTCACCATCTAAGCTACACATCCAACCTATTTCTACCTGGCGACTAGATTTCTCGTTACCGTATTTTCTTTTCTTTTCTGGTTCTTCGTCTTCTTCGTGGCTGGAACCTGAACCATTACAATTTTTTGATTTTTTCTTGATTTTATCTTGCAATTTTTTCAAAAGTTCCAATTTTCGGCTTGGCTTTGTTGTGTTGTTACAAAACTGTTTGACAGCTATTCGGTCTCCATAAAGGGGAATGTATAGCTTCAAATCTTCCTCGGGCATTTGTTTAATAACTTCTGCATCTATCTGTAACAAAAAAGTTGAAAATTTTTCATTTTCTCATAAATTCTAAATTTTTTTAAATGCATTTATGCGTCTTCATAATAATTTTCTTGTAAGAAAAATGCAACAATTGAAAAAATTGAATTTATTAATTTCAAAACTTATTCACAGGTTTCTTCAAATTTAAGAGTTTACTAGAACCCAGAATTAATTTCTCATTTCGCACAAATCGCACACTGATCTAGCATTTTATAATAATAATTTGAAGTGGAAACTTCTTTTAGGCGCGTTCAGCACATTTTTTCTGGGTATTGAATGAAATTTGATTAAGGGGATTGAAATGATTGAATGCGCCGTTTAATAGTATATTACAATCCGAGACGGAAAATACTTCATTGCTGGTCGAGAGGTTATTATAGTTTATCGAGACGCGAAGCGTCGAGATAAACTCAACCTCGAGACAGAAATGAAGTTTTCCGTCGAGGTTTGTATACTTTTTTATTTTCAACCCTTAATTTTCTGATGCAAAAACTAAAGATTCTGTTATACGAAATTTTCATATAGTGTAAAACTGGCCTTAGAAAAAAATATTTCACTTTTTTTGTCAATGTCATCAATTTTGACGATCTCAAAGGCCCTGTAAAGGCCAAAACAAAAGACGAAACCACAGGAAACCGCAAAATCAACAACCATAGATAAGATCAACAACGCCTTAACGACGGTAGTTTTCGCTCAGTATTTTTGCGGAAATAATAGATTTTCACTAGATTTCTCCCCGTTCTCCCCAAAGAAATGATTTCGGAAAGTGAAGATGAAGCGATGGATTGTACCCCACCTGAATTAAAAGAAGCAGCAGACAGGATTGGAGAGAGTTTGCTTCCAGCAAAAAGCAAATTTCCAACCGAAAATGCTTCTAAAATATATGCCTAACAAGCTCTATCAAGGGTTTATCAGCCTATTTAAGCTTGAAAACGAGGAGCGTGAATTGCAGGATAATTAGACTATGCAGAGGACAATAAAAATAAATTTTGCTTTTGTAAAAACAAATTTCAAATAGTATGACAATAAAGATAATTTCAGACTTATTTATTACTCATTTGAATGCCTAAGAATGTCTCGGAAAATGCAATCCATAAACTTTCTCAGTTCTTAATGTAGAGCGTTAGTTTGTACCTGCTCTCTATAGATTGACGAAGTCAAAATTGAAAAAAAAAAAATCGAAAAATGGAGAATTGTGTGTGTTCGCACTTGGCAGTGCGAACACAAGATTTATAATTAAATTCCAAAGCTATGGCCTCCAATGTAGTTTCCTTGATTTCGAGTCGCATCTTGCTGAGTTAAATTCCTCCGTGGAATAGTTCAGCGAGCCGATAAAGCCGTTCGTTACATGCTATCCAGGGATGAGTTGCAACGTTTCAGCAAATAGAGTTTTCGGTCGGTAGGTAGTTGGACTGGAAAAGCTCGATAGTAACGACACGAAAAGTTTGCCATTGATACGAATATGAGCAATTACAGATACATATTAGAGTTAAAGTGTTCCTTCATAAGACTATAATATCGAGGCTATTTCTGTTCCATCAACAATTGGTCAATTCAAGTTAATTGGCAACTAAAATCATCTGAGAATATGAAGCCCCTGCATTTTTTTACTTTTCTGAAAGAAATCCTATGTTTTTAGTTTCGTAAACTTAAGAAATAGACTCAGATTTACCCTAGTTTACTCATAATTTTTGAGGGTTTGATACAATGTTTTTTGGCAATTTAGAATTAGTAAACATTTGGTCCTCATTTGGATTGAAAATAAAAACTAGTAAAAATTATCTATAGGCAACTAACATCATTAATAAACGCCACTGTGAAGATAAAAAATTCCTAATTATACCACGAAGTTCCTTATTAATTACATATTTGTGTACTCATAACTGTACCGGCCCTAAAAAGTTATTACGAAGGCATAATAATTGTCGCACAAATTGAATGACAGACCATATGAAGGGCTTTATGGCGGGTTGGCCCAATTTATTGAAAAAAAAAAGGAAACACATCGCCAATGATAATTATTACTAAGTCAAAAATCCTGCTGTATAATCGAAAAATATTTCCTGAAGCAACTAAAATCGTATTGTTTTTATTTTTGCAGGAAAAGGCGACTTCAAGCCATCGGACATTCACGAGTAAGTACACATATCCGAGAGGACGTAAAACTGGTTAAAAGAAAACAACTTTGTCGGGATTCGATGGATTGTGAAAAGCTTCCAAAATGTTTAGTATTTTCGTTTTTATTATTAGCTCGAATTTTGTTAGATTTATAGAGTTCTCAAAAATGTTTGAAACAATTTCCTCTGCAAGAAAAGTTAATTGCAATTTTTAGGTCTTGTCTCAAATTAGTTGTCCTAAATTGAACATTCCAGCGATATCAGACTAGCCTACTAGTCCTTTTAGTGGGCTTGTGCAGAAAATGATTGATACTTATTTGCGTATCTGAAGATCCTAGGAATCTCTGTGAAAAAGAACCCGATAATTTGAAAACAGCCAAATATTCTGAGATTATTCTTATAGAAAAATATTTATATTGCGAAGAAGTAGTTCAGTATTCGCGGATCTTCTCTACGAACAACCAGGAGATGACTAAAAATTTGGAATCAGAAAATTCCAGTCTTCTAATAAAAGTGCAAAAAAATCTATGAGTGATATTACCGGATTTAGGTAAAGATTCTATATAAAAAGACGAGATAATTTCGAAAGTTCAGAATCTGAGAGATTTTTTGGGTTTTCCTACGGAAAATTAGGAAATTTGCACAGTGTTGAGTATGAATGTAAGATCCACAGATTCTAGAGTCCTGTCATAAAAAAATAAAACATTTCCAAAGTTTCCCAGACTCGAGAATGTAAAGATTTCATGAGCTTTTACCATAAAATTTGAAAAGTGATTAATTCAGCTTTGAGATCGAATGATTGAACGGTTTGAAATGAAATAACGAAGAAATTTGTAGTGATGATCACGGATTCAAGATCGAAAGATTCTACAGCCTTCCCATGGAAAAACGAGAAAATTTGCACAGTTACCAGGCCTTATAATCTGACGATTTTAATAGTTTTTTTATTTTTTCATAGAAAAACCAGAGAATTTGCAGATTGATGAAGGTGTTCTCCGGATTTGAGATCGAAATTTGGTGATAGATCACTTTAGGTCGCTTTGATTTTTAATACGATTTTGATTATTACTGATATATAAAGCAATTTCAAGATGGTTAGTGGATATGGATATGGATCTTTGAATTTTTACTAAGTTATGATTTTTTTAATTTAATTTTTTTCTTTGTTGATAGCGTATTTTTGATAGGTATAGCGATATTAAGCTGATAAGAATAGATATTATTTATTGATCTGTGTCAAAGGTTGAGAAGCGAGAGGATATAAGGCATTAGTGACTAGTGATTTTTTACAATTATTATTATTTTGTTTATTTATTTTGTTTAATTTTAATAGATTTCTATTTTATGGCAAAATCAGCATACTACTTACCTTGGTGAATATTTTCAATATTTTATGTTTATGGAGAGGGTTTTTTTGAGGTTTTTTGCTGATTTTTGAGTGATGGTGTTAGGCTGGCTTGATATTATTAAAAGTTAGTGATTTATTTGTGTGTGATAAATTTCAGATTTTCATAATAAAGAGACCAAAACGTCAAACAAGTTCAATTTTGTTTTGTGGTATTAAGTGAAGAAGTTATAAATTGATGTAGTTTCTGGCACTTGATAATGGATATTTATACTGTAGAAGACATGTATTTTATTTTCCTATAGTAGGTATGTAGGAAATGTATATTTAAATAATATTTTATTTATCGATAAAACGAACTCATCCATATTTTTTTTTCTTCATTATGTCCTAATAATTGCTCCAATGCAAATTTGAACATAGAAATATTGACCGGTTTTAGGGACCTAATGTGTTCTAGAGCCCGAAACTTATCACATGACAAAAATAAAATAGAATTGAATCCGTATATTCCAGCCTTTTCTCATAGAAAATCCAGAAAATTTAGAGAGTGATGACTTAAGAGCTGAAGAGTTTAGCAACTTGTCATAAACAAATGATGAAATTTGCAAATTTTCTAAAAATTTTATGATTTTTTTGTCATAGAAGAAATTTATTTCTGATCAGTAATTTCGGCTCATTTGTTCTATAGAAAAAACGCTAATTTCAGTGAAGAATTCTAGTAATAACCTACTCATGATTTCAATAGTATTCATTCTGAAATAAGAACTTTTAAAATTACAGAAGTATGACACAGGCTTCAGATTTTAACCCGCCATCGCTAGCGTCCCTAGAAAAAAATTTAACATTTTTTGAAAATCTGTCATAATTTCTACAATAGACCTATCTATTTTTACCTGTATGCGCGCGCAACACGAGGCAATGCATTTTTATTGGCTAACTAGTACAGGTGTGAAGTAATCCTTTTGCACGCTGGGCATCTTCTTGTCCTTGTTCATTGCCCGTGGTCTGACAAGGATAAAATTATGCTTGATATTCAACTTGACGTAGCTTGACAAGTGATCGATTTTCAATTGTTTGTGTTGTTGATTGACAAATACGTTGCACGTCACGCGGTTTTCCTCCTTCCTTTTTTATACCGTGCAAATAAATAGAACGGATTGCTATACGTAAGTCTAACATAATTTGGTACGTTTTGCCTCGTCTTGCGCAATAAGCGTTCTACGTCTTTTTTTATCTAATAAAGTTCTCGTATTATTACCTCTTTGTCTGGTAAAATAGATAGGTCTATTTTTCATTATTTTTGCCGTGTATCCAGGAATGCCTTTATGACCCCACCTACTACACGCATGTTTAGTCGATTGGGCGATGTTTGTGTTTTTGTGCCAAAACGACATATTGTTAGTTCAAATCTTACACGCGAGCGTGTGAATGTTAGGAACAATCTAACGACGCGAGTGACGGCATGTGTCAAAATTTTGTTAATTTTAATACATTTTCAATTTGTATCATTTGTATTTTGCTGTTGTTATTAAAACAACATTTATATAAAATTATTAAAAATCAATTCAATTAATTTTTTTTTATTGATAACTTATTTTACTTATTTAAAGTACTCCTCAGCGTGTTTAAATCCAACATTCAAAAAAGCGCGTGTTTTAATAAAGTTACCATGACAAAATCAACAACCCAAGAAAGGTAAAGTCTAAATGTCAACTTTTTAATTATTGATTTGTCAGACAACAAAAGGTATGCCAGATGTCATATCACGAATTTAGCATTCTACAACTATTAGTAATTTATAATTTGAACGTATAGGTACCAAAAAACAGAATAGTGTAAAGTATTCGTAGATAACTAGCCTTTAAAACACTTGCTCTATTTCGAGTACTCCGGCTGCGCAGTCGTGCTCGAAAAATCGCGACCTTAATATCCACTTATACTTTAATATACTATACCAGACCTCTGTTTGAAAAATAATAGTTCTATTGCAAAGAAATGGATGTTAGATAAAATCTAACCCGCGAGCGATGGTGTAAAAAAATGAAGCGCTAGCCGCGAGTGACGGGGGTTAAGAATCTCCTTAACCAAAAGCAAGAATTTTGTGGCTCACACTGTAAGCTGCAAAAACGAAATTTCTAATCTTTTCTGAATTTTGCGGAGTCTCTCGATTTTGTGCGAATCTTCCATTATTATTTGGACTTCGAACACCGAGTTTGCTTGGAATATTCCAGAATCTTCTCAAACTATAATCTTGAATAACTTACTTCGCTGCAACCTTTCATACAGTTTTATAGGCTATCAGTCAATACCCTTTTAGAAACTCTTGAAATATTCAGTTATTATCCTTTTACTTGAAACTTAATAGAGTCACAAAATTATTGAAATTAGAGCAGATGCAAATGGGAAGTATCGAATGCCCGTCTACTTACTTCGCCTCTAAAAACGAGCTGTGGCCGCCAAGAAAAGCTTTAAAGCTATTTTAAAAGCCCACAGAGTGCCTACTAAATTCACTACGGAAGTGTTTTACAATAGAAGTTCATTGATTTTGGCTTTACACTTTGAAAAGTGCTTGTCTTCTTAATCAAAAGAATGCATACACTTTATTGGAGGAGTAAAGCTGAAAATTAATCAATTAACTCTAGTAATTACTCAAAGAGATAATAAACTTAAATTTTGTTGAAAGCTGACTTCCATTGCATATTTAAATTCTAAAAATTCCTCCTCTCTACCGTTGAAATGTAATCTTACAGTTTACGTCTGACTCTAAATAATTTTCATTACTTCAACACTTGAATTACTTCAGCACTTCTACTAAATCTCCTAGAGTTTCATGTAAAGTGGGTGGATAAATTTAACATTTTATGTCACAGAAACTTTACCAAATACCTTGCGGTTTGTCTTTTTTGATCCTCCACAATCGCCCTCTTATTAAATTGACATTTTTATCTCCGTTTTCCATCAGTTTTATTTAACTTTTGTCCGAGTTGAACGGCGATGGTTTTACTCGTTTATCTCTGAGCTGTTCTATTTAGAATTATGTGAAATCTGTTTTTTTTTTTAAGATAAAAGTCAAAATGACATTATGTTGGCAATACAATGTAAAATTGTCAATGCTTTCAAATTTTTCATGTAGAGAAGGCTTGTGTTGCCAACATAGTTACTAAATTTTTGACTTGGGGAATTATCTTTAAAAAAAAAAACAGACTTTACTTTGACGTTGTATTAACCAGGCAGTGAATATGTTTTTATTTTGTATTTATTTTATTGAAGCTTTAGATAAGGGTTCTGTCGTTGTAATAGAAAAGTGGATTTGCTTGAGGATATTCTGTGATTTAGAAGCTTTTAACATTTCAACTATGAATAAGTATCAATATATCAAAAACTATAAATACTAATTTAATTTAGTTTTATGAAGAATTTGATTCTTAATGGATTCAGTTCGAAAATCTAAGATTTGAAAGATGTTTTGTTCCAATTCAAATTAAAGTAACTGATTTTAATGAAAGCTTCAATAAATAAGGCAAAAACTATTTCACTGCGAAATTCTAGCGGTGTCGTAAATAATGGAGCTTCCGAAATTTAGTGGACTCTCACCCCTCGTCATCTTATAACGCTTTATTAAGAAAAGCACTGAGCAAATTTGTCTAGGCATGTGATGCGTGCGTATTGCACGTATGGGCAACTGCGTGTTTTTCCTTGGGTGTTATTTACGATTTTCGTTGTTATTTCCTGGAAAATTTATGGAGTCTCGTAAAGAATGTTACAGTATGAAACGGCTTTAGGGTGTATTGAAGGATCTGCAGCGGGGAGATATGTGTTGTGTGTTTTTAACAGCGGCTGCGAGTTATTGAAAAATAAATTCAGTATCAATGAAACTGTTATAATCATGGCTTGATTCAAAGTAGCTCAAAATTGATCGAATGAAAATTGCTCTTCATGTTCAGAATAAATTAAATCAGAGTAGTCTACTAACTGAATCTTATGCTTTTGTTTAAAGCGTCAAAATGAATAGAGACAATCAGTAACTTCTTTGACAATTTTGTCACTCATGAACTTTATTATCAACAGTTTTTTTCTGTTTAGTATAGGTGACTTCTCTGAGAGTGGAAAATCTTCAAAATGTATATTATTGTCTTGATTGCTATCTATTTTTCTGCGGGGAGCTCATCTTACTAGCTCCGCAAAGTTTAGAAAGTCACTGAAGTTTATCCTAATTTATTCAATATATCTAAGGCTTTGATATAACTTCTTTCATAGTTTTCACAAAATTCCAATTGTTCAATCTTGTTCTCATTTCGATTTAAAAAATAAGTAAATCAAGCTGAGTACTCGTTTATTCCGAATCTTGTATTTATTTATATAATTCTTTGTCAACTAATTGTGACTTAAATTGCAAACGTATAAAACAATGGGAACATGATAAATTAATTATCTATTTAGTCATAAAATGTAAATATACGATGACGGTAAATTTATGTTGTTGAACGTGAATCAATGCCTAATAATTCTAAGTAAACACAGGAAGATATTTCAGGAACTGGTTTGTTAAAAATTTGATGTTATTAAATTATCCAAATCCTACATTCAATTTACGTTCGCTTGCAAAATTGCCGGACGAAGACTGCCGTAAATGGCCCCTCAATAGGGAGATAATCGATATCCCACGATCCCAATTAAAGCCGATCTGGCAATGGTTGGCTAATTATATTCGATATTGCTGGTTATTTAACGTTTCCTGACATGCCAAACTACGATCATAAAGAGTGGGACGATACACTAACTTGTATTTTTTTACATATGGTAAACATAAAGTAGCGAAAAGGATAATTCCAATTTAGACAGTAACCGAAACTTTAGGGTAACTAGGGGTTTACTCTATGGTGGGAATAAGGGATGTAATGATCCGCGAGAGTGAACACTTTCGGCTCTGGTATTCCCGAGGAGTGTTTGATCCCAAAGGATGCCGATGCCTTGGTTGCATCGGTCTTTTATATTTAGTTAGCTTAAAACTTACGTGCCGATCAATAAAACTTAATCTCATAAACTACTCAAACTACTGATTGATGATGCAGCATGTTTTTATATTCAATCTATAGAGTGATGATGTTTCTCCTTATAACCAGTTGACAAAGGGAAAAATTTTGAAAGCACCCGATATATTAGAAATCAGCCCGGACTAAGAGGCACGATGAAGATTTATCTTCGAATTTCATTAAAACGAGCGGTCTTAGTTAACCCATTAAGATTCTTTTAAATTAACTAGTGCTTTACTATTTCAGCCAAAAGCTCGACATAGAAAAAACCGCTCATCACCATCAGCTCACCAACAACCAAAACTCGCACCCGCAGTCACTTGGGCCGGGCGGCATTCATGCCGACGCCATCTACACGACGGGTCCCAGAGGCGGCAATCACCCAGACACCATGAAGGTACGTCTGGCTGCAATGGTTCTCCAACCGCCTACTAAAGTATAGCACTGCACGATTATGCTGACGGGGCCATCCAAAAGTGGATCGGCACATTAGGAACTCGAACTGAGTAGTGCCACTCTTGGAAGGTCTCGGGGCAATCATTCTTCCTTTATCGAGTACTGATGCTAACTGTTTCGATTTTGACCGGGTCATCGTATGACCGGATTATTTGCTGACTATCTTTTATCATGTTTTATTATTAGTTCAAATGAAACGGTAATGTCAAGAGTTTTTGGTAGTCATCATAATGGGGAGATTGCGACGACACAATGCACGAAAATCAAAATTAGCCCCTCAGGAACAAATTTCAATGTTATATTTATCGAATACCGAAATCCAATATTCACCAAAAGTCAGAATCATGAGACAGATGATGCGTGAAATTCCTTTGTTCACAAAATCCATTTAAGTTTCAAAAAAAAGGTCAACCCTACATAAAGGATAAAATGGTGGAAAATTAAAATTTATGCGTTTTAGATACATGAATTGTGGTACAATAACATTCTCGTTAAAATAAGCATGTTACACGCGTCAAAATAAGCTTACTTACTTTGAAATAAAAGGATCCAATGAACATCAATCTTATTGCGGTAAAATTGTTTGACATGACAATACGTAATACAGGGTGTCCCAATAGAAAGTGACCGATTTTAAATGCTTATAACTTTTAAATCAGGTGTGCGAGCTACCTGCGATTTGCGCCATTCAAATTTTCTTAGCCTAAAGTATTTTTTCAGTTAAGTGCAAATTTTTTTCACACCTATACAGGGCAAGTAGAAAAAAAGACTTGAGAAAGAACGCAAATAAATATAGTTTAAAAAAACTAAAATACACGCTTGGGTGCTTTGTTCCACATTTCTCATACATTGAGCACCCCACGCTTTTTTGACAATAATTCTAATATTTTTGTTCATTAATATTTTCTGTTTATATTAATAGTATATTACAATCCGAGACGGAAAATACTTCATTGCTGGTCGAGAGGTTATTATAGTCATCCTCGAGACAGAAATGAAGTTTTCCGTCGAGGTTTGTATACTTTTTTATTTTCAACCCTTAATTTTCTGATGCAAAAACTAAAGATTCTGTTATACGAAATTTTCATATAGTGTAAAACTGGCCTTAGAAAAAAATATTTCACTTTTTTTGTCAATGTCATCAATTTTGACGATCTCAAAGGCCCTGTAAAGGCCAAAACAAAAGACGAAACCACAGGAAACCGCAAAATCAACAACCATAGATAAGATCATCAACGCCTTAACGACGGTAGTTTTCGCTCAGTATTTTGGCGGAAATAATAGATTTTCACTAGATTTCTCCCCGTTCTCCCCAAAGAAATGATTTCGGAAAGTGAAGATGAAGCGATGGATTGTACCCCACCTGAATTAAAAGAAGCAGCAGACAGGATTGGAGAGAGTTTGCTTCCAGCAAAAAGCAAATTTCGGTACGAAAAGGCTTTTCAAATATTCGAAGCATGGTGTAGCCAGAAAGGAACGAGAAATACTGCCTCGGAGACCGTTTTGTTGGCGTATTTTGGCGAATTATCTAAGGAAAAGAAGCCTTCGACTTTATGGTCGACTTACAGTATGTTGAAAACCATGATTAAATTGAAAGAGAAAGTTGATATCTCCAATTACGCAAAACTTATAGCTTTTTTGAAGCGGCAAAATCTGGGCTTTCAGCCGAAAAAGTCGAGCGTTTTTTCCAGAGAAAACATTAACGAGTTCCTCACGAAGGCAGCTGAAGAATTCATTAGCATCAAGGTAGGTTTTCAAAAAATATACAAAGAAGATAAAAATGCGAAAATCAAAATGATTTTCTGTATGCTATAGCTAGGTTACCCATTTTATTTTTATCTGGTTTCAGGTAGCGCTAATTGTTGGTGTGTCGGGTGCATGTAGGAGCGATGAACTAGTCAAGATGAAAATGGAGCACGTCAACGTTTTGGAAGGAAAGATCGCTATAGAAATTCCACACACAAAAACTTACACAAGTCGATCGTTTATCATAAGCGATCCAGATTGGGTTGCTATTTTCCACAAATACCTCACTTTGCGGAAAAATTTGAAAAATGACAGGTTATTTGTTCAATGGCGAAATGGGAAATTACATAACCAAGCAATTGGCTATCATTCAATCTCAAAATTTCCACATAAAATAGCTGCTTTTTTGAAGCTTCCAAAAATTGAAACTTTTACAGGGCATGCTTTTCGTCGTACTTCCGCAACCTTATTGGTTGACAACGGGGCCGATCTATTGCAACTCAAAAGACTGGGAGGGTGGAAATCGAGCACGGTTGCTGAAGGCTACATAGAGGCATCTTTGGAGAACAAAAGTAAGACTGCTCTGATGCTATCCTCTACTTCCAAAGGTATTCAGTTGTCCAGTGCATCCACAAGTACATCACATGCGGAAACTCATCCGCAAGCGCAAGAGATAATAGTTCCAAACGAAACACAATTCCAACAGGATGGTCTCAAGATTTCCATTATAAACAACAATGCTAATTTAACAATTAATGTAAATAAGTGAATAGATTTAATTAGTTCCATGTAATACATGTGGTTTTATTATTATATGTGAGAGCTGTATGAAAATTATCAATTTGGAACGAGCAGGGAAATGGGGACGGAAAAGCATTTGCCGTCCCGGACGGAAAATGCTTTTCCGTCCTAGGCAGGCATATGCATTACCGTCCCGATAAATGTCAAAGTCCAGAAATGTGACACTTTCAAGATTTTGAAAAACCTGCAATGTCAACATTACATATGTGGTTGAAAATAAAATATATTGTAACGCACGTCGAACTATACAACTACCCAACAAGTTGATACTAATAAAAATGCGAGGTTCATCGCGATTATGCATTGGGCTACTGTTGGGCCGGTTGGCGCTGGATCGTTCATGACGGCGATTTAAAATGTATCGCAAAACAGGCGGAGGAAAGAGCCATAAGGTTTGCTGCGGGTATAACAGAAACAGACGAAATGACAAGAAATAGTTATTTATATTAATATATTACGGTATGAGCTTCATTACAGTAAGGAGTGGGGAATATTGCCACGACGAGGTCGTAGACCGAGTCGTGGTAACCACACGAGTGTTGTAATGAGCCTTACCGTACGTGTGATATACAAAATTTTATCTACGACCTGCACAATAAGTGACTATTATTGTCGTTTGTCTATTATAAATAACCCGGTTAGTTTTTTCGAGGAAGGTTGGATTTAGGTCAAAAATAAGCGGCGCAGACACATTTTCTTCTTCAAAATGTGTATTTGCCTATTTCCTTCAACGCCATTTATTTTTGATCTAAATCAAACCTTTCTCAAAAAAACCAACCGGAATATCTACTGAGGTCACTAACTAAAGCAAAAACATTAATAATAACTATTGTGTACTCGATTGTTTAGTTGTAAAAAAATGATGACCTATTACCGCACTAGTGCGATAATGAACACGTTATGATTCATTACCGCACTAGTGCGGTAATGGGGCTCATTACATAACGCAAATGAGCAAAAATTAGTGACATAATAGTCACTTATTAGAGAGTTATTGGAACTATTAAATACTGCCTCGCAGTATTGAGGAACTACGTTATTTTATTAATGCATCAGCACTATTTTTCCAAGAAAAAAACAGTTATTGGAAGACTGTAGTAGGTGCTAGAGTATTACCTTATTTTGTATTCATAATTTTGACAGCTGATAGCTATGTTTATAAATTTTAGCCTCAAAAAGTGTTTATTTTTATTTGTGATTTTCTGCTGATATGGTCAAATTCACGATAGAAAAAAAAGTTGACAGTTCACTTTGACAATCCTAGTAATTTTTTTCTGTAGGTTGCCAGCATTTGTTAGCGCTTCGATTCCGAGGTGGGATAAACGACAGGGCCGTATTTAGAAAATTGATTTACATTTCAGAATGAAAATGTATTATCAATTTCTTTAGGGGAAGTTAAGTTATTAAAATCCTGCATAGTAATAATAAACATCAATTAATTCTATGTAATTTTCGGCATTTCTTTTCAAAAACAAAAAATCAATTAGACAGGTTATAAGGAACAGGTGGCTTTGGAAATAAAACAAATTTATTATTTTTAAACTTTAAATATGAACATTGATTATTTTAGGTCTTGTTTCAATGATATAGAAACGTGTCAACCAGAAACAGAAGCATTCCATGCATCCAGAATTCTCCTGAGGTTGGCAAAAAAGCTTCAAAAATAAGTACGATTAAGATATCTTAATTTCTAAAAATAAACGAGAAAATTTCTGAAATAAAACGAATTAATGATTATTAATTGAATAATGGAAAATTATATCAGGGTTTGTGGGGCTTTTCTTTCAAACGGCATAGAATATTAACAATCTTAATTTCTATAAATGATAAACGAAGCCATTTCTGAAACAAAACGAGTCAATGGATAAATTAAATAAGTAATGAGAAAATTATACCAGGGTTTCTGGGACTTTTCCTTCAGAAGGCATAGAACAAGAACAATCCTAATTTCTATAAATGATAAACGAAGCAATTTCTGGAACAAAACGAGTCAATGGATAAATTAAATAAGTAATGAGAAAATTATACCAGGGTTTGTGGGGTTTTCTTTCAAAAGGCATAGAACAGGAACAATTTTAATTTCTATAAATAATGATGAACGAAACAATTTCTGGAACAAAACGAGTCAATGGATAAATTAAATAAGTAATGAGAAAATTTTACCAGGGTTTGTGTGGCTTTTCTTTCAAAAGGCATAGAACAGGAACAATCTTAATTTCTATAAATGATAAACGAGGCAGTTCCTGGAATAAAACGAGTCAATGGATAAATTGAATAGGTGAATAATGAGAAAATTATACCAGGGTTTGTACTATTCACTATCACTAGTCGAGTCAGGGTCGAAGTTTATAATTAGGGGCTGCACTTTGCTCACAGGAATTATTATATTTTTTTCCTTGTCATATGCGGCCCTAATTACCTCATGCGTGTGTTTTACATAATGTGCCCATTGGTCTTTGGACACATTATCCAGCGCCTTCTGCCATGTCCCTAAGACATCTTTTTGCTCAAGGATCAGCTGGTCATAATACCGTTTAGCTTGACTCCATACCATTTCAATCGCATTGAATTGACAATGGTATGGAGGTAAGCGCAAAACCTGGTGACCCGCTTCCATAATGATATTGTCCACAACAAAGGATTTCTTGGTCTTGGGGACTTGTCGGATGCTGTTCCACAAGCTTGCTTTTGTGGACGCTGGGTCAAAAGGGATAGCCTTTGCCTCCAACCACCTCTGCATCTCGTCTTTCTTCCAGCTCATAACAGGCCACTTTTCAAGTAGCCTGCTATGATAGGACGCATTATCCAAGATGATAATCGATGGTTCCGCTAATTTGGGAAGAAGAACATTTCGCAACCAATTTTCAAAATTTTCGCTGTTCATCTCCCCATGGTAGTCCCCTGAATTAAATAAAACCATCTTGTCCTCCCGCATGTAAAATTATGAATCTGAAACACAATGTTTCATTATTCTAGTTAAATAATAACATAAGTCTCTTAGGAATTCCCTTGAAAATAATATTATTAACTTGATTGCATCTTTTTTAGCTTACAAAAATAAAACGTATTTTTTTTTAAAAACTTACTCATCTGACAGTGTCATACCTGTTACCATCACCCTTGATTTTCTTCACGGAACGAGTATCCTCATCCTGCCAAGACTTCCTTAAGGATCCATTTGAAAAAATCCATGTTTCATCAAGAAACACATATGGAAGCTTAGCAGGACCTAAGGCTTCGTTGTCCATATAGGACTTCAGGAAAACTCTTCTCAGATGGCTCACCTCAGGCTTTTCCATTAGGGCTCTTCTTGGATCATCCTTTCTATAGATAAATCCAATTGTGGAAAAAATTCTGCCTAAACTTGACTGGGAACCGTGATAAATTTCCCTTTATTTCAACCGATCACTTACAGTTTTAAGGGTAACATGCAATTCTAAAAACGAAAAAAGCTTGTTTAAATGTTGTAGTAGTTACATTTTATAAATAAAATATACATTGTCACATCAGCCTTTCCATGTAATTGAATTATGAAAAATAGTTGACCAAAAACTATTGCAGAAGAGAGGGGTATGTTTTCTGTGCAATAGTTTATTAAGAAAATCCGCACAGCGCTTTCGGCCCTGAGCCATTTCCAGTGCTGCTTGGTCACAGGTACATACATCACTTACAAGAGACAACGGACACAAGTAGACGTGCATAATAGAATTCAACTACCAATTAATCGATTACCTGTGAGATTACAAAAACTGCTAAATTATACAAAAAAGGAAAACTGACAGGGACGTGGGCGGCAGGCTTTTGACGTCCACCCCCCTATAGCGTTTAACCAAGAATTCGAACTTGGGCATCGGCCACCTGCAGATGGCACATTACGCCTTTAAATAATTTAAACATGCATAATATTAGATGATACATTGAATAGGAAGTTTAATTAGGGAGGCCGCACATCAAAGAAACATGAAATGTAAAACATGAAACATAAAACGTGAAACACGTTTCATGAAAATAGAATAAGAACAAACAAATACAAGTCCGCACACCAATGAAACGAATTTGTTTCATGCGCGAGAAACATTTTTATTACATGAAACGTGTTTCATGAAATAGATCGCGTTCTATTTTTTTGTTTCAGTTTCACTGTTTCTCTTCATAGGTAATAATTTTGTGAATGTTTGTATATCTACTCTTTCTATAAAACGATTGAAATTTGGCAGGATAATTATTTAATTCCTTTGCAACCAAATATATGCTATGTTTATGATTTATATTATTGTATGGATGTACCCAGTAACGTCGTTTCCTTTTTTTTTTTGCTTTTTGATGATAATAAAAGAGACGCCACAACAGCAACAACAACCTCGTCTTCACTTTCCATTGTGTACTACACTCTACTTCACACTTCACTACCCTGAAACGACTTTGCAAATATAATAATTATATTTGCAACAAGAAACAAGAATTATTTTTGTTTCTTCAATTAGTATCCACGAAAGAAACGGTTTCGCTTTTCGTAATTTATTGTTTCATGTTTTACGTTTCATGTTTGATGTTTCACGTTTCATGTTTCTTTGATGTGCGGCCTGCCTTAGAAATTACCATGCTTAAAGATACCAAATACCACTAGGAAATATGACAACACAAAATGCTAATCATCTTAACAACAATAAACCCTACACACAAGATGAATCATGCAGGTAAAGTCCGTCGATTTTTATCTGATACTCGAAAGGAATGTGAGCTGGTGGCACCCTACATTAGAACTCCAATGGTCACCTGACGTCACACCTGTTTTTGCCATATACTTCACCCCCTCGCTCCTCATACTGTAAGTGTCAGATAAAAATCGATGAACAATACAGAAGCTTTGCAAGTTTCTAAAAGCTGTGTACGTCAGAGGGGAATATGGATACTTATCCTTATGAAAAACTCCAATAATTCAGTTATATTGAAGATCGAGAAAACAATGGTTCTAAGAAATGTCATGAAATTATAGAATGAAAGAAATCCTTGCAGCAGCATCTTAATTTGTGTTGACCTGAAATAAAAAACAGTATTAAATTATGAAAAACAGTTTAATTTGATCTGAGAAGTTCCAATGTTATCAGGTGTATTCTTTTTGAATCTGGTAATGGTAATATGAAGTAACATTGAAACAATTCTATGTTCAAAGTAGAACATCAACTTACTCTCGGTATACATTTGGTATATTTCTGATCGAATGCTCTGTTTGACGCTTTCCCTTGAATCAGCTGTCTGCAACTTCTTACGCTTCCGTGTGACAGGGGTAATTTCAGAGTCAACTGGACCATCCTTATATTTATAGACATTGGTGTGACTCAGTTTTAAAACCTTAGCTGTCTCCTAGAAGGGCAATGAAACATTAAATTACAATTTATTTATTAAAAATTAAAAAAAGCCACTCGCTTCGAAAATATCCCCTTCCAAAACTTGTAACTACATTTACTGATATTAAGACGAAAAGGTTCCTATGATCAATCAACGATAATTTTATGGTTATTAACTTACAGTTATGGGATTTTGATTTTCATGTGACACCATGAAATGGTTGTACACAAGCTGTATAAATTTCTGGGCCACAGGGTTCCCATAAACTATTGGTCTCTACAAAAGGATTATTTGCTTATATTTATTAACAGACCGAGAGCCGAGAGGGTTTTTGCATGTATCATAGGCTCCACGCCAAGGCTTGGGGGCTGATAGACAACGTTATTCCTCACTTTGAATTCCCGGTAGCATTTTTGTATCGAGCGTCCAGCAACCCGCATTCGGGGTACCCGACCTCGGCACGTATCAAGCTCACGGTAGTACGAAAATCACTCGGACTACCGTATGCTCGATACTCGAGACTCGCGCCTACAGTCTCGAATATCTTTTTGAGTTTTCCTGGCTCCTCACCATCAAGCTACTTGATAATATGTATTAGTTTAATTTTGGTTCTGGTAGTCAAATCGTAAAGCAATTTTAATTCTAGTAGTTCACTAAGTGGAATGGAAAGTAGCAAAAAACTTAAAGGTTAATAAGATTTTGCTATTTGCCTAATTATTTGATGCTGTCTCTAACAAACTATCCCAAAACTAACCCTAAGGCTGTCCTTACCTTAACCTTTTGCTCAGCTCCAATTGGGTTAGTTTTGGTTAGTTTTGTTACTTAGAGACAGCATCATAAATAATTATTTACATCTGCCTGAATCTAATCTCCGCATTTGTCAAATAACGATTGCAGGTATACAAATCCCTAAGTAAATAGCAAAAATCTTGTTAATTTTTACCTGCTTTAAAAATTCGATTTTTAAATCGTTCTAACATATTTCAAAAAATAGGTGTTTTTTTTTTTGGAGAAAAAAAGTATACAGATGATAATGTCATTGGAAGAATGGCTAACACAATAATTCAAAAATGTTTTTGAAAAAACGTGAAAGTGACCTATTCTATCTCGCCATGGTATTCTATTCATGGTAAGGTTATGTAGATAAAACATAATTTTGCTCTTACTTATTCCCTTACCTCGACTTCCTGCTTAGTCTTGAAATTAGTTCGTATTTCGCTGGAATCGACAATGTGGTACATATAATTTTCTGGCCAGTGCATAATAAATGATAAACAATTAAAAAAAAAAAAACTGAATTGTTGGACGCCGATCCATAATTTCGCAGAAGACTAGTATCAAGCGTACGGTAGCTTGACAATCGATCGGGAAATCAGACGCTCGTTATGAGACAGGCCTCGGTTAATACGACGTTACCCGAATGCGGTATACTGGGCGCTCGATACAAAAATGCTTCCCGGTATAGCACTCCTAAAGTGTAGCTTTTAGGAGGGGTGAATTTTCAAACGTGTATTTGATATACATGCCCCTATATTATGGGCCCCAATTTGATTCTTGTTTTATGTCATCAAGGAGGTCGCCAAAGTCCGCGAACTCAATATGCCATACCAATATGGCGTCACTTAAGGCCCGCCATACTTACCGAAACGTGCAATTTTTCCACCATGGATATGGATCATGGGCCCCACGATGTTCTTTTGTGATCTTTGTTAACAATTAACTGCAGAACAAATATTTCAAAATGCCATACTCCTGGGGCGTCACCAAGTGGCCGCCATATACATGCTCATTGCTAAAAATGACATGTTTGCCCTAATATGGCGGCCACTTGGTGACGCCCCAAGGGTATGGCGTTTTGAAATATTTGTTCTGCAGTTAATTGTTAACAAAGATCACAAAACAACATCGTTGGGCCCATGATCTTTATCCACGGTGGAAAAATTGCACATTTCGGTAAGTATGGCGGACCTTAAGCGACGCCATATTGGCATATAGCATAATATTGAGTTCGCGAACTTTGGCGACCTTCACGACATAAAACAAGGCCTATGATCCAGGGGCATGGATATTAATTACAGGTCACCCCACCTAAAAGCTACACTTTAGGGGTGCCATACCGATAATTATAACGTTGTCTATCAGCCCCCAAAGTCTTGGCGCAGGGCCTATGATACAGGCAAAAACCCTTTCGGCTCTCGGTCTATAAATTTAAAAAGACTACCTTGTCACTTTCCCTCTGGCTTGAAGAAAAAAGTGATTTGTCTTCAAAAAAGCATCTCCAAGGTTTATTGCTGTTACCTAAAAATTATTGGAAATTAATTATGGCAATGGTAATTTAAAATTGCTAATTTTACCGTATTTTCTGAGACGCTGGAACAGGGCAAAGTCTCCAGAACCCTGGTGCAATGGTCTGTCATTTCTGTCATCGCTAATAGCAAAATCGGCACTTAAAATCGTAATATTGTGTGAGTATTAGGTTTAACTCACCTGAAGACGTTAAAATAAACCAGATAAAAGTCTAAAAGATTTCAAAGTAAACAGTTATAAAAAGCGTAAACACTTGAATCCAAACATCCAAACTAAAACTAGGTTTTAAACGCAGCACCGAAACACAAAGGCACAAAACACTACATGAAGAACCGATTGTGAATATAATAGAATAATAATGCAGAAAACGGCAAAAAACTTAAACCATTTCACACAAAAATCCGAATTTACAATTACAAAATTCAAAGATCCGAATCTGGATATTTTCATATGTCAAATCGAAATGTCATGTATCAATATTTGGTAGTTGCCAGGACACAGCGGAAAAAAGAAGAGATCTGGGGATTTCTGGAGATTTTATTTTTTTTCGACTGGTGGAAATAACGGTCAAAATTTAAACTCTATCGTGAATATGACTATACCTAGTGTTGTGTCGTGAGTTTTAATTTTACATTTTCAACTTCCGCACTAAAATAGGTACCTACCTATATATTAACCTTATAAAATTATTGTTATTTTTCTTCTAAGGGCCAAATTATGGACCAACTGGTAAGTGTATGGTTGTTACCTAGCAGGTACTTTCTATTATCTAGAGCATAGAAAGTCCCTGCTAGGTAACACCCAGACGTTTACCAGTCAGTCCATAATTTGACCCTATTGGCCCTTGATTATGGGAAATAACACAGGAGTATAATTTTTATGTGTCTGTACCTTTTCAATATTTAATACCAGTTTCTCTAAGACTAGGCCGGTGTTATCCAACTCCTTAATTCCTAATTTCTAAGCCTTATTTCGTAAAATAATAGCTATTGATTTGGTCCTGTTACCCAGTTACCTACTTAATTTTTTTCCGGCCATCAAATATATAAGACTTGATCGATCTTCAGTATTCATGGTTTCTCATTTTGATAGAATAGTTGTAAGTTTTTTATTTCAATATTGTTTTGTTTTCAACCAACACAAAATCACAAGACTATGACGCCCTTAGAGTAGGTAAAGGTAAAGGAGTAGTAACATGGAGTTGGAAAATGAAGCCGTTTTTTTCCAGATATTTTGGCACCAACTGTATTTTGTTGTTAATCATTGATTATTTTGTTTAGTAAATTGGCTAGAGGTCACTGACCTGTTAGTAAACAAAAATCATCATGACAAATAAAAATCCCTTTTATCGTTTTCGTACTTTATACTGTGCCGGATAAGTTCTTTCTTTGTCTAATTCGTATTTAGACAAGAAAACAAAATTGTCGAAACTTCATTAAGTGTCGTTTTATTTCTCATGTCAAAAGTAGGGCTGTGCCAGAGTCGATCCACAAAGCGATTTTGATATTTATATGCGTCCTTTTTTCTTCGATGTGTTAAAAAAGAAAAAAAAAGATTCGTTTCGAACATGGAAATTTGGCAAACAGTAATTTTTGATTGGTGCAAAAATATGCCGCAAAATTCAAATTCAAATTCAAAAATTTCAATTTTTTTATTTCGTCATCGAATGGAATTGCAGGTTTGAATTCCTTTTTGTGACGTTCCCTTCAGGTAATTTCTTTGAGTGGAATTACATCACTCGATTGAAATAGGCCTTGCTAATTTTATGCAAACTACTGGTTGAATTTTTATACTTTATTGATTAAATGGTTAACAAAGAATGGCGCCAGCTTATTCATGAGAAAAGAATATTTTTCTAAAATTGCGTTGTGTGAGCGAAAAAGTAAATGCGATGGGCGCAATGTTCTGCTCTGAGTGCTGCTGGCGACTGGCTCGGTGACGAAGACCACGAAAGGGCCCGGGCGGCACGACCGCGAACTAACCACACGATTCACTGACAGCTGATTCCAGAATATACGGCTAAAGTCACGTATACACCACACCATACTTGAAACGGCTGCGGACGCACACAATAATTATTTTTCCTACGAGCGTGCGCAAAGTAGTACTTTTCCGCACGCATTATCGTTCTCAAAGTTACACTTTTCCGCACTCAGTGCGGATACGGGCCTTATCCGCACTGAGTGCCGAAAAGTAAAAATAATTGTCAAGCACCTGTCGACTTTGACACATGATGACAAATTTTTCCTCTGTTTCTATAGGTATCAGCCAACATCTATACAAACACTGAATATAATAAGCTTTGACACATTGTCAGATTTGTGTTCTCAATTTACATGTAAGAATCTACAAACTTCTTTCGCATCAAATTTAAACGCTTTAAGATGAACAGCTCTGACGAGGATTTCAATTTCCTGTTTTTTTGTTATGTAATTTTTTGATAAATGAATAGTTTCGCTTCAGGTTAATTGAAAATAATTGAACAAATTATCGTTTTTTTTTTAAATTTTTGTTGTTACCTACCTGATATGAGGCTCGTAGGAAAAATTTTGTTCCTAACACGTGCGCAAAGTTTCTTTTCCGCACGCAAACACTCATCCGAACTCCGCTGCGCGTCGTTCGTATAACTGTGTTTGCGTGCGGAAAAGTAACACTTTGCGCACTTGTTAGGAAAATAACTATAAAACTGAGGTTGTATTTCGGCGCTTAACAGTCATTAACTGACCTTTCAACTTCTGAAATTTTACATTACCAAGTGGTTTGGTAAAAATGTCTGCAATTTGATTTTCTGTTGCACAATAGTTTATTTTAATTAGTCCTTCATGCACTTTCTCATTGATAAAATGGAATCGTACGTCTAGGTGCTTGCTTTTTCGGTTGAATTGACCATTTTTGATTAATGCTATTGCACTCCGATTATCCACAAACAAGTCAATTTTTATATCACTTTCATGGCCACTTGCACCAACATTTTAAGACTAACTTAAGTCAGACTTATCTTTAAGCCGAGACTTAACTCTAAATTTTAGTTGCACCAGCAGTCGAGCTAGACTGAAAGTAGCCTTAAATTGAATTTACTTAAGTCACCAAAATCCAGGCCTTAAATTCGACTTAACATAATATAACCAGTAATAACATATAAATTTCTCATATTGTCAACTCATAAATGTCTACAAGCCCACGGACTATAAAAATGAAATGAATTTGGCGCTTGTACTAGAGAAAATTAACTGACTCTGCTGACGGTAGCAATAATTCTTGTATAAATTACGCGCACCGCAATGCAGTCAGGCAGAGGTTAGTTTCTCTCCAAATTGGGTGTGACTTGCTACAGTACGACTGAGATCCTAAGGTGAATGTCGTGCTGTAGAAGCCCCACTCAACACCTCAAACCTAGACCTATGGAAACTAAGCTCCTCGAGGGTACATTTTCATAGGGCTGTTTGGGTACTATTGACAGCGTAGAGTTTGCTCTAAAAATAGGCATTCCAAGGGAATGTTAAATGATGGCCCACCAGGGAAGAACATTTACTGCGATCTATTTTTGGTAAACCCTATTTAATCATCTCATACATAAATTAAGGTGTAACAATAGTGATGTATTAACTACTAGTGGTGAAATCTTTCCTTTTCCCCCATAACCTCTTTTCAGGATAAACCCTTAGCCGACGCAGCCAGGTGTTGATAAAGTGGTAGCACCGCTGACCACAAACAACATAAGTGTGACACATATATCTTATTTTGTTTCTGTAGATCCTTTTTTGGATTCAACAATAGTTTTTAAAGGATCCAAACTTCTCTCTCTCATGCCCGGTGAAGCAGCATTGAAATTCCTGCATACATACTCCCAGGAATCGTTTTTTTCATGAATGGATAGAGCATCAGTTTTTTTATTTTCAATAATATTTTTAAATCTTGCCAATATATTAATTAAAGCCTCCTTTTATGCTAATGTGAAATTCGTGCCCCTCGCTTTTTAGAATGTGGTTCTTCCATTGCTCAAACTCTCAATCAGAAACACCCAAACACCGAAAAACCACAAAATAATAAAGACTATTTGTCAACTTCTGTCATTTCGCAGCGTTGTCATCGCCCCAAATTAATAAGTCCGATTTTGCCAAGTCGGCATAATCTGTCTATGGTGCAAGTGAATTAAATTAAAGGCTAACTTAAAATTAAGACCCGACTTAGCTAAGACCAATTTAGGTTGCGGTTGGTGCAAGTGGGCATCAGTAAGCTCGTCTGTCATAGTTTTCAGAAACAGAAGTTCCTTGACACATTCTGCCGCTGCTATAGCTTTGTTTTGGTTTCACTCAGAACTAGTTCGGAATCATTCTGCACATGCGCATAATTAAAATGCGTTTTCGTTTTTCCAGAATCGTAATCGAACTGTTTTGACAGTGTTTTGGTTTATCTAGAACTTACTTAGGAACAATTCTGGGATTGTTCTAGAACGGTTCTCTCAGTTCTTGCTCTGAAGGAGGAATTATTTTAGAATTTTGTGATTTGCGGCGTGTTTTGGTTTTTTTGGTTCGGAATCAGTTCAGAACTAGTATTAGAACAGTCCTCTATTATTTTTTGTGCGCAAGCAGTTCTGCGCAGTCCCAGAACCGTTCCAAATTTCAAACCAAAACAAAGCTTATGTACTCTGATTCTGTACTTGACAGAGACGCAATTGGTTGCTTTCTTGAGCACCACGATATGGGACCACCACAAAGAAATATTACGTATCCTATAGTACTCTTTCGACTCTCATTGTCTCCTGCAAAATCTGAATCACTGTATGTTATCAGTTTCCCGGACTCAGAATGGTTATAAGTGATTCCTTCTTCTTTTGTTGCCATTGTTGCCAATAAGTATCGAAAAATAGTTTTTCTACTGACGTTTCATAATAGCAACTTTTCGATTGTCATTTCAGTTTTGAAACGACATTCTTTTAAGCATTGAGTGCGTGAAAGTTACTTTTAAGCACTCAGTGCGTAAAAGTGACTTTTGAATGCGTAAAAGTGACTTATGAGTGCGTAAAAGTAATTTTTAAGCACTAGGCCTAAATGTGTCATTCATTATTCAGAAATAAAAAACACACTAAACACATATTTGAATTTTGTTTTGTATTTATTATTAATATTGAAAATGGAATTACTGAATTGAACGTTTGGGTTACTCAAAACAGAACTTTGTGTTATTACCTACTTTCTAGGATTTTAATTATTGATGTCGAATTTTGAAAAAAAAATCGCATGAATAGTGTCAGATGTCAAGTAAAAGCAGGTAACAAAGATTTTGGGTGTAATCGACTTATTCACATGAAATAAAATTGTGTTTTTTTATTATAAAATGCCAGTAGAAAAAATCTTGTATACAATACTTTACGAAACGATGTCTTTTAGTCACTCGACGTGTTGTCCAACTCGGCTTTGCCTCGTTGGACAATTTTCACGTCGCGTGCCTAAAAGACGCTCATTTCGTAACTTATTGTATAAATAGCTATTTCCTACGAGCGTGCGCAAAGTAGTACTTTTCCGCACGCATTTCCGGACTCAAAGTTACACTTTTCCGCACTCAGTGCGGATACAGGCCTTATCCGCACTGAGTGCCGAAAAGTAAAAATAATTGTCAAGCAACAATAAATGCACCTGTCGACTTTGACACATGGTGACAAATTTTTCCTCTGTTTCTATATCAGCCAACATCAATACACACACCAAATATAAATTAACCTTGACACATTGTCAGATTTGTTCTCTATTTATATGCAAGAATTTACAAACTTTATCATCAAATTTAAACGCTTCAAGATGAACAGCTCTGACGAGGACTTTTCTTTTTTTTTTTGTTAGGTAATTTTTTGATAAATGTATAGGTTCGCTTCAAGTTAATTAAAAATAATTGGACAAATTATCGGTATTTTTTTAAAAATTTTTTGTTACCTTCGCGTCGTTCGTATAACTGTGTTTGCGTGCGGAAAAGTAACACTTTGCGCACTTGTTAGGAAAATAACTATTCTCTACTTGCGTGCGCAAAGTTTAACTTTGCGCCCTCATATTTTTGTTACGCATAGTTACCGCATTTCGACTCGATTTTTCAATGTTTTGTGGGTTTCTGGATAACTTCTATTCAGAAAGAAGGGCCTGATGTTATTTTTGTTCCAAGAAAGGCATTCACGTAATGTTTAGCTTTTTTAATTTGACACTTTCCGTATGAGGAGCGAGGGGAGGAAAAATTCAGCAAAAACAGATGCGAAGTCATGTGAACATTGGCATGGAGAGCCACTAACTCACATTCCTTTTAGAGTATCAGATTATAAAGGCTGGATTGTAAGTTATACTCGTCCATACCAAAATTTTGGCAAGAAAAACAAACTCAACGACTTGTTCAAATTTTAAGTAAACCTCGCTAGCACCACAACCAATGTTGCAAGTAAAATCAAGCTCATCACTGAAAAAAAAAAAAATGAAAACACAACACATTGAACTAAGAGAGCAAATTACCAATTTTGTGCACCTGGAAACATTTAAGAAGATTAGGTACAGCTCCTCTGGATGCAAATCTTCAAACACTCGTAGAAAAAGTATTGTTTCTAACACTTCCGCAAAGTATCTTTCCCGCACTCAAAGTTTATCTGAACTCCGGTTCGCGTCTTTCGTCTAATCGTCTTACTACTTTTTCGTGCGGGAAAGTATCATTTTGCGCACTTGTTAGGAAAATAACTATTTCACATTCACTACATCCTTATTTGAGGGTTTTTCAATAGTGTTCCTACTCTTTATGTCCGTAGGACAGCGCTTTACCTGTTCTAAGGTTTAATTAGATTTATTGCATTATTTTTTACGTCGGTTGATGCATTGATGAGCAGTCTATCTTTGTCTAGTTCATGGAAAATCGAAATGACTCTCTCATAATGGTGGATAATTTGAAGAAAAAAAAGCGCCTCTTGTAGGTACCCCAATCTCAAAGAAAACAAATTAGTTAATTGTCAATAGTGTCATTCCTATTCCTGCCAATATTTTTAATATTCCCATTTTTTATGGCAACATTGAAAATCAGCAGTCATCAAATAAAATTGCGATCCTGTTTAACCACGCAGGCTACGTGAATGGGCCATATTAAAAGAAGGGAAAACCGTGGAGGAATTTATGAGCAATTTTTGTCTGATCTAGGGATATTTTACTTTAGAGTAGGGATTTTTCACATCAGTGAGTTGGCATCACTGCACCCACTTTCAGAAAATGGGAATTATCCAGCGCCCCCCTTGGCAGGGATCTAAGATATTGAAGCGGCGCCTTTTTTTTTGAAAATTTTCATGGTCGCGGCGTGCATTTTCTTACCTCCTCAGTAGGATTTTGTCAGAAAATGACCGAATATGGAAATTTTGAGAAAAACTTGATACAGCACACTTCAGATTGCATAAGAATGCATTTTTGTTTCATCTTATTTCTAAAATGTTGGGGGTTGAGCGTTAAGTTAGACCCCCAATAGGATTTTGCCTGAAAATTACCCAATATGAAAATTTCGAGAAAAGCCTGATACAGCACAGTCCAGCACACGTCAGATTGCATAAGAATCTATTTTTGTTTCATTTAATTTTCCAAAATTTTGGGGGGCTGAGCGTCAAGTTAGCACCCCCAGTAGGATTTTGTCAGAAAATGACCAAATATGAAAATTTTGAGAAAAACATGATACAGCACAGTTCAGCACACTTGCGATCGCATAATAATTCATTTTTGTTTGATTGGATTTCCAATATTTTGGGGGGGCTGAGCGTCAAGTTAGCCCCTCATCTTGTTTTTCCTTTAACTTTGGTATCAGAACGGCACAGTTCAAAGTGGTTGCAATTTTGTTAGAAAATACGAATGGGGGGGGGGGGGGGCTTACTTGACGGAGCTTATTTTTGGGCTTTTTGAAGTTATTTATAAAAAGTAAAATACAATAACTTCAATGCAGCTGCTGCAAATCAATGCGTGTATTGGCCGTATCGCATTTTAAGCAAGTCATAGGAGACTTAGTTGAGGTTAGGGATGTTACGCTGGAACTGGACCTGTTCTTTTGGAATAGGTATGGCCTGCCTGTTCCGTGAACCTATTACCAAATATTAGGTTTACCTGTTCCGAGTTCGCAGAGCAGGTGCTGGCACGTCACGTGTTTGCCCTAAACTAAAGCTGCTTTCTCACGTTAACTTTTTTGAAACAGGTTTGAGATAATATATTCTCGCGATGAACTCATGACGTCACATCAAAATTGGTTCAAACCCTTTCGAAATACAATCCAATCCACATTCTAAACCCATTTTCTTGCGCCGAGAAATTATGACGTCATTGTGAAACTGTTTTAAACAAGTTTTGAAAAATGTTTCAAAACTTTGAGGCGCCAGAAAACACCTCTAGTATATTAATTCAATGAAATAGTAGATTCAACTACTACACTGGATTGCCACTTGCCAGCATTCGAAACATCAATCGGTATTCGATTTTAATAAAAGACACATTTATTACCCTCTAATAATAGCGCTAGCCACCCGTTGACCACGTGAATCACTGAGTTTGATAGGAAATACTTTGAAGCTGGAACAGGTACTTGGAATAGGTTTGTGTTGGGAGCAGGTACAGGTCATACTAGGTACAAGAAAAAGCTATTCCATAACATCTCTAGTTGAGGTGCGTGAGGGTTTCGAGATTTGCGTCGGAACTCTCGGGTTGCGTTCATAACTTGACGCTTGCCAAAATGACTCTGAAAGGGATAGACATAGACTGACTATGAGCCTTATTTTTATAGTATTGAAGAGTAATTTCCGTAAAAAGCCATTTACTATTTAATTTTAATTTTTTTTCTGATCTGTTCGTTCATTTTCCATCGCCCACTAATTTCTGCTTACCACACCCCAAAATCAGCTGAGCTCTTTACCGCCCCCCGAGATGGTTGTAGCGCTCACTAGGTGGCGTTATCGCCCACTTTGGGAACCACTGGGCTAGATACTAGTTAAGGTTGTATCAATGAACTATAACCAAAAACTTGATTGCGCATACATTGCTATATCTGCCAAAAAAATGAAGCCATGAAAGACAGATGCCACAAAGGGGAATGTTGTTTTTCTCTGTTGCTCGCTGACATATGACGTTTTCGAAAATTTTGTCATATTTACCTTCACGGGTTTCATCAATTGGAATACGCGTTGGAAGCAATTTCTGCTATTTAACATAATGAGTGCGACAAAAACAGGTATCCCCTCCGCAGCAGCGGCACTAGGCTTCACGTTCGTCAATATGTGTGCGCATTCCAGTTTTTGATTATAGTTTATTGGGTTGTATAGCTGTGAATTTCACGTGGATAAACGAACCCTAATTAAGCCACTATTCATTGAAGTTTAACCCAACTTAACCCAAGTTAATTGAAGTTAACCCTAATTAAGCCAATAATGCCCGATTGCACGATCTCTCTTAACTGAGGCTTAACGATAACTATCCCTTAAATTGACAGTTTTGCATGGGAAAATGTCACTTTAAGGAATAGTTATCTCTAAGCCTCGGTTAAGAGAGACGGTGCAATCGGGCATAAGTGAGTTCCGAAGTGGCAAGTATTGCTTTCTTTTTCAATCGAAAGTAGAGGACTTGGATACTGGATAGTAAAAATACATGAGAATAAGTTTTTACTAACGCTTTTTGGTTTAGCCGATACATACCTAGAATTACAGCTTTCATTGTGATCATTGTTTGACCAACCGGTATTTAGCTCGAGAGATCACAATAATCTACTGGTATTTGAAAAACAACCCATTGTCTGCCCAGGAGTTCTGAATCTACGGAAGGAATTCGGACGTAAATGAGGTAGGTATAGTTCATGTGAAAATTCATTTTTTAATAACAAAATATAGATAACAATGCAACGCTAAATATTCTAACGTGGTTGTTAGATCTATTCTTATTTTAATAACTGATTTCTTCTATTTTGTCTAATGTGAAAAATAAACATTTTCCAAAGATTCCATCAGGTTTTGTCAATTTGGCAAGTATCCGACCTGGATGAACCACGGGAAACCATGCGGTTGTCAGTGGGCTAACATCACCTTACATCTCGCTATTGGCCAAGGCTACCGTAAATTATCCTTCCATCTTGAAATATCGATTTATATTGAAATATCGATTTATATTGAAATATCCAGTGGCGAGGGTTTGGTCGTTGTCAATTTTTGTGTACGAGTTACAATACAATATTACACTTCCATAAAGTTCCGCACGCAGCTTGGTATTTTATGAATGAAATCAGCCATTTTTTTTACAACTGCATTCTCCTCACCGTTGCCCCGTTGACTCAGAGTCGCTGGGCAGACATTAAAATTAGGGAGCTGTGGCTGTGGGACAAAAAAAACATACAAATAGGTTGAGAAAACTTTTATCAACCCTGAATGAACAACCAAAACCTTTTACCAAATCACCAGCGACGTCGACCTAAATAGGTGCAATAACAACTTCAAAACCAGCGTGCATGGACTTAGGTCGGTAATTATGCTGGGTATGGTTTAATCTATTTATCTATGTGTTCATTTATTTATAGATATGTATTTCATTTTCTTTTTGGTGGCCCCAAATGATCTACTTTAATTTCGTCAGATATTTTTTCTGCAATCATAACAGTTACCGCATTCGGGTGCCCGGAAATATGATCCGGCATCACTCCAGCATCCACTACTCTTAAATTCTGGATTCCGTGTACCTTTAGTTTTGAATTTACAACTGAAGTTTCAGGATTGGGACCCATTCTTGTTGTACTTATCGGATGAAAAAGCTAAAAAATATTATCTAATAAATTACCTACTTATCAATTTTTCAAAAATTGTTTTTACCGTGGAAGATAAGGTTTTCAGAGCGCAAAACCACCATGGTTTGGACATTTTTTCGAATTTCGAATCGCAAGTAGGATATGGAATACTTATCAGTTCTAGACCTAGACTCTTAAAAGCTTCGGTTTCGTTCAGTTTCAAAGCCACCTTAACCCCTTCATACATTAGCTCAAGATCAACACCTTTTGGATCTGAAAAGTAGTTGGGGTCAATGAGCGGGAAATCTCTAGGGTCTTTTGAGTTAAGGGTTACACTCCCTTCGGATAACGGGTGAAGAAGTTCTATGTTGACATTTATGTCACTGTATGGGTTTAAGGTTTTGAAGCTCTCAATATACTCATCTGTGTATCTAAAATCACAAAAAAATGCAAACTAGTTTTTTTTTAAGCCGTAAAGGCTCACCCTAAAATTGCTGCGAGGTGGTAACTTATTAACGGTGGTCCAAAAAAGAAAAGTTCGATTTCTGGTACAGTTCCTTCAAGGCCAAGGAAATTCCAGAAACTTACTATTTGTTGACCCATGCTGGGAGTAAGTGGTCGTTTGTTCTCTGTCCATAATTTTACATTTTCTAGGATTGAATTGTGATAAAATTCGCGTTTGGGTCTGCAACAAAATCAATTTACTGAAGTGCTTTTGTAAAAAAATTGAAAGATACCTATAAAATATTCCTGGAAAAAATTGGTGGTCTTGTAAATATTTTCCAACGGGTAAATCTGCTATGAGCTCTATGCCATGTTTTGCTAGTTCTTCTTTTGGTCCAATTCCAGATAACATCAAAAGCTGAGGTGAGTTAATTGCACCTGCTGATAAAATCACCTCTTTGCTTGCCTTCGCCGTGCATTCTTTACCGTTCTTTAAATATTGAACACCAAAAGCCGTGTTACCATTTATAAGAATTTTGGTAACGTAAGAGTTAACGCTAATTTCAAGATTTCGACGATTTTTTACTGGTTTAATAAAAGCATGGTTTGAGCTTGCGCGTATATTTTTATCCAAAAAAAATTGCAATCTAGCTACACCGTCTTGTTCTTTTCCGTTATAGTCGGTTTCATTTTTGCCAAGTTCTATGTGAGCCTTCATTAAGGCCTCAGTCTAAAACAAATAGCGATATCAGCCAAAAATCATTACCATAACATACCTATTTCTTACCAACAATGGTGTATCTTCAGGTACACTAATCTTCTGAGGTCCATCGAAACCATGATAATCACGATCGGCATTATCAAAAGTCGCATGTTCTGCTTTTTTGAAATATGGCAAAACGTCAGCATATGACCAACCAGGATTACCTAAAGATGCCCAATGGTCGAAATTTTGCCTGTGACCTCTAACGTACATTCCAAAGTTGATGGAACTGCTACCGCCTAACATTTTGCCTCTGGGATATGCGCATTTATTGTCTCGTGAACCTAAAGGAGAATTTTATTGATTTTTGAGAAAGAAAGGCTAATTTAAAAGCTAAATTTTGGCTGATTTTCGGATGGACAAAATGAGTGGTTCAATATGTTGGTTCTAGTTTCTGTTTTTAGACACAAATAGTCGGCTACAAATAAGATATCTTACCTAAACACATGTTTTTTTGCGCAGTCGTGTTATAGCCCCAATTATAGGGAGTACGATGCAAGTAAATACTGACAGCTAACATATCTGACAATTGCGGTGGTTCATCTCCAGCTTCTAATGCCAGAACTGTAAAATCTTCTTCTTCTGTTAATCTATTTACCAACACTCCACCAGCCGTTCCGGTTCCAACAATTATAAAATCGTACTCCTTTTCCTCTGAAAAATGATGAAGTTGGATCGTGATCAAAATAAAATAGTTATTTGTATGCTAAAACCGCCAAATAACGTTTTAGCGTTCTCAAGAGATAATTTATTGCCAATGCCTCTTAGTCTAGTCAAGTTTTCCAAAAACTGAAATTTTAAAATCACTTCATATTACTTTTGGGCAAAATGCCTTTTCCCCCTATTTTGACACAGCTGAATCCGAAAATTCCGGTTGCCCAAGTGAAATCTCGACCGGAAGCAAAGTTTAGGAAGTGAGTTATCCAAGATGGCGCCAAAACTCGCTATCGGCGCTGTATAGCCTCCCTTTGAAATAGAAATGCGTCCAAAATGTCTAGTACCTATTACCCATTTGTCTTGGAACTGATTGTTGGACCAGTTCCTGATGTTGGTTTTCCCCACGCAGAAAGTAATCTCAAGTGCAGATTCTCGTCGAATAAAGGCAGTGTTGCTAGATTCATGCGCCTTATGCTGGTCCACCTTCTCGTTGATTTTTATGCCCGTGTGATCTGGGACCCAAACAAGAGGGTGATCTTGTTGAACCCAATGACTAGTTCCAGAGTTGTCATACAGTCAAATAGTTCACCTTGTCTGAGCAGAGGTGTCGGAGTGCTGCCTAACTGTCGCTGCATACATAAATATGCTCACCCGAGTAACCTCTCTGGACATTCTCCTAAGCTCACATCTGTATGGCATAGATCTCAGTCTGGTATACCGTTGAGTATCGACCCAATGTCAGACTGGTTCTCGCCACAGGTATTTCCCCATATACACCAGCCCTTGCATCCTTTTCCATCAGAAATCCTCCTGTGAACCAGAAATGAGCCCCTTGGGTTTGAGGAAAGCTGGGTCAGGTTCTAGCCAGTCGCCCCCCGATGACGACCTTATAATGTCTACGGGGCGCTAAAGTTTCTGGCATTGCATCCCTCCTGGTCAGAAGGAGGTCCTGTCTGTCTGATAGTATCAGTCCAGGCCCTTGCATGTCCCATGTTTAGCCCACTCACGGGCCCGTGTCTTCATAAAGAGATGAAGAAACATTATTCCCAATATAGCCTCCACCATAGAGATTACCAGCGTTTGAGTGGTTCTAAAGACTCGAATTGTAGCCATGGAGGTAATAGCCGGAGAGCCAGCGCCGAAAACATTCTCTGAATTTACTAAAGCCAGTTTTTGGTCAGTTGATTACAGTATTTACGTACATAAACATTCCTCGGCCAGTCAAGCGAAACTTGGGACAAGGACCTAGGGTGTCTGGTTAAAGTTGTCCAGATAGCTAGGTAATGCAACGAATTTACTAAGGCTGAAAATCGCTATACATATTATAATAGGATATTAAAGTATATGTGGATATTAAGGTCTTTAAAACAGGCGCGATTTTTCGAGCACGACGGCGCAGCCGGAGTGCTCGAAATAGAGCAAGTTTTTTGAAGACCAGTTATCCACGAATACTTTACACTATTTTTTTTTATTGGTATACGTCCAAACCATAAATTACTAATAATTGGAGAATGCTAAATTCGTGCTTAACACTTGTTATATTTTATTTGACGTTATCTACAAGTACCTAACCTACTCCTAACAAATCAATAATTAAAAAGTTGACATTTAGACTTGTTTGGGTTGTTGATGTTGTCATGATAACTTTAAAACACGCTCGTTTTTGAATGTTGGATTTAAACACGCTGAGGAGTACTTTATAGTATATTAAAGTATAAGTGGATATTAAGGTCTTTAAAACACGCGCGATTTTTCGAGCACGACGGCGCAGCCGGAGTGCTTGAAATAGAGCAAGTGTTTTAAAGACCAGTTATCCACGAATACTTTACACTATTTTTTTTTATTGGTATAAGTTCAAATCATAAATTACTAATAATTGTAGAATGCTAAATTCGTGCTTGTTATATTTTATTTGACGTTATCTACAAGTACCTACTCTTGACAAATCGATAATTAAAAAGTTGACATTATGACTTTACCTTTCTTAAGCCTAGTACTCATAACAGCGAAACTCGCTCTTTTTTGACATTGCTTCGACAATTTGATGTTAAATGCGTGATTCAAACGTCAAATTGTCAGAGCAATGTCAAAAAAAAAAAACGAATTTCGCAGTTATAAGAACTAGGCTTTAATTGGGTTGTTGATGTTGTCATGGGTAACTTTAAAACACGCGCGTGGTTAAATGTTGGATTGAAACACGCTGAGGAGTACTTTAAATAAGTAAAATAGGTTATCATTTAAAAAAAATAAGTAAAACAGGTTATCAATAAAAAAAAGATAAAAGTCAAATTGACATTATGTTGGCAATACAATGTAAAATTGTCATGATTTCAAATTTTTTATGTAGAAAAAGCTTGTGTTGCCTAACATAGTTACTAAATTTTTGACTTGGGGAATTATCTTTAAAAAAAAACATACTTTAAATAACACATTGATGTTTGTCAGTCAGTTGAATAGCGGAACTGGGCCGGTCATTCAGCCCCATTGAGGTAGTTCAGCCCCAATTTATGTGAAAAAAATAATAAGTCTATTTTTTTTTTAGACTGACAGCGTGACAGTGACAATTCAAAATTGTAGGTTGAAGTTTAAATTAATAGATTTGTTCAGTAATATTGATATTTTTTGCAAATTTTTACATTTATTGGGGCTGACTGACCAGCACGGTCCCGCTATTCAACTGACTGACTAGCACTACTGTAATTTATATGTTATATATAATATGTATAACGATTTTCAGCTTTAGTAAATTCGTTGCATTACCCAAGTTATCTCAACACCTTTAACAAGACACCCTGGGTCCTTGTCCCAAGTTTCGCTTGACTGACCGCGGTATGTTTATGCAGGGTCGGCGCAAGCGACTTTGGCGCCCTAGGCAAATGTACTGTCTGACGCCCCTATCAAGTAAACATACAAAATATGCATGGCTATTTTTAAGAACATGTTTTATAGTTTTATTAATGATTGTACGTAATATAGATATACCTGACTTACAGAATATAGATCATAGAATATCAACATAAAAAAATATACAATACAAATGCCCGCCGCTGTTCTGGTGCCACGCCCAAAACGTTAATTTTGTGTCAAAAATATTCATAATATAAAATAAGTACCTAGTTTTTGGCTGCCCGTCACCCGATCGCACGACCCCTATAGCTACTAGCAGAAACAGGTATAGCAGTATATGTGCTCATAAGAAGAGGGCAAAGTTTGAGTTTGGGTTTGCAAGAGAAATGGAATCCTGAATATCATGAAGAAAAGCCGCCCTAGGCGACCGCCTAGTTCGCCTAATGGTTGCGCCAACCCTGTGTTTATGTACGTAAATACTGTAATCAACTGACCAAAAACTAGCTTTAGTAAATTCAGAGAATTTTTTCGGCGCTGGCTCTTAGACTATAAGTACATAGAGAAATATAATAAACCAAGGTGAGAGTTACCGATTCTGTGGTGCGACACTGGCATCGCGATGACGTCAAATCGATACTAGCGCCCCTATCCACTACAAGATAAACTTAAATAATATTTGGCGGGCTTTTTGGATTTTTAAATTAAAGTTTTATTATTTTTCTAGCCCAGCGTTTTTCCGCAGTCGACAGAAAAAAAAAAATGCGGAGAAACGCTGGCCGGGAAACAACAATAAATAATCAAAAAATGTTCAGGAAGTAATCTATATATTTTGATCTTTGACATTTAACAAAGAATAAAAAAAATTAAATTATACATAAATATAACTTTGTAACTAATAATATGCAAAAAAATTACAACAAAAAAAAGCAAAAACAGTAGGTAATGGTAGGTTAATATTTAATTATCATTCTTTATGCATGAACTTAACGATTTTCACATTCTAAATCTTACCAGAATCATGTATTTTTAATAAACTAATCAATTTTAGGTTGACTAATTTCTGTCAGTTTTGAAAAATGAAAATGTCAATTAATAGGTTAGAAATCGCAATGTAATAAATAAAAAACCCTATGTCCTCTCACTCCTCTCTTCCTTTATTATGACATCTCTTAAAAAGCGACAGATATAAGAATGCAAGGCGATGTCAGAATTGTCAGAAAGTTCCAAGCTATACTAGCGCCACCAGGGGCTACAAGAAATAAAGTCTGTTTTTTTTTTAAAGATAATTCCCCAAGTCAAAAATTTAGTAACTATGTTGGCAACACAAGCCTTTTCTACATAAAAAAATTGAAAGCTTTGACAATTTTACATTGTATTGCCAACACAATGTCATTTTGACTTTTATCTTTAAAAAAAAAAAACAGATTTTACGTTGCCACTTGGCGCATATGAAACGGTAAAGCTACAGTGACTTTATTACCACAGTGGCGACAATTGCGGTCTCATTTTTGATTGGTTCAAAAATCCCATATGTTTATATTGAAAATGCCGCCATCTTGTTCCCAACCTCTTGTTACTTTTAAATATGAATATATAGGATTTAGGTGAACATCCATCATAAAACATGGAAAACAACGTATTTGATGAACCTGATAATGGTCATCAAATATGCCGATTTTAATTTTTTATGATAGATGTCTATTTAAATCTTATATATTAATATTTGAAAGTAACAGGAGGTTGGGAACAAGATGGCGGCGGGAACTCTATTGTCGCCACTGTATGTAAAGGTTTATTTAGCCACTGTAGGTAAAGCTACATCCTCAATCAATCTGGTAGCGAAGTGGCACTTCGGCACGCGTGCTGGGAAATTGATACCCATCCTCAATGCTGTCAATTTTCAGTCAGCTGTGCGTGTAGTACGGTCACGGACCGTGCGTTCAGTATTTTGATCTGAGTTCTCCAAGCATAAATTTATCGTTCGTTTATTTAAAAAGTGTACTCGGTGCAGGCTCATTCATGTTCGATTATTGAAATTTTGAGCCTTCTGATACAGCGTTCAACTGCTCTGTTCGCTCGCTGGTCACGTGATTACAGCTCCGCTCTGCTTTTCGAGCAAAATACCGAACGCAAGGATAACCTGAATTATTTTTTACCGTACTGCGCATGACATAAGTCGGCACGCATCGAAAAAGCTTGTAGCTTGCAAGCTTGCACTTTGCACTTCAGAGTCGGCGTGCATGCTAGCACGGAATTCAATTGAGGATGCCAACGTTAAACAACATTATCCTAGCATGCGTGCCGAAATGCCACTTCGCTATCAGATTGATTGAGGATGGGCCTTATCTCTTACCTTGGTTTATTATATTTCTCTATGTATAAGTCGTTGGAAGTTGTCCAGCTTTGCCCCGCTGGTGGATTTGCGAACTAACTCAAACTAAGCTGCAGTACGTGATCAGTGGCGTTATCACTGCCGTTTAAAGCCAGTGGACTATGTGGGGATGTAAGCCCCAGGTTTGTCCGATGGATCTTCTCAAAGGCTAGCGGGTGTGGCCCTTTGGACGACCCTGTTGACGTGATCCTTCCAGGTCAGCCTGGAGTCAATTATGACAGGCTGTAAAACCTGAACGGTTAATTTTAGAGAAAAACCGATTTTACATTCCTATCTTAGATTTTTATAAAGTATCATTTGACACCAACTTTAAATTTATATCCATGATTAAAATTTATAATTAAATTTAATCTCCGGTTAAATTCAAAGTTGGTGTTAAATGATAGTTCATGAAAATCTAAGATAGGAATGTAAAATCGGTTTTTCTCTAAAATTAACCGAGTAGATATAGTTTGAGAGTTCTGCATCCTCCGACGCCTCCGACGCCTCCGTGACGTCTGCGCATGCGCCAACCAGGGCGTCGCGACGCCGTGACGTCATCAGTCAGCTGTCGATGTCAGTCATCTGTCAATGTCAGTCACCTGTCAATGTCAGTCACCTGTCAATGTCACCTGTCAATGTCAGTCAGCTGTCAATGTCAGTCAGCTGTCAATGTCAGCTGTCAATGTCAGTCAGCTGTCAATGTCACCTACCTGAACTACTCCAACTTACCCGCTCTCTGATGCGCCATCTATAAACCCCGTATAAAATTACACCTGTATGTATTTTTTATATTTCTACATGTACAGATGAAAAAAAATACATGAAACATACATGAAGAAATATAAAGAAAATAGACAGATAGGCAAAAAAAAAAATACTAACCTTAAACAATTTTTTATTTAAAAACATACATTTTTTAAGACTCAACTATTTATTTCAAAAAGCGACATTTGGTTTGGTCGTCCTACATCCTTCTGACCTCTGTATATTATTGAATATTTTCCATCCATAAACTGCTCAATATGATCTTCCAATGGTGGTACGTTTTGGAAGAAACACTGCCTTATCGTCATGATTGATTTCAAATCCATATCTAAAAAATATTCTGTAGGTATTGATATTAGTATATAAAAGATTTACTTACTTGTTAAAAAAAAATGTGTTTTGGTTTCATCGTCCTACATCCTTCTGGCCTCTGTATATTATTGAATATTTTCCATCCATAAACTGCTCATCTTCCAATGATTTGGTGGTATGGAAGAAACACTGCCTTATCGTCAAGTTCAATGAGGATACTCGGTCCGAATTTACTTTGGGTTTTTTAGCAGAAAATATTGGGTACTTTCTGCCGGGCTCCATGTCTTGTAATTTCACAAGTGTTTTTGATCCTTGAAGAGCCAGGTCTCGTTGATCGATTTCAAATCCATATCTGAAAAATATTCTGTAGGTATTGATATTAGTATATAAAATATTTACTTACTTGTTAAAAAAAAAAATGTGCAATATAATAATTATAATGTCCACTGGTCGAGATATGGAAAAAGACTGATTTGTGTAGGCTTAAAGCATATGATGCCATTGTTTAGTCTACGGGCGCGATTAGTACTGGAAAAATAAATAACGATAAACAAACTCGGTAATACACTTAGTTAATGTATCCGACCGCGGACCATTTTTTTTTTCAAAGAATTTTACGACGTAATTAAAACCTGTTGTCTTGAAAACATTGAAACGAACTTTTGTCATACCGCTGCGTATGATATCGCAGATTAAGGTACCAGTAAATCTTGAAAATGGATATATTATGCACAAGAAGGAAGCGTCGAGATCCCCGAGTCTTTAATAAGAAAATTATTTCGCTTATACGACAGCATTCAAGTTCAAACCCCAATTAATTTTTCAGAACCTTTACCAGTTGAACCAATCGAAGTAAATCAATTTTATCAGTGCGGGAAACAATAAGTATAAAAATGCCAAAAGAATACCTCGAAATACACCGACAAGAAGTTAAGACTCAATAAATTATTGGAACAAAATATGATTAGAGAGTCAAATTCACCATTTTCAGCTCCTATATATTAATAGTACCAAAGAAACTTGATGCATCTGGAAAACCGAAATTTAGATTATGTGTCGATTATAGGAAGTTGAATGAAAAACTGCTGATGTTAAATTTCCATTACCATCAACGAAATTCTAAATAAATTGGGAAAAGCCAAATATTTTTTCGACTTTAGACTTAGCAAATGGATACTATCAAATTGGATGCAGAAGACGTTCATAAAACAGCATTTAGTACTGATTTAGGACAGTTTACCAGAATGCCCTTCGGAACACAGCAACATTCCAGAAAGCAATGAATAATATCTTGCGTGGATTGCAGAATGAAATTTGTTTTGTTTACTCGAACAATATAATAATTTGTAGTAGCAGCTTACAAGAACACTTACGGAAAATTTTCGACAGTGAAGCTAAATTCAAAGTACAACTAGACAAATCTAAATTTTTGAGACCCGAAGTTTTGGACATATTGTAACCAAACACGGGATTAAACCAAACCCAAATCGCCGCTGTTAAAGACATAAAATCTTTTCTCGGTTTAGTTGGTTATTACAGACGTTTTGGTAGAATCATCAATAAATAGTATAATTGTAAAATAAAACAAATTCTATTTTAGGGTTATCATCATTGATTGAGACCATAGTTATTTTATGGATAAACTTGTATTTTGTAGTATGATAGTAATAAAAAACATTTTTAAATTTCTTGCATTATCTGAATAAAAAAGTCATCGATCCTTAATACCTTTACTTTGGTGGGTGATCTGCAACAAAGGCGTAAAGACAATTACCTAAAGCTACTTTTACACTTGGAAAGTACTTTGCCGTCACTAAACTTATTCATTGTTGATTTAGGTACCAGTAAATCTTGAAAAAGGGTATATTATGCACAAGAAGGAAACATCGAGATCCCCGAATCTTTAATAAGAAAATTATTTCGCTTATACGACAGCATTCAAGTTCAAACCCAAATTAATTTTTCAGAACCTTTACCAGTTGAACCATTCGAAGTAAATCAATTGAATTTTATCAGTGCAGAAAATAATAATTATAAAATGCCAAAAGAATTAGACAATAAATTAAAGGCTATCTTGAAATATTTAAGACTGGAACACTGTAATTTGAAAGAAAAACATGCCATTCGTCAACTATGTCTAGAATATAGAGACATCTTCTATTGTGAAGCACGTTTTGAAATTAGCTGTGGTATTATACCTATCCAGTATTAGGACGGACGGAGGATTGAATGATTTTATGACACACTTACCAGGATAGCAGTAAATGCGTATGGGAAAAAATAATTTAGATCAAACAGTTAAATAGCGTAAGGATATGAGAAAACTAACTTCTCACATTCTTGAGCAGCCGACCCACCGAATTCAGCAAACATTAGTACACGTAAACGAGAAGAAGGGGTTTTAGAACTGGTTTTTTCCTTCAACAAATCACGGTAACTAGAGAAATAACATAGAGGACTAAAATATCACACAACCACTTTCAAGTTGAAACTGGAAGTAGCCTATAAGGGGCCCAAATAGCCTCAGTAAAGTGCTAGAAAGATACCGGTTGCCACTACCACCCCCTGCTCATGATTTGGTCATTTGGGTTTTCAGGCATCCTGAACAAAAAGTTCACAGAATTCCAGGAAAAAGAAAGCGGTGTGTATCATTCCAATTGCAGTGTTATATACTAAACAATGTCTCTTACAGGCTAGATGCTCCAACAACTTTAAGCTCTAAATATAGGTATTAATAGGATCATATCCATCTTAAAGCCTATTCATATCTGCCAGTACTAGGATAACCTGTAACGTCATGGGAGTTGCCGAACATCTGCCAAGATCTGCAATGTGGTGGAATTTTTAAATCATTTCATCCACAAATAACATGGGTTGAGGAAAAAAGTATTCCAGTACTTCCAAGCTAGATATTCAGAAATTAGCAGTTTATACGAATTACTTTCAGAGCAGTACGTTCGCGTATTTTGTTCGCAGGCGGAAATTTTGGATCTGTTTCTATTTAAATACTCAATATCTATTGGAAAAAAAAATTCAAGGGTGACGATAAAGACGTATTTCATTTTTATGATTATGAATATTGCTACAATTTAGATGGTAGTCGCACTCACAGTCCTATTAAGCACTGTTCTTAGTCAAGGAACTATTCCAAATGATAAACCTGTTGCATTTATAAGTCGAACTCTGAACCAATCACAAACTCGATACTCTACTATCGAAAAAGAAGCACTTGCAATTGTTTATGCTTGTAAGACATTCCGACCCTATATTTATGGGCGAAAATTAACTCTATACACAGATCATCGTCTACTAGTCTGGTTATTCAATGTAAAAACCCAAGATTCTAAGCTAATTAGATGGCGACTACGTCTAGAAGAATATGACTATGAAATACGTTATCGAAGTGGATCCCAAAATAAAGTCGCAGATGCTTTATCTCGCATACAATTAAATGTTTACGAACAGGAATCGATAATCAATAATCCCGGTGATGCGTAAACCAAGACATACTAGAATATTTAAAAAACTTGACCGATAATCCAATTCCGAGTACTTCCAAATGAAAAGCCAAACGAAACTCATGACAAACAAAAGAAAATTAATGTAATTTCTGAAATAATTAGAAACCCAACAACATCAGACAACAGTGTACATAGTAATAATGATGAAAATGAATCCGATCTTCCAATATTAGAGGAATTAATAATAAATCAGTTCAATTTATTATCAAGAAAAATCCACATTTACAGATCAAAGTATCCGTCGATCGTTTCGAAAATCATAATATCAGTAATTGTGAAATACCTAAATTGATATTTGAATTTATAAAAGACTATTTACCACATGATGATAAACCAGTTTATGTATATTTCCTAGATGAGAATCTACTAACATTATTTGCTAATATATACACCAACCATTTTACAAAACCTAAAATCATAAGATGCACGAAACTAGTTAATAATGTGAAAGAAATCGAAGAACAATTGTTATTGATCAAATATCAGCACGAATCAAAGACAAATCATCGAGGAATAACAGAAACACTTGATCGAATAAAATCCAATTATTACTGGCCAAAAATGAAAGAGAAGGTTACAAAATATATCAACGATTGTGTTATCTGTCAAACTCAAAAATACTCACGATTAAAAACGTATATCCCACTTGTCAGGACAGAATCACCATCGAAGCCCTTCCAAATCCATGGATACATTTATCTTCGAAAAACAGAATTTCTTAACGATAATTGACAAATTCTCTAAATATGCCCAAGCATTTCCCTATGATAAAAATGCTAAATCAGTTTGCGACAAACTAGTCCAATTTTTCTCTTTTGTAGGATGCCCCGAATCAATTGTTACTGATAACGGAACCGAGTTTAATAACGAGCTTCTTAAAGAATTACTAAAAGCTCAAAAGATAAATATACACTTTACAACTCCTGGACATCATGAATCAAACTCACCAATCGAGACTAATCGAGAGAGATTTCATTCTACTATAATAGAACACTTACGAATATTGCGAACTAAAGACCTTAATAAACCAATTAATGAATTGATGCCATACGCAATAATAGCATATAATAGTACTACAAGTTCTGTAACGAAATTTACTCCTCACGAACTCGTACTAGGACATACCAATAATCGTGATCCTTTGGATTTAATATCCACAACTTTCTATTCTGACTATGTGAACTCACACAAGAATAAAGTAGACATATTATATGAAAATATCCTAGGAAACAAACACACAACGAGGAAAAAACGTGTAATAACAAAAATCAACACAAAAGGTGACGAACAAAGTCAATTCAAAATAAACCAAACTGTATATAAAAAACAACCATCGCGTTCCTCTTAAAGTAAACCAAAATATTATGGACCCTTGAAAATAATCGAAATCTTAGAACATAACCGTGTGAAAGTACAACACGTAAAAAACCCACAAAAAGTGGAAACAATCCATATTATGGAACTGAAACCACCTCTTGTTACAGATACACCTGTACAACAGGATACTCCTACGACACTCCTAGATACAACGACCTAAACCAAAACCCAGGAATCCTTCCATATAAATTAGGTAATGCCCAGAAAGTATCTAATCATTGGACATTCGTTCAAATATTTAACATTGAAAACTTAATTAACGAATTTGATATTCCACCAAATCAATACCAATCACTCGAAAAACCCCTAAATAACAACACAGGATTTCAGGCAGAATATTTTAATTCACAAATACTTATTAGTAACCTGGAATCGAAAATCAATAACCAAATCAATTATTACCAATTAATTCTCTTAAGAGACAAAAACGAGGTTTAATTGATGGATTAGGTAGTATAGTTAAAAGTTTAACTGGAAACTTAGACCAACAAGACGCTCTAAGATATGATGCTGAAATTGATATCCTTAAAAAGAATCAAAATAATGAAAAATCAGCCTTAGACAAACAATTGACACTTCTTCACAAGACAATAGACCTATCTATTTTTACCTGTTATGCGCGCGCAACACGAGGCAATTTCTTTTTATTGGCTAGCCAATACAGGTGTGAGGTGATATTCAACTTGGCAAATGTCATTCAAAAGTTGTTTGACATTTTCATTGACAAATACGTTGCACAACACGCGCGTTTTTTTTCTTCCCTTTTTATCCCGTGCAAATAAGAAGGACGGATTTCTATACGTAAGTCTAACATAATTTGGTACATTTTGCCTCGTCTTGCGCAATGAACGTTCTGTGTCTTTTTTTATTTAATGAAGTTTTATTATCACCTCTTTGTCTGGTAAAATAGATAGGTCTATTGACAATTTCCAAGAAATCACACAAAATATATCTCATAATCAAGAAATCATGAAAGATCGAAGTAACAATGTTATTGAAACAATTAATTGCTTACAAATCGAAATGGCAACGGCTCGTGAATATTTTAAAATTCAAATGGTTTTAACGCAAATTTCTATCATGTATCAAAATTCGAGACAGGTCTGTCTATAGGATTTGAACCCAGGACCCCTGCATTTCCAGTGCAACGCTCTAATCAACTAAGCTGCCAGGAGCTGTTTCATTTCTACCTTTTCGAATATCGATCAAATCTGGAACGCGAAATAACCACACAGCGCCTAGGAAGTTTATCGATACCGTGGAAAAATATCCAGATCGACGATGTATTTGATCTGAAATTTCGGGGTTTGACCCGGACCAAACCCAAATTTTTTCGGGAGTTTCCCGGAATTCAACCGCAGCTCCTTATCTCATGCTATCATCTTCAAAACACAGTTATCGTCCCGCCATCGGGCGTCATCCTCGTCGTCGTCTCGTCATCGATCGATTGCAAAAATTCTAGCCGGGGAATCGAGTCCTCAGACCATCACACCAAAATCCAGCACTCTAGACAAGGCACTAGATCATTGAGTGATTATTGATAAAAAATGTTTATAAGTAAAGTCCATACGAAGTCACTTAGACTAGCATAAAAACTAACTAAATCCCGGCATCCGTCGGCTTTTTCTTTGTCAAACATGAACGGCGTAATTTCAAAAAACAGCACTAAAATTTATAATCAATAGACAGTATGTCAATCAATCATGATCGGCAATGGCTAATCAGATCTATTGAGTCCACGTTTACTGGCATCGAACGTGTACATGGAGGATGAAGCCAATCAGATAATATACCTATCCATTCTTACTTGTCTGGCTTCCAACGGGTACGAGGAGCAATCAGTATAAATTTTGCTATATTTTTCAATATGTGATGCAGTATATTGACCATACCACTATTTTAGGCTTGGTTCAAGTAACTTCTTATAGACTATAAAACGTTCTAACTATACAGGTCCAGAGACAATTATGAGTGTGTAGACAGCTATACAGGTCCAGAGACAGCTTTTTGAGACAGGTCTGTCTACACAGACAGCTTTTCGAGACAGCTTTTCGAGACAGGTCTGTCTATAGAGACAGCTTTTCGAGACAGGTCTGTCTACACAGACAGCTTTTCGAGGACAGGTCTGTCTATGGAGACAGCTTTTCGAGACAGGGTCTGTCTATGGAGACAGCTTTTCGAGACAGGTCTGTCTATAGAGACAGCTTTTCGAGACAGGTCTGTCTACACAGACAGCTTTTCGAGACAGGTTAGTAGTAACGGGGGCACCTGAGCCTGAGAATTTTTTCTATACCGTGGGAAAAATATCTAAATCGGCGGCGCCGGCGCCTTTGATATGAAACAGCTATACAGGTCTAGAGATAGGTTTGTATACACTTATACAGGGCTAGAGATAGGTTTGTATACAGCAATGGTGAGCAAAGTTTAGTTTGGGTTAGTTATAGGTTAGCATAGGATCCCCCACGTCGTTGGGTCAGTTAGGTTACCTGAAAAAGGGGTGAGTGAGAGGAAAAGACATAGTGAGCTTTTGCCAAATACGATTAGAGCAATAGACAGCTTTTCGAGACAGGTCTGTCTATGGAGACAGCTTTTCGAGACAGGTCTGTCTATGGAGACAGCTTTTCGAGACAGGTCTGTCTATAGAGACAGCTTTTCGAGACAGGTCTGTCTACACAGACAGCTTTTCGAGACAGGTTAGTAGTAACGGGGGCACTTGAGCCTGAGAATTTTTTCGATACCGTGGGAAAAATCTCTAAATCGGCGGCGCCGGCGCCTTTGATCTAAAACAGCTATACAGGTCTAGAGATAGGTTTGTATACACCTATACAGGGCTAGAGATAGGTTTGTATACAGCAATGGTGAGCAAGGGTTAGTTTGGGTTAGTTATAGGTTAGCATAGGACCCCCCACGTCGTTGGGTCAGTTAGGTTAACTGAAAAAGGAGTGAGTGAGAGGAAAAGACATAGTGAGCTTTTGCCAAATACGATTAGAGCAATTATTTGTGGTCCTAGTAATTCAGCGTCGCGACGCCGTGACGTCATCAGTCAGCTGTCAATGTCATCTGTCAATGTCACCTGTCAATGTCAGTCACCTGTCAATGTCATCTGTCATGGTGAGTAAGGGTTGGTTTGGGTTAGTATAGGTTAGCATAGGACCCCCTGACAGGACAGATGAGTGACATTGACAGCTGACTGATAGCTGACGTGGGGGGGGTCCTATGCTAACCTATAACTAACCCAAACCAACCCTTACTCACCATGACAGATGACATTGACAGGTGACTGACATTGACAGGTGACATTGACAGATGACATTGACAGCTGACTGATGACGTCACGGCGTCGCGACGCTGAATTACTAGGACCACAAATAATTGCTCTAATCGTATTTGGCAAAAGCTCACTATGTCTTTTCCTCTCACTCACTCCTTTTTCAGGTAACCTAACTGACCCAACGACGTGGGGGGTCCTATGCTAACCTATAACTAACCCAAACTAACCCTTGCTCACCATTGCTGTATACAAACCTATCTCTAGCCCTGTATAGGTGTATACAAACCTATCTCTAGACCTGTATAGCTGTTTCATATCAAAGGCGCCGGCGCCGCCGATTTAGAGATTTTTCCCACGGTATCGAAAAAATTCTCAGGCTCAGGTGCCCCCGTTACTACTAACCTGTCTCGAAAAGCTGTCTGTGTAGACAGACCTGTCTCGAAAAGCTGTCTCTATAGACAGACCTGTCTCGAAAAGCTGTCTCCATAGACAGACCTGTCTCGAAAAGCTGTCTCCATAGACAGACCTGTCTCGAAAAGCTGTCTGTGTAGACAGACCTGTCTCGAAAAGCTGTCTCTATAGACAGACCTGTCTCGAAAAGCTGTCTCGAAAAGCTGTCTGTGTAGACAGACCTGTCTCAAAAAGCTGTCTCTGGACCTGTATAGCTGTCTACACACTCATAATTGTCTCTGGACCTGTATAGTTAGAACGTTTTATAGTCTATAAGAAGTTACTTGAACCAAGCCTAAAATAGTGGTATGGTCAATATACTGCATCACATATTGAAAAATATAGCAAAATTTATACTGATTGCTCCTCGTACCCGTTGGAAGCCAGACAAGTAAGAATGGATAGGTATATTATCTGATTGGCTTCATCCTCCATGTACACGTTCGATGCCAGTAAACGTGGACTCAATAGATCTGATTAGCCATTGCCGATCATGATTGATTGACATACTGTCTATTGATTATAAATTTTAGTGCTGTTTTTTGAAATTACGCCGTTCATGTTTGACAAAGAAAAAGCCGACGGATGCCGGGATTTAGTTAGTTTTTATGCTAGTCTAAGTGACTTCGTATGGACTTTACTTATAACATTTTTTATCATAATCACTCAATGATCTAGTGCCTTGTCTAGAGTGCTGGATTTTGGTGTGATGGTCTGAGGACTCGATTCCCCGGCTAGAATTTTTGCAATCGATCGATGACGAGACGACGACGAGGATGACGCCCGATGGCGGGACGATAACTGTGTTTTGAAGATGATAGCATGAGATAAGGAGCTGCGGTTGAATTCCGGGAAACTCCCGAAAAAAATTTGGGTTTGGTCCGGGTCAAACCCCGAAATTTCAGATCAAATACATCGTCGATCTGGATATTTTTTCCACGGTATCGATAAACTTCCTAGGCGCTGTGTGGTTATTTCGCGTTCCAGATTTGATCGATATTCGAAAAGGTAGAAATGAAACAGCTCCTGGCAGCTTAGTTGATTAGAGCGTTGCACTGGAAATGCAGGGGTCCTGGGTTCAAATCCTATAGACAGACCTGTCTCGAATTTTGATACATGATAGAAATTTGCGTTAAAACCATTTGAATTTTAAAATATTCACGAGCCGTTGCCATTTCGATTTGTAAGCAATTAATTGTTTCAATAACATTGTTAATTCGATCTTTCATGATTTCTTGATTATGAGATATATTTTGTGTGATTTCTTGGAAATTGTCAATAGACCTATCTATTTTACCAGACAAAGAGGTGATAATAAAACTTCATTAAATAAAAAAAGACACAGAACGTTCATTGCGCAAGACGAGGCAAAATGTACCAAATTATGTTAGACTTACGTATAGAAATCCGTCCTTCTTATTTGCACGGGATAAAAAGGGAAGAAAAAAAACCGCGTGTTGTGCAACGTATTTGTCAATGAAAATGTCAAACAACTTTTGAATGACATTTGCCAAGTTGAATATCACCTCACACCTGTATTGGCTAGCCAATAAAAAGAAATTGCCTCATGTTGCGCGCGCATAACAGGTAAAAATAGATAGGTCTATGGTCTTGTGAAGAAGTGTCAATTGTTTGTCTAAGGCTGATTTTTCATTATTTTGATTCTTTTTAAGGATATCAATTTCAGCATCATATCTTAGAGCGTCTTGTTGGTCTAAGTTTCCAGTTAAACTTTTAACTATACTACCTAATCCATCAATTAAACCTCGTTTTTGTCTCTTAAGAGAATTAATTGGTAATAATTGATTTGGTTATTGATTTTCGATTCCAGGTTACTAATAAGTATTTGTGAATTAAAATATTCTGCCTGAAATCCTGTGTTGTTATTTAGGGGTTTTTCGAGGTGATTGGTATTGATTTGGTGGAATATCAAATTCGTTAATTAAGTTTTCAATGTTAAATATTTGAACGAATGTCCAATGATTAGATACTTTCTGGGCATTACCTAATTTATATGGAAGGATTCCTGGGTTTTGGTTTAGGTCGTTGTATCTAGGAGTGTCGTAGGAGTATCCTGTTGTACAGGTGTATCTGTAACAAGAGGTGGTTTCAGTTCCATAATATGGATTGTTTCCACTTTTTGTGGGTTTTTTTTACGTGTTGTACTTTCACACGGTTATGTTCTAAGATTTCGATTATTTTCAAGGGTCCATAATATTTTGGTTTACTTTAAGAGGAACGCGATGGTTGTTTTTTATATACAGTTTGGTTTATTTGAATTGACTTTGTTCGTCACCTTTTGTGTTGATTTTTGTTATTACACGTTCTTTTTCTCGTTGTGTGTTTTTCCTAGGATATTTTCATATAATATGTCTACTTTATTCTTGTGTGAGTTCACATAGTCAGAATAGAAAGTTGTGGCTATTAAATCCAAAGGATCACGATTATTGGTATGTCCTAGTACGAGTTCGTGAGGAGTAAATTTCGTTACAGAACTTGTAGTACTATTATATGCTATTATTGCGTATGGCATCAATTCATTAATTGGTTTATTAAGGTCTTTAGTTCGCAATATTCGTAAGTGTTCTATTATAGTAGAATGAAATCTCTCTCGATTAGTCTCGATTGGTGAGTTTGATTCATGATGTCCAGGAGTTGTAAAGTGTATATTTATCTTTTGAGCTTTTAGTAATTCTTTAAGAAGCTCGTTATTAAACTCGGTTCCGTTATCAGTAACAATTGATTCGGGGCATCCTACAAAAGAGAAAAATTGGACTAGTTTGTCGCAAACTGATTTAGCATTTTTATCATAGGGAAATGCTTGGGCATATTTAGAGAATTTGTCAATTATCGTTAAGAAATTCTGTTTTTCGAAGATAAATGTATCCATGGATTTGGAAGGGCTTCGATGGTGATTCTGTCCTGACAAGTGGGATATACGTTTTTAATCGTGAGTATTTTTGAGTTTGACAGATAACACAATCGTTGATATATTTTGTAACCTTCTCTTTCATTTTTGGCCAGTAATAATTGGATTTTATTCGATCAAGTGTTTCTGTTATTCCTCGATGATTTGTCTTTGATTCGTGCTGATATTTGATCAATAACAATTGTTCTTCGATTTCTTTCACATTATTAACTAGTTTCGTGCATCTTATGATTTTAGGTTTTGTAAAATGGTTGGTGTATATATTAGCAAATAATGTTAGTAGATTCTCATCTAGGAAATATACATAAACTGGTTTATCATCATGTGGTAAATAGTCTTTTATAAATTCAAATATCAATTTAGGATCTTGTGGTATTTCACAATTACTGATATTATGATTTTCGAAACGATCGACGGATACTTTGATCTGTAAATGTGGATTTTTCTTGATAATAAATTGAACTGATTTATTATTAATTCCTCTAATATTGGAAGATCGGATTCATTTTCATCATTATTACTATGTACACTGTTGTCTGATGTTGTTGGGTTTCTAATTATTTCAGAAATTACATTAATTTTCTTTTGTTTGTCATGAGTTTCGTTTGGCTTTTCATTTGGAAGTACTCGGAATTGGATTATCGGTCAAGTTTTTTAAATATTCTAGTATGTCTTGGTTTACGCATCACCGGGATTATTGATTATCGATTCCTGTTCGTAGACATTTAATTGTATGCGAGATAAAGCATCTGCGACTTTATTTTGGGATCCACTTCGATAACGTATTTCATAGTCATATTCTTCTAGACGTAGTCGCCATCTAATTAGCTTAGAATCTTGGGTTTTTACATTGAATAACCAGACTAGTGGACGATGATCTGTGTATATAGTTAATTTTCGCCCATAAATATAGGGTCGGAATGTCTTACAAGCATAAACAATTGCAAGTGCTTCTTTTTCGATAGTAGAGTATCGAGTTTGTGATTGGTTCAGAGTTCGACTTATAAATGCAACAGGTTTATCATTTGGAATAGTTCCTTGACTAAGAACAGTGCTTAATAGGACTGTGAGTGCGACTACCATCTAAATTGTAGCAATATTCATAATCATAAAAATGAAATACGTCTTTATCGTCACCCTTGAATTTTTTTTTCCAATAGATATTGAGTATTTAAATAGAAACAGATCCAAAATTTCCGCCTGCGAACAAAATACGCGAACGTACTGCTCTGAAAGTAATTCGTATAAACTGCTAATTTCTGAATATCTAGCTTGGAAGTACTGGAATACTTTTTTCCTCAACCCATGTTATTTGTGGATGAAATGATTTAAAAATTCCACCACATTGCAGATCTTGGCAGATGTTCGGCAACTCCCATGACGTTACAGGTTATCCTAGTACTGGCAGATATGAATAGGCTTTAAGATGGATATGATCCTATTAATACCTATATTTAGAGCTTAAAGTTGTTGGAGCATCTAGCCTGTAAGAGACATTGTTTAGTATATAACACTGCAATTGGAATGATACACACCGCTTTCTTTTTCCTGGAATTCTGTGAACTTTTTGTTCAGGATGCCTGAAAACCCAAATGACCAAATCATGAGCAGGGGGTGGTAGTGGCAACCGGTATCTTTCTAGCACTTTACTGAGGCTATTTGGGCCCCTTATAGGCTACTTCCAGTTTCAACTTGAAAGTGGTTGTGTGATATTTTAGTCCTCTATGTTATTTCTCTAGTTACCGTGATTTGTTGAAGGAAAAAACCAGTTCTAAAACCCCTTCTTCTCGTTTACGTGTACTAATGTTTGCTGAATTCGGTGGGTCGGCTGCTCAAGAATGTGAGAAGTTAGTTTTCTCATATCCTTACGCTATTTAACTGTTTGATCTAAATTATTTTTTCCCATACGCATTTACTGCTATCCTGGTAAGTGTGTCATAAAATCATTCAATCCTCCGTCCGTCCTAATACTGGATAGGTATAATACCACAGCTAATTTCAAAACGTGCTTCACAATAGAAGATGTCTCTATATTCTAGACATAGTTGACGAATGGCATGTTTTTCTTTCAAATTACAGTGTTCCAGTCTTAAATATTTCAAGATAGCCTTTAATTTATTGTCTAATTCTTTTGGCATTTTATAATTATTATTTTCTGCACTGATAAAATTCAATTGATTTACTTCGAATGGTTCAACTGGTAAAGGTTCTGAAAAATTAATTTGGGTTTGAACTTGAATGCTGTCGTATAAGCGAAATAATTTTCTTATTAAAGATTCGGGGATCTCGATGTTTCCTTCTTGTGCATAATATACCCTTTTTCAAGATTTACTGGTACCTAAATCAACAATGAATAAGTTTAGTGACGGCAAAGTACTTTCCAAGTGTAAAAGTAGCTTTAGGTAATTGTCTTTACGCCTTTGTTGCAGATCACCCACCAAAGTAAAGGTATTAAGGATCGATGACTTTTTTATTCAGATAATGCAAGAAATTTAAAAATGTTTTTTATTACTATCATACTACAAAATACAAGTTTATCCATAAAATAACTATGGTCTCAATCAATGATGATAACCCTAAAATAGAATTTGTTTTATTTTACAATTATACTATTTATTGATGATTCTACCAAAACGTCTGTAATAACCAACTAAACCGAGAAAAGATTTTATGTCTTTAACAGCGGCGATTTGGGTTTGGTTTAATCCCGTGTTTGGTTACAATATGTCCAAAACTTCGGGTCTCAAAAATTTAGATTTGTCTAGTTGTACTTTGAATTTAGCTTCACTGTCGAAAATTTTCCGTAAGTGTTCTTGTAAGCTGCTACTACAAATTATTATATTGTTCGAGTAAACAAAACAAATTTCATTCTGCAATCCACGCAAGATATTATTCATTGCTTTCTGGAATGTTGCTGTGTTCCGAAGGGCATTCTGGTAAACTGTCCTAAATCAGTACTAAATGCTGTTTTATGAACGTCTTCTGCATCCAATTTGATAGTATCCATTTGCTAAGTCTAAAGTCGAAAAAATATTTGGCTTTTCCCAATTTATTTAGAATTTCGTTGATGGTAATGGAAATTTAACATCAGCAGTTTTTCATTCAACTTCCTATAATCGACACATAATCTAAATTTCGGTTTTCCAGATGCATCAAGTTTCTTTGGTACTATTAATATATAGGAGCTGAAAATGGTGAATTTGACTCTCTAATCATATTTTGTTCCAATAATTTATTGAGTCTTAACTTCTTGTCGGTGTATTTCGAGGTATTCTTTTGGCATTTTTATACTTATTGTTTCCCGCACTGATAAAATTGATTTACTTCGATTGGTTCAACTGGTAAAGGTTCTGAAAAATTAATTGGGGTTTGAACTTGAATGCTGTCGTATAAGCGAAATAATTTTCTTATTAAAGACTCGGGGATCTCGACGCTTCCTTCTTGTGCATAATATATCCATTTTCAAGATTTACTGGTACCTTAATCTGCGATATCATACGCAGCGGTATGACAAAAGTTCGTTTCAATGTTTTCAAGACAACAGGTTTTAATTACGTCGTAAAATTCTTTGAAAAAAAAAATGGTCCGCGGTCGGATACATTAACTAAGTGTATTACCGAGTTTGTTTATCGTTATTTATTTTTCCAGTACTAATCGCGCCCGTAGACTAAACAATGGCATCATATGCTTTAAGCCTACACAAATCAGTCTTTTTCCATATCTCGACCAGTGGACATTATAATTATTATATTGCACATTTTTTTTTTTAACAAGTAAGTAAATATTTTATATACTAATATCAATACCTACAGAATATTTTTCAGATATGGATTTGAAATCGATCAACGAGACCTGGCTCTTCAAGGATCAAAAACACTTGTGAAATTACAAGACATGGAGCCCGGCAGAAAGTACCCAATATTTTCTGCTAAAAAACCCAAAGTAAATTCGGACCGAGTATCCTCATTGAACTTGACGATAAGGCAGTGTTTCTTCCATACCACCAAATCATTGGAAGATGAGCAGTTTATGGATGGAAAATATTCAATAATATACAGAGGCCAGAAGGATGTAGGACGATGAAACCAAAACACATTTTTTTTTAACAAGTAAGTAAATCTTTTATATACTAATATCAATACCTACAGAATATTTTTTAGATATGGATTTGAAATCAATCATGACGATAAGGCAGTGTTTCTTCCAAAACGTACCACCATTGGAAGATCATATTGAGCAGTTTATGGATGGAAAATATTCAATAATATACAGAGGTCAGAAGGATGTAGGACGACCAAACCAAATGTCGCTTTTTGAAATAAATAGTTGAGTCTTAAAAAATGTATGTTTTTAAATAAAAAATTGTTTAAGGTTAGTATTTTTTTTTTTTGCCTATCTGTCTATTTTCTTTATATTTCTTCATGTATGTTTCATGTATTTTTTTTCATCTGTACATGTAGAAATATAAAAAATACATACAGGTGTAATTTTATACGGGGTTTATAGATGGCGCATCAGAGAGCGGGTAAGTTGGAGTAGTTCAGGTAGGTGACATTGACAGCTGACTGACATTGACAGCTGACTGACATTGACAGGTGACATTGACAGGTGACTGACATTGACAGGTGACTGACATTGACAGATGACTGACATTGACAGCTGACTGATGACGCCACGGCGTCGCGACGCCCTGGTTGGCGCATGCGCAGACGTCACGGAGGCGTCGGAGGCGTCGGAGGATGCAGAACTCTCAAACTATATCTACTTAACCGTTCAGGTTTTACAGCCTGACAAAGTTGCAAAAAGTCAATTTTCAACTGTCAATATTTCCAAAACAGTTGAACTTAGGTATAGGGTATATCACATGAAATCTGCTCAGAATTACGAAGAATCCAAATATAAAGGGTGTTCCATCCAAAATAACTCTGTTGCCACTGGTTTAGAGTAGAAGCGGCAACACCGCATAAACAAAAATATTTTTAAAGTGTAGATCATGATCGTTTATACCGGTTGCCAAATTTTCAAAATGATCCGCTTCTTAGTTCTCTATAAACGTCCAATACGCCATCCACCGTGGGACACCCGAATAAACGGACCCAAGATTTCTGTCACGCACCCCAGAGCCATGACATTGGTGTCAGTAGTGACGAAGTGAGATATAATAGGTTATACAACTCACTGTACATTATTCCCATATGACACGAGAGGCTTAAAAAGTGATAAGCCTTTTGGGATTATCGCGCTTGTTGGTGGCATTTATGGCAAATTCTATTATAGATTTTTTTTCAAATTTAAAAGTATTAAAGTTTAGTTTGTTGTATGTCGTGGTGTTGCTGCGTAACGCGTTTCGTGACAGGTAAAAGTTTTATTCGGTAATCCTGAAACCTCTTGCGGTATTACATTCGATTATACAACTCACTGTACATTATTCCCATATGACACGAGAGGCTTAATAAGTGATAAGCCTTTTGGGATTATTGCGCTTGGTGGTAACCCAACCAGCAAAGTAGTTTTATAATTTCATCGCTCTGCGACTGTTTTATTTTATTCGTATTTTATTATTGCTTCCAAAATACTAATTAATTTTATAAGAGTGGGGATGAAAACTATTCTGTCACTAAAGCTGAAGTGTTTTATAAATTTATCATGGAAACGTTTCTAAGTGCGACACTATAAAACAAATACAAAAGTCGAGCCTATAAAATAAAATTGTTTTATAACTGTTTTCAGCAAATTTCTGCGATATTATTATGACTCTTATAAATATATTATAAAATTATTTTAAAGTAGCATTTAGTTGCTTTAATAAAACGATTATATTAAAGTATCAATGAGAACTATTTGGTTTCCCCAAGTAAAGAGTTTCCTTAGTGATCGATATAAAACTGCTTTATACAATGTTATTTGGGTTACAATATAAACACAAAAACAAAGTTCTTATAAAATTAAATTGTTTTTATGGTAATCATTTTGCTATCCCTAACAACAATAAAACAATTTTGTGTTGCATTTGCTGATGTGGTTATTGATTAGTTTTTTACGCCATTTTCATTAATTGACATGAGTGTGTGCGTGTTCCTCATCAATTCCAGTTAAGAGTGCGTGAATAACTGTAGAAATGTCGCAATTATCGCAGTGGAAAAAAATTAAGAAAAGTGGCGCCTTCCGCAGAAGATTGAAAATTTGTTACGAAAAAATGATCAGTAGTGATAATAAGGATACCAGTTTTGACAATGGTAAAACGAACGATTTAAACATAACCCAGGAATCTACCAATTTGAACGACAGTGTTTCAGACATCACAAGTGTCAGTAATAGTAACAATTCACTGATCGAAACCGAAATCTCTAGACAAGCTAGTGATAAAAATGCATCAAATCTACCAGCGGCAGAAGACCACTCAGAAGACCAGGAAATTTGTGACGATGAAGATGAAGTCAAAAAGAATTGGCTTTTAGAATTAGAGTGTGAAGAAAATAATTCCATGCAAGATATTGAGAAAAACATAGCTTTTAGAAAAAATGTTAGACAATGGGCAGTTTCCTTCAATATCCCCCAGACAGCACTGCGAGCTCTTTTCCAAAATATAAATAAAAGACTTCCTAATGTACTTCCGCAAGACCCCAGAACGCTTTTGAAAACATACAAATCGATTGTGATGATTAAAATTGGTGATAATGGTTTTTATTGGCATCATGGGTTTGAATTCAGTTTACGGCAAGTTTTACTTTCTATGCATGATTTGCGAAAATCGATTTCTGTGAATATCAATATGGATGGTCTGCCCATTTATAAAAGCAGTAAATGTGAATTTTGGCCCATACTATTCAATATTTACGAACTGCCTGAAATAAAACCCATGATAGTAGGCATATACTGTGGAAAGGGAAAGCCGTCCAACTTATCTGCATTTTTGGGACCTTTCGTCGAAGAAGCCAAAATCATTCTTTCAAATGGATTGATCATAAGTGGTAACCACGTTACTGTGAAATTGAGATGCTTTGTATGTGACTCACCTGCCAGGGCATTCATCAAAGGTAATTTCTTTTTTATAAGTATATGTTAGCTTGAGTTTTCATTTAAACATTTTCAGGTGTAACCAACTTTAACAGTAAACAGGGATGTATCAAGTGTACCACAATTGGAGAGTACTCACATCTTTCTCATACAGTATTTTTTCCAAGAGCTGGCTGCGCGAAGAGAACAGATTCCGGATTTCGAACAAAGTTGTATGGCTCGCATCATAAACAAGAAACTCCACTAACTTCATTGCCCATTGATATGATTGAAGATTTTCCGGTTGGGGATTCTCTTCACCTAATTGACTTAGGTGTAATGAAAAGGTGTTTAGTAGGATGGAGAGATGGTAGTTTTGGCACATATAAAACTAAATGGTGTGGAAAAGATATTGCTATTGTTTCAAATTTTCTAGAGAACTGTAAATTACCTTCTGAAATTCACAGGTCTGTGAGGGGATTAGATGTTTTGTGTCATTGGAAAGCTTCGGAATTTCACGCGTTTTTACATTATTTGAGCATTGTTATTCTTAAAGATGTAATACCTCTTGATGTATTCCAACACTTCCTCAATTTTTTTTGTGCAACAACAATATGTTCATCCAAATTTTATGTGCAATTTCTCAATTTAGCTGAAGCACTGTTGAATAATTATGTTGAAAATTATCGAGATTTTTATGGAGAAGATTACATAACCAGCAATGTTCATAATCTAACGCATTTAGTTGACGAAGTGCGAAGGTATGGCCCTTTATCGACCTTTAATGCGTATCCCTTCGAAAATCGACTTTATCAAATTAAAAATTTATTGAGAAATGGAAATTTGCCACTCGCCCAAGTTGCAAAAAGAATGAGTGAAATTATGCAATGTGAAAACGAATGTGTAAACAATAATAACATTACCTCATTTCCTGTCCTAAAAAAAAAGAATAACACAGGCTTATTCCTCAAAATTGACTTTCAAGGGTTTTCTCTGGCTACAGATTATAGTAATAAGTGGTTTCTTACTAAAACTGGCGAAATTGTATTTATGGAGCATGCCTTAGTCAGAAACAACATTGTTTTTATTAATGGTGGTACTGTGAATGATTTAGAAGAGGTTTTTGAGATCCCTATAAAATCCTCCTATTTAAATATATTTAAATCTCGAAGTATTATTCAAAAAACGGAACTAAAATTTTACTCAGTTAGAAATGTTAGGTGCAAAATGGTTGCCATAAAGTATAAAGACGAGACTTTTTTTATTCCTCTATTGCACTCTTTGCTTTAAGTATGTGATAAATAAACGATAAATAAATGTCAAAAATCTTGAAGCCTTGTTGAAAATTCGCCAAATTTTGAATATTCTAGGTATGAAATGAACTAGAAATTCTTTTGATATGAAAAACTTTTATATTACATAATATCACAAGAATTTACAAAACTCAATAACTTTTTCTAAAATATCTAACTGAAAATGTAACCCTAACATAAAAAATTAATAATGTAATAAAAATGTAATATAAAAACCGACAATTATTTCATTTCCTCATTTTCATCACTGCTTACCTCTGATGGGTCATAGTTTTCGTCAGCAATACTCATCTGAAATTAAAAGGTAGGAGAAATTAGTTGATAATATTTTAATCGCTAAAATACTTACATTGTTACTGCTCTCATTTTCCACCTCCAGAATATTTTCTCCTGTGGTCTCTTCTGTTGTATTATTACTTGTAACAAGCTTTGCCTTTCCAGTCTGAAAAAATATACAAATGTTACAACTATTAGCTATATATGCTATTGCTAAAAATTCGTATTTGAATTTTTTTATGTAGTTGTACTTGCCTTATAAGAAAGACTATTGGGTCTTCGTTTTTTTCCCGAACTTCTCACCATGGCACTTTCATTTCTTTTGGTGGAATTTCTTATAATACCCTTAAAAAATGCTTCACAATCTTTTAGGGTGAAGTTGTCGTCAGATAGCCTCACTACTCTGAAGAATAAATTTATGATATTTTTGAATACTTTGAAGGGAATTTTTTCCTTTCCATCCCTTGCGCCTCCAGCCCAGGAACATAATATGAATAGTTTTCTAGAGAAGAGTTTGTCTACTAGTATATAGCAATTATTTATTCCACTGCTGTTCCCTTTCCTTCCGCAAACGTAACTAAATTTTTTTATGTACTCCTCCATATTCTTCTGATCTGCCAATCTGGATTCGAGCTCCTGAAGCTCTGAGGAGGTACTGATTAGATCAAAGAAAATATCATCTTCAGTTTGTAACAAGGATGAGCATGGAGTTAAAGTCTTGCATGAACAGGTGTTAGCTTTTGAATTACTAGCAGCTAAACTGTCAAGCATCACTTCTAGTTTAGCAAGTTGCTGCAGAATTGTTGATTTCTGGTTTTCTGGGTTAGTTGGATCTTTAAAATTATCAATAATTTCTTGCTGCCTTTGCATTAAACTCTTTTGGTTAGCTATAATTGTATCCAATTTTTCACTCATTTGGACAGCCGTCGTGATTGCTTGAGTGTCAAAAAGGGAACTGAAATTTGCATCATTATTTGCTGGTAGTATCTCGTACGTAATTGATGGTTCCGTATTGACCACATTTGTTGATAAAACGACCTCAGTAGCTAACACATCATCCAAGGTTTCTTGAGCTTTCTGCATGGGCGTATTCTGCAAAATATTAAACTAGTTACTTAAATGATAGATTTACTGCCTGGAATAATAATCAGTCTGTTATCTATAGGTGTTATACTAATATGTTTAAACATATGATTTTTATGAATATAATTTACCATTAAACATTGATTTGCCAGACTATTAAAGTCATTTTGAGCCTCGGATTTTTTCTTTGGAAATATCATTCTAGGGCGCTTTTTGGGCTGAATAATTTCTGTAATTTCCTCTTGTTCGGTGTCATCATTCTCTAACATTCTCTCTAGCTCTTCTTCGGCGATTTCATGGCTTATCAAATGATTTCTCTTCAATTTACAAGGCATTGTAAACCAATTACTCTCTGGTACTGAATTTGGATTTTTGATTAGTTTATCTGCCCCCATTTTTGGCCACGAAAGTTGGTTGTTATCAACCCATCCTCCAGGGACTATTGTTAATTGTTTTAGGCCTTGTTCAATAGTTTGAACTATCTTGAACATGATGCCTAAAAATCATTAAAAAGTTTATCAAGGCACCTATATTAGGTATCATTCAAATAAGTTACCTGCTATTTTTATATGTATTTTTCTATAAATTTCACTTGGAAGCACTTTTATAGGTTAGGTATTATTGCCTGACAATAACAGAGACGCGACTCGCGTGGGGTATAAAAATGTATCAGGGGCAACAAATATGTTTTATAAGAGTCGCCAAAAAGTCGCGAATTAGCGAATAAGTTGCCAGTTAGCAATATATGCTCCATTTTGCTCGGCAATGACAGTATCAAAGTTGCGTGAGGTATTAAAATGTGCCAGGGACAACAAATTTGTTTCATTAGTGTCGCCAAAAAGTCAAAAATTAGTAAAAAAGTCGCTATTTAGCAATAAAGGAACTCTCATTACTAGAAAGAAGTGATAGCGTTTTCCACCGTGCTTCGATTTTTTAGAATATTTTGATGGGGAGCAGGGCCGTATTTTAGTATTTTTCGGATTTTTATAAAATAATTTTATGCTCGCTAATAATAGAAACACTCTACCTATTATACACTTGAATCTTAAATCGAAGAATTTTAATCTTTAATATCTGGTTATTTCTTTCAGCGAGAAGAGTCAATTATATCTACTATACTTATTAGGAATTTAAGCAGAAAAGTACACTATTTTTAAAAAAAATTCTTTTTTTTTGACGTCATTGTCATTTTTTCGTATCTCGTTCTGTTCTTGAAAAAAACTATCTAAATTTTTTTTACTACTAACCTGAGAAATTGGCAGTATTCAATCTATTTTTGTAGGAAAGGAAAAATTGAATTTCTCTCCCAAAGTGAATGAAAAAAAAAACCTAGGTCAATAGGTAATGAAAATGAAGTCATGACGCAATATTATCATGTTTCTATTGGTTTAATTTCAATTTCAACCTGTCAATTAAAAAAAAAGACAACAGGTTCTTGTACGTACCTACATATGAAGTTACCATAAGAATAGAGGGCAGCACTTCAATCAAAGAAAATGTGATCGTGCTGAATCTGAGAAAACATAAAGTATATTTCCGAATATACCGGGTGTCAACGCATGTATTAGACAAGCCATAACTTCTAGAGTGTCAGTTCTGCCAAAATGAAATTTGGTATGGGTAAATAGCATAAAAAGGGGACAGTTTTTGGTTATTTTCCAGTTTCCTGTCACTTCCGGTTTCACCGGAAATTACTCTATTTTTTAATTTTTAAATGGAACACTCTGTATATTTTGACATTTTTGGATTTCTGAGACAATTCAGGAGCAGAATAAGATAATTTGAAAAGTTTTCACGCCTTCTTGATTTTTTCAGAGCCACTTTTAATGTTGGCTCTAGGTGGCCATGATCGGATGCAATCTAATCTAAGGACCTCAGGTGATGTCAGAAAAATATAATCGCAACGTTTTAGTAGTTAGTATGATGGATAGGAACAAGACAAGTTGGCAAAATCACCATCATCAATTTTTTCAAATAGCTACCCTTTTTAAACAAGCAAAAAATTCAAAAATAGAGTCATTTCCGGTGAAACCGGAAGTGACAGGAAACTGAAAAATATCCAAAAACTCTCCTCTTAATATGCCATTTATCTATACCAAATTTCATTTTGACAGAACTGACACTGTAAAAGTTATGGCTTGTCTAATAGATTCGTTGACACCCGGTATATTCCAAAAGGTATAGTTTAAACAAAAACCATTTTACACTTGGAATTTATGATTATGTTTTTTTTTTTCTGAATAAGGTCAGTACACGAAAGTAAAACAGCTGATTTCGTGAAGAAATTCGTGAATTTATACATGTGGTAGGTATATAACGAGTGCAATGGAAATTATAGATATATTTTCCATTGTCCGAGTTGTACTTCATGATAGAATTTCACGAATCAAAAAAATTTAATTTTTTTTCAAAAAATGTCTGAACACCAGTTAGTGTGCAATTATCGCTACAAAAATGCACTAGTGCAGGCTTATCACGTAATTCAAATCATTGGGTCTATGGTTCAAATCAACAATTAAAACATGTCAGTTTGTCAGGTTTGACTGATGAAGGAAATTCTCACCCATAAGTATTCCTTTTAATTTGAGAAATTTTCATTTATAATCCAACTAAGTAGTGATTCAATTCAATTCAATCAGGATTTTTTTCTGTGAATACGAATATTTTTGAAAATAATAATTTTCTCAAATTATTCCAGTGCAAAAAGAAATTTCACATTTCACATTTAAAGTCCGACCCTGTGATTGATCTACCATGAGCCGAAACAAAATATTTTATAAAGATCGTCTAGTAAATTAAATTGTTTTATAATTGTTACACCTGAAAGTAAATTATTTTATAGAAAATCGCCATTTTAAAATGGCAGCAACCCAAGGAACCGAAATAAGTAGATTTGAAAATACTAAATATCACGCGTATAATGACACTTGCAGTAGGTTAAATACATAAAAATTACCAATAGTTAGGTCAGCAACCAATGGGTTCAAGTTTTTCTGTAGAAAATTATCATATCGAGGATGCTACTTTTTTTGTTTCTTAATTTTTTTTCCCAAAACAGTGGAAAATACGATGCCCGCTTAAATTTTGTTAGAAATATGCTATATATTTCCCAATAAAATTTCCGTGGCATCAAAAATTCTAGTCTCTGAAGCACAAATAAAGTTTGTAAATATGAGAATAAGTGTTTAATATAGGTAATATCAAGATGGCTTCTCTGCTAACGGCCTAGGGTCGTCCATTAATGTCCTTTGTCCAAATCAAAACTGTTTGGTTTATATTGCAGCATTTTAATTATCTTTAAAAAACTTTTTTATTTTATTACTGTAATTCCAATATGCATTTTTATTTTATAATGATTTCGTGATGCTATTATAAAACTGCTATATAGTTGTTTTATAGAAATGTTTATACTTTTGTAAAGTATATTTTATAGCGCAGTATAAAATGCTTTAACAAAACTGTTTTATAATGCTCTTGTAAAGTTTTTATAAGACTTGCCAAAATGTTTATAAAACAATTTTATTATGGTTTCAAAAGCTTTTACAAAATACTAACCAAAACTGAAATGTTATATAAAGTGGTGCCAATTTTACATTTATAGCTGTCTTATAAACATTTTAAAAACGTTCCTGAGAGTAAAGTTTGTTTTATAATTTTTGTATCGGAAACGTTTTGGCGACTATTATAAAATATAAAAATGCTAGTTGGGAACTTGTTATTAATAATAATAAAAAAAATTTGAATATTAAAGTTTAGTTCGTTGTATAACCTTTTGGATACCACTCGATGTTTCAGGATAACCTAATACTTTTATCTGACACTCAACGCTTTACCAGCCACACCACTCCTCCTTCGGAGTTGTGGTGTTGCTGAATTTTTTTTTGGGGTGCCACGCCCAAATTTGCACCCGAAAGTCGTTTAAAAAACACGTTTGGGGCAAAAATGTATCCCGATGCCATCAAAATACACACATCGTCAAAAGTCTTGGCCCCCCTAGATATTTTCAAAAACAAAGAAGTTTAAGTTTCAAAACTTAGTGAAGTTTATTCTTTACTTCAACTCCAAAATACACAGACCATAAATTTTTTTATTTACTTTCTACCTATATAATGCAGTACAACAAAATAACGAAAAAATGGCAGAAATTCTTAAATTAAAAAATGATTTTTCTTCGACAAAAAATGTAATGGACTAACAAAAACATACTTCAGTAGTCTGTATGATCTCCTCTTCTTTCGATCAATTGACCAACACGTCTGGGCATCCCTCTAATCAGGTTATCAATATAATCTACCGCCATATTGTCCCATTCTTCTTGAACAGCTGCAGTTAAGTCTTGGAGGGTTAGAGGGGGATTTTCTCGGTTGGATATTGCTCTGGGAATGTGATCCCATACATGTTCAATTGGATTCATGTCGGGAGAGTTTGCTGGCCAGTTCATTCTTCGGATATTTCCTTCCCGCAGCATGTTTTGTACCCTTTGTGTGCGATGTGGTGTGGCATTATCATCTTGAAAAATAAAATTTTCTCCAAATTCATTGCGCAAGGGCTGAATGATTGGTTCAATAATGTTTTCAGCATATATGGCACCTGTCATTGTTCGCTGAATAAGGATAGGTGAGGTACGGCGACCATACATTATACCGCCCCAAAACATAACTGTTTCACCTTGATAGGGAACAACTTCTTTGGCAAAAGCAAGTCGTTCTGCTCTACCCGGACCCCTCCAGACCCTTTGCCGCCGACTATCACTTTGTAGACCAAATCGCGACTCATCCGAAAAAAGGACATTGCGCCATTGAGGCAAGAGCCAATCTCTGTGTTCTTGGGACCATTGACGACGTGCAGCTCTATGTTAAGGTGTGAGCCTAGGCACCCTTAAAGGTCTTCTTGTCCTTAAATTTGAGGAATGTAGTCTTCTGCCTATGGTGCTTGTCGAAACTGCCCTTCGGTATGTGCGCAAAAAGTGACTTCGAAGGCCTGTTGCGGTTGTTGTTCGGTTCTTCCGTGTGAAATAAGCCATATAATGATCTTCTCTCTCCGTTGTCACTCTGGGTCTGCTACTGACCGGCCTTCTTGCAACGCTACCACTTTCCAGGAAAAGGAGCAGAATGCGCCTTACTGAAGTTTTTGGGATATTCAAACGACGTGCAATAAGATGATTTGATAAAGCTTCTTGATGTAGAGCCACTATCCTTGCTCGGTCCAACTGAGAGATTTGATTTCCTGGCATTTTTCTCAAAATTTAAATAAAACTGCACTACCCGTATTTGCTTTTAAACTGTCTTAATTTAGAAACATCTGCATATTTTCTGAACAGGGCGGTTTTTTGCAATGATAATGTATTTCACAAAAAAAATTATCTCCTTACTTTAAACAATTTGAAAGATAATAATGGGGGCCAAGACTTTTGACGAGGTGTGTAGTTATACAGGGTGTCCACTTAGTGCGATATCGGACGATATCTTCTTACAGGGTGATGCAAGAAAAAAAAAAAAAATCAAAGTTGTTTGATTTTCTAAGGTGCATTACTCAAATATATTCTTAAATATACAGGGTGCTCTGTAAATGGGGTATGCGACAGAAATTTGTTATTTTTAAATGGAACACACTATATTTTAGTACATTCTAACCTATACATACTTTTTGTTAGGAATCATCATACCAAAACTCAACCGTTTTTAAAATATTTAATATTTTTTCAAAAAATCGCAGCTTGCATGTGTCAACAAAAACTTGCCATATTAAATACCCCCTCGCTCCTCATAGTCCTCATACGTGAAGTGTCAGTTTAAAAACAACGGACTTTACTCTCATTTACTTCATGGTCCTATGAAAATCTGTTAACATTCTACAGGGTGTTAGCAATACTGTACACAAAACCAGACATTTCAAACAACCATTATAGCACTGTATAGTAGTAAGTACGCAAGATTGTTTGACAGAGGTAGGTTGCCTGATAACTCCATGACGTCATCTGAGGTGCTTCAACATAATGCAAATCTGCATAAGGCTCCCAAATGCGTCATTAAGTTACCTATTACCAGACAACCTATTAGGCCAAGGCACTTAGCGAAATAACAGCCATATTATTTTATCATAAAATTTAACAGCAAACTATCGATGCAATATTGTTAAGGATCATTTATAGATGCTAAAAACCAAAAATGCAACATCTAATTACTTTTAGGGGATTTTATAATAGTTATTTATGATATAAGTGTTAAAAGTACATTTTTAAGGCACGCATGTGAAAGTTTGCAGAATGAGCGAAGCGAATTCTGCAATTCACATAAGTGCTTTAAAAATACTTTTAACACAAATATCATACAACATTTTTTCTACAAACGGCAATAAAAAGCAATAACCACTAACAAATTGGATTTTTAAATGAATAATAAATTGGAAGCATCTTTCCTACATAAAATTCTTGAATTTGACATTTGTCAAAAAATCCATACAACCAGCACCTTGTTTTACAGGTAACGAAATGTCTTGTCAGTTTCTTGAAAGTATGTCGTGGTCAGGAATACTTTTTGCTAAAGTTGCATCGATCCTTCGAAAAATATAGATGAGGCGGCCAATCGGGCTACCTCAGTTGTTCAAATTTCACCATTATTAAAAATTGTAAATAACTGAAAATACAAACTTTTTTTGACGTCCGCTCTCAAAATTTGATGTTTCATTTTTAACACTAGTGCTATAAAGACTTTATGGCACTAGTGCGATAAAGTAACATTTTTAATGCTTCGGGGCGGTGTTAAAAATTGCATTTTTAACACGTTTGTAGAAAAACAATATTTAGTGCAAAAACAGGGCTTTTTTTTGTTTATTTCACTGTATTTCGAAAACTAAGGATCGGATGGTTTTGCTACTGTGGCAATAGTTTTAGCATTGAACAAGCTTTACAATGAGCCAGCATACAACCCTGTAGGTCTTTTAGTCTTCGAGAAATGATTTTTTTCCTCCAAAAAAAGAGATTTTCGTAAAAAATTCCTAACTTTTTTTCATGCTAGATAATTAATTTTTCACACATACATAGTAGATGAGGCAGGCTTTATTGAGCCCAAATTTGGGCCCGGTCCGATGGGTCGTTTCGGCATAATACCCTTGTCATGCAAAATGGGGATGTTTCTAAAGCAGTCTGTCGAATTGAGGATAATTTTTTTATATTTATTTTGAAAAGTCCACTGATAAGTCGAAATGCCAAACTATCGATCCTCTATCTCTGATTTTCCATTTAATTTTTTTATCGCAAGTAAAACGGCTTCGAACATGACTGAAAATGGAAAATTAAAAAAAATTTAAAGGTTGTTCAATGCTCTGAAACTATTGCCATAGTAGCAAAACCATCCGATCATTAGTTTTCGAAATACAGTGAAATAAACAAAAAAAAGCCCTATTTTTGCACTAAATATTGTTTATAAAATCCCCTAATAGTTATTTTCCTAACAAGTGCGCAAAGTGATACTTTCCCGCACGAAAAAGCAGTTAGACGAACGACGCGAAGCGGAGTTCGGATAAGCTTTGAGTGCGGGAAAGACACTTTGCGCAAGTGTTAGGAACAATATTTTTTCTACGAATATCTTAAAAAAGTAGACTTTGAATTATTACAATATTAGAAAAATCGTTATTCCGAAAGATCGAGTAGAAGATGTATTAAAAGAAATACATGACGGAACTTCAGGGGCATATTTTGGAGTTAACAAGACAAGACAAAATTCGGGAACGTTTTTACTGGGTTCACTATCATAAAGACGTTAAAAACTGGTGCGGAAAATGCGACATTTCTACTATCAGTCAAGGCCCTAAACTAAGATCTCGGGGGCCCATGAAACAGTACAACGTCACTCTCCCATCTGAAAGAATAGCGATAGATGTAGCCGGACCGTTCCCTGAGTTAGGGCGTGGTAACAAATACATCTTGGTTATCATGGATTACTTCAGTAAATGGCCAGAAATTTTCGCTATTCCCGATCAAGAAGCCATCAACTTTGCCCAGGTGCTAGTGGGAAGTTTTCAGTCGTTATGGTGTGCCACTAGAGTTGTTTTCAGATCAGGGACGAAACTGCCATCTTTAACAAAATTTGTGAGATCATGGGTATTCGTAAGACAAGGACAACACCTTTACATCTACAGTCTGATGGCATGGTAGAACGATTTAATACCTCTATTTTTAATGGCTTTGGAAGGGAACTAAGGTTACCTTGCGATCTGATGTTTGGAATACTTGAAGAAGAACGAAAAGAAATTCGAGATGATGTCGATGAAGTAAGTGCATGACTTCTGGAAATACACGATTTAGCTCGGGAGTATATTCAGCTGGCCAGTGACCGAATGAAGACCAGATACGATTTGAAAGCCAAATCAGCCGGATTTCATGAAGGTGATTTAGTGTGGCTGGATAATGCAGCATAAAAGAAAGGAGTGTCGCCGAAATTGTCTTCAGCGTGAGCAGGACCGTACAGAATAATCAAAAAAATAAATGATTTGATTTATCTAGTTCAGCGCAACACTAGGTGTAAGATGAAAGTTGTACATCTAGAAGATAGATTAATGAAATATCATGGTCGTGAACTTGATCGGGATTATCAATCTTAAGAGGAGGGCAGTGTAAGAAGATACAGAATTGGATGGCAGAATTCTAGATTTTTACAGTGGAAAAAAGGTCTATCGCGTTTAATTTGGATTTTGCAAGAATAGATTACGGATATATAAAGGCCGATATTAGCTAGTTTTTTTTTTTAAGTTTAAGATTGGCTGTGATGAGTTTTAGATAGTGATTATTGTAAAAGTTGTGAAGCTTGTAAAGAGTTAAGTTGTTTGAGTTAATTAGTGTCAGAGTGTACAGGGTGGCCCATTTAAGAGGGGCCTATACCTTATCTCGAAATCTACAAGGGGTGTAAAAAAAATTTAAATACAAAAGTTGTTTCTAATAAAATTATCTACAACTTTTTTGTATTTTTTTTGGTGTCACTCTACTATATACAGGGTGGACAAATGAAATTTAATTTTTTTAAATGGAACACCCTATATTTTAATAAATTTTTAAATAGCTTTTTGAAAAACAAATTCAACGGTATACTGGTCATGTTTCTGTGCTATACCGTTTCGAACTTATTAGCGACTATCTTCAGGATTTGGCGTAATTTTCAACAGTCATTGTTACGTTACTCATAAACTTTTTAAACTTTTTTTTGCATGATATTTTCTATAAAATCATGCTCTTCTTCAGATTATAGTCAAATTTGGAATATTTGTTTAAGAAACGTGGTGTTGCCACGTTTTTCAGGCCGAAACGGTGCATCACAGACCCATTTCTAGTATATCGTTGAATTTGTCTTCTAGAGGGCTATCCAAAAACTAGGAGGTACCATTTGAAAGAATTGTTGAAAAATTTAACATTTTGCAAAACGTGGCAACGCCGCGTTTTTTAAACAAATATTTCAAATTTGACTATAGTCTAAAGAAGAGCATTATTTTATAGAAAATAATACCTATGCAAAAAAGAGTTTAAAAAGTTTATGAGTAACGTAACAATGACTGTTGAAAATGATTCCAAGTCCTGAAGATAATCGCTGATAAGTTCGAAACGGTATATCACAGACACATGAACAGTATATCGTTGAATTTGTCTTTCCAAGGGATATTTAAAAATGTATTAAAATATAGGGTGTTTCATTTAAAAAAATGAAATTTCATTTGTCCACCCTGTATATAGTAAAGTGACAACAAAAACAATACAAAAAAGTTGTAGATAATTTTATTAGAAACAACTTTTGTATTTACATTTTTTTCACAGCCCTTGTAGATTTCGAGATAAGGTATAAGCCCCTCTTAAACGGGCCACCCTGTACAGTAAAATGGAATACTTAAATTATTGTTGTCTTAAATGGACTTGGATTTTGGAATAAACGAACCCAAGATTTCTGTCACGTGTCGTGACAGTATGTATATGTTTAACACTTTTTGAGATGCAAGCTAGGAAACCTAATTTCTTGTTTGCCTACCAACCAAAATTAAACCGGAACATGATTGTTCCAATGTTTATCAACATTTATTGGATTCGTGAATTTTGAACTAATCTATTTTTAATTGAAACTTAACATCATAAGAAGAAACGTTATTATTAGTACAAAAAATTCTTACCACAAGTAGAGTCTGCTGTTTTTTCATTAGATTCAAAAAAAAACTCATTATTTGTTGGATAAGTGTAACTTTCGAAATTATCCAAAAGTTTTTCAACGTTTTCTGCAATTATATTGTAATCATCATATCCACAAATACCCGTGAAGATACTATTTACTATGAGAGTACATGATAGTAAATTTTCCAAACGCATCATTTTGATAGTGGAATCTATCTGAAAAAAAAAAAAATTGTTTAAAGATTTTCAACTAAAATTCATAAAGTTTTATCAAAATGAAAAATTAAGGATTGTGAATTATGATACTTTTTTCTTTCCTAACTTGTTGATATTTATGCAATGTTCTTGCCCTGTCGGTTCTCTAAAATTAATGTCACTATTACAATTTATTTTCTTAAATATTTGGAATCCATTTGCCCAGAATGACAGCATACTTTTAAAAAAATCGTCATAACATAACTTACCAATCTGATAGGAATGTAGTTCACACTTTAAAAAAATAATGAATGGAGTTTTACCTAAATAATATTGTAAAACTTTTCCAAGAATCAAGAAATAAAGTATGAGGTTGATAATTTTTTTTTTCCGTTTTTATAATAAAAATCGTTCATCAGGGGCAGGGCCGTATCTAATGTTCCCTAGAAAAACTTTGCAATTTGTATTGGACATTGGAAGCCACGCCAAAGTTCAAAAGTTAATCATTTTCGCTCTTTAAATGGAATTCGAACACAATTTATTGTAAAATAACTTCAAACAAAAACTTATTTGTAAAATATGCTTCTCAATTTTTATTATCTATAGAATAAAGATTCTGCCTGGTATATTCCATTTTGATTTTAGCAGAAAAATTAATTATACTTGGAAATGGATTCTAGTTGGGTATCTACATAGGCTTAATGCACGATATTTAGTTTTATCTAGAAAGCTACTCTCATTAAGATGTGTAGTATTTCTTGAAATGAAATGAATTGCTATTTCGTGAAATTTGAGCTCACATATTTTTTGGAAAATCAATTTTTTATCGGTGAATAAAGTAGATTGAAAACATATCTGCGCAGCATGGCACTTCTAATTCTATGCGAACCTTTTAAACATGTCTTTTCTCCCTGGCTACGGGCCTGTCTCTTGATATTACACGGTAGTTTTCATTAAATGTATTTATCATTAATGGATTTTTTCACAGGGTGATACAACCTTATTCATTGATGTTCAATTGACGTTTTTAGGCTTATTTCATTATTTATTTTTATATTTAATATTTTCTTTACTAATATAGTTGATCAACCTAATATAACTTCTATGTGAAGGCAAGTTACCAAAAATACCAAACTTTGATATTTTTAAGAAGAAATAGTTGAAATTTATCAATTTTGAAAGTACCCATTGAAGATGGGAATTGAGATTATCTGCTAAACTCGTAGAGGTTGATTTCACATTTCCGGGCCAAGTTTTTATGACGGGTCAAATCACAGATCTTATGTTAGTATTTCGTTCAAAGTGAAACTTGAAGTTTCCACTTTTTGAGAGTAGTCATTATTATCTCGCGTATGAAAAAAGATATCGAAAAGGTTAAAATTGTATCTGACGCAGTTTTATTTCGAGGTACCAGGAGATATGACACAAACTTCATCTTTTTTGAAGGGAACACCGAGTACATTTTAACATTTTTAGAATATATACACATAAAATTACATTTCCAATAATAATATGTATATAATTTGTCTATATTATTTCTTAATTTGCCAATATATGGTATTCAAAACTTTTCATAAGAACCCTTTGAAATCACATTGAAAACTTTTTTTTTATTGGCTGGTTCAATATTTAACAAACTCATAATTTTTTGATTTAAGACACCCAGTACATACAATAACAGTTTATTAAAACATATATTTTTTTCCCATTTCAACGATATAGATATTACACTTTATAGTTACACCTCTAATTTAAGTGCTTTAACGTCAAGAAAAAATCGCTTCTGATTGCAAGGAAAATTGATGTCATTTCGGATTAACCGGTCCAGCAAATATCATAATAGTATATTATGCAATGATCATGTAATGATAGCCATTAATACACGAGCATGTTGTAGGATACGAAACGAGCCGTAGGCGAGTTTCGTATATAACATGCGAGTGTATTAATGGCCATTACATGAGAGTTGCATACACTATTTTTTCTACTGCCATTGATAAACATGATATTTAGATATGTCAACATTATGCTTAACTTTGAATAGAGATTTCATAATTGAGTAATCCATACAGTTGAAGGTTTCATTTTTTGTTGTAATTCTTCAAAATATACTATCAAAACATTTTCTGAGAAGGATGATGTGTTTTTGGTGTTTCCAATCCATAAATTGTCCATATAATTTTTCGTAAATTTTCTTGGACTTGTCCGGTAGTATATTATTACCTGCATTTGTCGCCCTTTCTGTAATTTCTGGAGGTGTTAGTGAAAATTCTTCGTTATCGCTCAATATTTCCATAATAATGCCTTCTCCCAAACTTAAGGTATTAACTTTTAATAACAATTTGAAGTATTTTTTTTATAAAATTATTGTTTTTCGCTAAATTACCATGGAAAAGCTATAAACAGTGCTGCCAACATTCAAAAAAAAAAAAAAAATCAAAATTTTTTAACTGGTGGCGCCATCTATTGACAATGCATAATAATGAAGAAAGTAAAAATTCTTCCTTATCATTCATGATTTCCATAATAATTATTCTTTGTCCCAAACTTAAGGTAACTTTTAAACAATTCGGAGTCTTTTTTATAGTTATCAAAATAATTGTTTTACGCAAAATCACCGTTTAAAATGTTTAATATCTGAACTAGTGCTGCCATCTATCAACATTGTATAATATTAAAAATGAGTATTATAATGAAAATCTGTATCGTAATGAAGTTCATTATGATACAGATTTTAATCGTTTAATAGCGTATTATGAAATGTCAGTAGAAAAAATAAATAATTTAATATCTATTACTACTAATGCTCGGTAGGTAACTAAATTTAATAGTCTATTAAATTGACAATATTATAATATTTGAATGAGTTAAATGTTAAATACCTACCCAGAAAGGCGCCTACCTTGATAGAAAGATATTTAAGAGTCCTTTGGATAATTTAGGCGAAAATAACCAATTTTGTAAATAGGCCAGGGCAGTTAGCAAAAATAGGAGAAGTTTTTGCAATCAAGCTGATTTTTTCACAGATGATAGTACCCATCAATAGTACTCTGTAAAAAAAAGTTACACCTCCTAGGAGGCTTGCTTTTTCCGCCATGATGAATTAAAGATGGCGGCTGGTGCTATTCTTGGAAAAAATCGTAACTTTCTTATTTATTAACCGATTTTCGTCAAGTAAAAAAAAAAATACCTTTGTTTTGGACTAAAGATTGAAATAAATAGTTATTTAAACAACAAGTTTTGAAAACGACTTTTTTCGCACGGCGAGACAGTTTGTTGGACCGAGCCGTAGGCGAGTTCCACAAGTCGAGCAAGTGTGAAAAAAGGTTTTCAAACGAGTTTTTTACAATGCTTTTCCTACAACTGCAAAATAAAACAACCAAATATGTAATTTCCATTTGTTAGAAAACTTGAAGCGTGTGAAAAACTTTTTCGCACGCTGAGGAGCGTGTGAAAAACTTTTTCGCACGCTGTGCGAAAAACTCTAATTTCAGAGGTTGCCTAGCGTGCGAAAAACTCCATTTTCAGAGGCAGTCGTAGGAAAAATATTAAACCATTTTGACAGATAGTATATCTGTCAAAAAAAAAATATATAGGAAAAAAAATTGAATTGGTTTTCTTCAACTTTCTTTGAAACGTAGCTGTAAACTTAGACCGAAGGTACTTCTTACCAGAAGAAGCCTAAAAATATGAGTTTTTTTTTTATAATTTTGAAACAGTTTTTGAGTTTGTGATAGGATAAGTAATTCGCGTGATATAGTCGAAAAGAACTTGAGAATCCAAAAAAAAAAAACTTATGTAGGATGTGTACACTCTATTTTTTGTATATACGCGCCTAAAAATAGCTATTTTTTTAACTCATTTCCGTCCGTAAATCTTCATTTTCGGCCTACACCGTAAAATGCTCCATTTTCGGCCTAATTCCTAAAAGTCGTCATAGCAACCTTGTCAGTTTGCATGTACCTGTCGCACCTGCATAATCAGTTTAAAATTTTTAATGTTGTCACATTCACTTCACATCCTTGAGCTATTACAAAAAAGTATTGTTTGTTTCACGTACTTAAAATATAGGGTTTCTAGATACCTACTTGTTACAAAAAATACATATCTTAGCTCGATTGACATAAAAACAGTTGCCTTTGGTTTTACTAGAATTTTTTTTTTCTACTGCCTTGTGTGAAGTACTAACTTTACGCACTGTTCAAACGTTGGATTAGATTTCACACACTATTGCGTAAAGTGTTTCACAACAACAAAAAAGTTTACTAAATTGTAGTTTCTTCGCAAAAATGCATAAATACCCACAAGTATAAAATTTTATATTATAAAAGCCTTTACTGCCCTTTTTCTGCATTAGAAATGAGATTTTACTTCACACTTTAGGTTGTGAACTAAGTTACTTTAGACACACTAGGGCGTAAAGTTGTAAAGTTTTTTTCAAATTTTTGGCACCGAGCGTTATGATCTACATATATCGCCCGCTTCGAATATTGTTGGTAGTAGAAAAAAAAATTACAGCAACAGGTGTGTAAAGCTTCTTTTTTTTCATACATTTGTGAAAAAAGGTTCACTTCAGACATCTGTTTATGTTTTATACCAAAAAAAATTCTAGTACCGACAATAATTAAGCCATACATTTGAAAAAATATACCTACCACAACTTTACGCCCTAGTGTCTAACTTAGTTCACAGGGTGTAAAGTAAAAGCACATTTTTAGTGCAGAAAAAGGGCAGCAAAGGCTTTTGTGATATAAAATTTCATACTTGTGCGTATTTATTATTTATGCATTTTTGCGAAAAAACTAATGCAATTTAGGGCGGGTATTATAAAACTATTTTAACAGAATAACTAAGAGTTAACTTCTCGAATGACGTTACTTCTCATGGTAATTTCAGAAGTTAACTTTCAGTTAGGTATCTGTCAAAATGGTTTTATAATAAACTTTTTTGCTGTTGTGAATTACTTTACGCAATAGTGCGTAAAATTTATTTTCACGTCTTTTGAACAGTGCGTAAACTAAGTACTTCACGCGCGGTAGTAGAATTTTTTTTTTTAACAAAAACCAAGGCAACTTTTTTTATGTCAATCGAGCTAAGATATGTATTTTTTGTAACTGAGTAGGTACCTAAAAAAACTATATTTTAGATACGTACCTAAAACAAACAATACTTTTTTGTAATAGCTCAAAGATGTGAAGTGAATGTGACAACTTTAAAAATTTTAAACTGATTATGCAGGTGCGACAGGTACATGCAAACTGACAAGGTTGCTATGACGACTTTTAGGAACTAGGCCGAAAATGGAGCATTTTACGGTGTAGGCTGAAAATTAAGATTTACGGACTGAAATGAGTTCAAAAAATAGCTATTTTTAGGCGCGTATATACAAAAAATAGAGTTTTCACATCCTGCATAAGTTTTTTTTTTTTTTTGGATTCTCAAGTTTTTTTCGAATATATCTCGCGAATTTCTTAACCTATCACAAACTCAAAAACTGTTTCAAAATAAGAAAAAAAAGCGCAAATTTTTAAGCTTCTTTTGGTAAGAAGTACCTATGGTCTAAGTTTACAGCTACAGTTCAAAGAAAATTGAAGAAAACCAATTCAATTTATTTTCCTATATTTTTTTTTTTACAGAAATACTACCTGTCAAAATGGTTTTATATTTTTATTCCATTGTTTAGTCCAAAAGAAAGGTATTTATTTTTTTACTTGACGCAAATCGGTTAATAAATAAGAAAGTTACTATTTGTTTCAAGAATAGCACCAGTCGCCATCTTCAATCCATCATGGCGGAAAAAGCAAGCCTCCTAGGAGGTGTAACTTTTTTTACAGAGTACCTTTGATGGGTACTATCATCTGTGAAAAAATCAGCTTGATTGCAAAAACTTCTCCTAAAGGCCATTTTTTCAGCTAACTGCCGTCTAAAACCTAGATTGCTTAAAAGCTTGAATCCAGTTCCAGCAGGTATTTGAGAAAAAATAACCTTATGCGATCAGACTGGTTTACTACTTATATCCCACCAACCCACAAAGGTTTAATTTTTGCCTTTGGTATCTTCAAAAATGTCACCTATAAAGGGTAGAATTCCTTCAATAACTATTTGGATCGATGAAGATTACATCAGTAACAATGACATTTTTAATAGCCATAATAACCAAGATGGTTGTCCCGTGCATATTGCTAGAGTCTCAGAGAATTAACTATAGAATTTTTAATACCTATTTAGAAGTACCAGTCGTTCTAGTGACTTAACGTATGTCGCTTCTTGAACACACAAATACAATTAGGTTAGGAATTTCCTATTTGTACATGAAATTGACGACATTGACATATTAGCAATCGACGTTCGTTTTTCTTGGTAATTTTTTGTTTAATCTGATTCGTGATTAATAAATAAGGATGGGGTTATCAAAAATACTATGTCTAACAACCAATTTGGCGATAAGTGGAGGAGTAACTGGGGTGAGTGCTACATTTTTCACAAACACGAACTGAGGAAAACCACCTATTTAAAATATTATTTTTTAAAATCTTAACTTACTGAATAAAAGTAAATGTTGCAACCATGTATGCGCCTTCAAGTTTAGGATTGAACGAGCGCGCTACAGAAAACGAAGGTACCGAAACCGAAGAGGATACAAGAGAATACGCAACTAGACTACCGAACAAGCTGGACTGATCCCTAGGAAAACGTGTCGCGTGTCTGTAATTATTCATTATTCAATTTTAATTTTTATTTTGCATTAAAATTGATTGTTCAATCCAATTTATTATTACTGTGTGTGTAAGAAGCGTTCACAGGTTAGTTGATTAATTATTATTTTGTTTGTGAGATTTCAATTTATACAAGTAGCTATCATTTTTTCCATTTTTATGCTTTTTTTTTTGTTTATAACATTTTTTTATAACATGTGCATTGTTCATGTATTTAACAAAAATCGTTTCATGCTGTACACAACACCAATAAAGAAGTAAATTAAAACCTAAGAAATTATGTGCAGTCTTTTTGTGCTGAGATTTCTATTTTGTGAATTTAGAACGTGTATTAGGGCCTTGTTGAATTTACTAACATTTTCCTACCCTGACGAGAGAATATCCCAACAAATTGAAATAATAAATTTAGAGATATTGGCTCAAAAACAACTATAGCTGAGTAGCAACAAAAAAACTCTTCAGTATTGAATATAGGTAGTGTTGATTGAATGTTGTGTGTGTAATTAAAATTTTAGCACTCATACCAAAGACGGTATCTATTTAAATTTTTATTAACTTAAATTATTGAATTAATGACTCACAATTATTATTAAATTGACACAGTATGTTTCAATTTTTAAGGAATGTTAGATCGAGGGTTTCTCTGCCGTTCTCTTTCCCCTCGTTAGTTCCAAGATGAGAATGGTACGATTTACTTTAATAATAAAGTAGACGTTTCACAAATTTTTCCTTTCTTTTACATATCACAACCTCCCTTAAATTTCCCAAATATTTGCTGTCGGGCGCATGTCCAGTAAGTAAAATTGAGTAAGTTTTCACAACGTAGATTCTATTTCTTTTTCATTTCATTTTTCAGAAGATTTGTTGTTTGAAAGGTAATAAAAGTTCACACAGTTCAATCTTACTGAACGAACCCGGGTATGTTACGCTACAGAACGGTTATTGGAATATTCAAAAATTGCCTTGTCGTTTAGTTTAAAACGAATTCAAATTTTTTTTGTGGATGCCAATAACGCATTTCTTACCACTGCACTATTCATCAATCAACGGTTCAATCTCTAGTTTCATTCACTGTTGCTGTTGGAAGTTCTAGAGATAGCATTGTTTTTATCTTTGAACAGTAACGGCAACTATACAAGAAATTAGAAAATATCCATTTTCAATTCAAAACCCCTATTATGATTTTTATTACAATTTTGTGCCAAGTAGGTACTTAAAATGCACGTCTCGTTTTATAATGTTTCATATAGTTTTTATTATCAGTCAGTAGTTTGCAGTATCTAGTACCTACCTACCTGAAATCGAAACCTTTGAATTTTTTTAACCCTAACCCATTGACCTGTAATTTTGTCTGTTAGGTAGTCATGGACCCGTACCATGACCATGTGGGGATTCCTTTAAAAATAAAATATTATAATTTTCCAAATACGAACCCGGAATCTGGAAGAGCTTCAAGAACGCGTCCATTTAGTTTTCACAAAAGTTACAATAGGATCCACGTGCGGAATGAAAAAGATGCAATGTTTGATTTGAAAATTGCGGCTGTCAATTAGAATTTTTTTTATTTTTAGTTAGTTTTCCATCATGTTTTGATTTGTTTCATTAAATTTATTCAATTTGTTGATGTCAATACTTATGTTTGGTTAATTATAGACTTTTGTGTTTAAATTCAATTTGTTTTTTACGATAGTTACAAAATATTGTAATAAGTCAATAGAAATACACGCTATTATTTTGTGTCATTTCCTATTATAATAATAATTAAAAATTCTCAATTTCAGTTAATCAAATGTTCAAGCCTCACTACGTTCGGCTCGCAAACCTACTGCTTCAGCACAAAAAAGTAAAGCTTCTATTCCTAATACAACAATATACTATTAATATAAGCAGAAAATATTAATGAACAAAAGATATTAGAATTATTGTGAAAAAATCGTAGGGTGATCAATGTACGAGAAATGTGGAACAAAGCACCCCTCGCTTTTTTCACAAAACTTTAGCGCCAACCGTAAAAATTGATAACTGTAAAAAATGAAGACATTATAACTTAACACATTTAATTATAAGAGCAAAAAAGAACGCATCTACTTATTGTTTATTACATTTTTCAGTTTTTAGTTCGATGTATTATTTTGTTGTTCATTTTTTTAATTTGAAGAAAAAACTTTAATTCTTATTTATGTTTTGTTTATATTTGGTGGGATTATTGAGATTATGAGAGGAATGGTTGACACCGCAGCCACACCAAAAAATTATGGTGTGACCGGTGCGACATTTGGAGCGCGCTCAAAGTACTTTCTGAACGGCACAGAGTGCGCGCACTCGGTGTGCTTATGGCATTTATGAACGGCTAGTGCGTCGCACCGGTGTCACACTCACATTGAGTGTGTCATTCCTGAATTCGTCCCCAAGATTTCCAGACTTTTGCAGGCATTATCCAGACTTATTCAGAGCTTTCCATAGTTTTCCAAATTTCATCTAATTTTTTCCAGACTTGTACAGACTGGGGTGCGATTTTCGAAACCATTCGAGTACATTTCGTACACGAAATTTGACTGACAGCACTGTAAATTAAATGGGGAGCAGACAAATTTCGTGTACGAAATGTACTTGAATGGTCTCGAAAATCGCACCCCTGATCCGGATTCTGGAAAATAATCCTCAGGTCCTTTGGGACCTTTTCCAGATTCCAGACATTATCCAGACTTATACTGATCTTTCCAGAGTTTTCCAGACTTCATCCATACTTGTTCAGACTAATCCGGATTCTGGAAAATGATCCCCAGGTCTATTGGGACTTTTTCCAGAATTTTTCCGACCCTTTCCAGAAATTTCCAAGTCTTTTCCAGACGTTTCCAGAGATTTCCAGACTTTTACAGACAATATCCACACTTATCCAGAGTTTTACAGACCTTATTTAGATTTATCCAGACTTGTACAGACTGATCCGGATTCTGGAAAATGATCCCCAGGCCTTACAAACAAACATACTTTGTAAAGGCTTATTTAGTCACTGTAAGTACAGTGATCTCCTAGCGCCATCTATTGGACAATTATATTTGATAACAGAAAAAAATCCTTCAGTGGTGCCATCTGTTGATAGTTTTCTGCACTGACGGGCGGTGACGTCATAATTTTTTGGCGTCCGTTTGGATTGGTGGGTAATGATATCAAATTTTATTATTTTTTGCTTTTTTAACTGTGTCGTTCAGGTAATTATTTTTTCATTATAAGGGCTTATTTTGATTGCATAAATCGAACAGTGCAATGAAAATAGTTAAATTCAACTATGCTTAAACACCGGAATGCTGCATCTTTACGATGGCGCCATTTCTCATCCACAACTGCGATCCACGGATCCAACCAATGAACTATAACCAAAAACTGGAATGCTAACACATAAGGACGAACGTGAAGCCTAGTGCGGCTGCTGCGGAGGGGATACCTGTTTTTGTCGCACTCATTATGTTAAATGGCGAAAATTGCTTCCAAAACGTATTCCAATTGATGAAACCTGTGAAGGAAAATATGACAAAACTTTCGAAAACGTCATATGTCAGCGAGCAACAGAAAAAGACAACATTCCCCGTTGTGGCAACTGTCTTTCATGGCTTCATTTTTTTGGCAGATATGGCACTGTGTGCGCATTCCAGTTTTTAGCTCTAGTTCATTGGATCCAACATTCCCATTCAGAGATCAGTGTTTTTTTTTGTGCGCTGCTGTTGCTGAGACATCAGCAGTTACCGACGGAAGCCTAGTACTACCACAACAAATCGACAACGAAGCTGTTAATCCCATCGAGGATGATGTGGAAGAAACTATCTGTAACGATGGAGAATGCGCTAAATATTGTAATAATACATTGCATGTGGATTAGGCCTACTGGGGATACCACGATAAAAAAAAAGCCGCGCCACTTACTCTACCTCATAGTGGTAGTGTGGAAATTAGTTTTTTAGGCAAAACGCGTGTTGAGTCGACTTTGCAGCACACGTACGCTAAAACTAGGTATTCATTTTTACTTCTCTCGGTAAAGGGAATTCGTATTCACGTAAAAAACCGACCTCGACATTTTTTCACATTAATACGTTTTCAGGTCCCTAGATTACGAAAACATGTTTGTTCCGGTTAGTAGGTATTTAATGAAAAAGAAAATCAAGAGCTGGAGAAGAAAAAACAAAACAGAAGTAACCAAGCAAATAAAAAACAAGTAGACGTCACCTTTTTGAAAAAATAGAAAAAAAAAAAACACGTTTGTCAATTTGCTCGCTGCCACGCATTTTTTTATATTATTTTTTTTTAATAAAACATTTAAGAAGCTCGTCTGCAGTCCACTGTTTTCCCTGAGCACAGGGTGGTCCTTCGCCACTTGAAATACACGCTCAAACAAAAGAATGTTTATTTAATTCTCTCGGTCTGTCGGCGCTGTACAGACCGACAGACAAACATGTTGGTCTGCTGGGTTGGCGCTCCATCTTAATAACGGCTCAACTTAGAACAACGATTTTTGGTATACACTTTGACTTTGGACCCCTACCAACGGCGCTAATGTGAGGGTTTTTGTTCGCAGATATACAGGGTGTTCCAAAAACCATGCGACACTAACAAGAACGGTTAATAATACGAAGTTGGTTACATTAGCAAGAAGGGAGGTACTGTTTTTGGAACTCACTAAAGCTACGTTTTCGTTTTTGTCGATTCTTTTATTCCTTTTCAAGATATAAGGCCTTTTGTGTTCAAGCATATTTGGTCGTATATTTCCAAAACCACTTAGTTAAGAAGAATTGTTCAAATATGAACGTTCCCTAGGTTCATCGGCTCTTCAAGATTGGGACCTGAAAGTTTGAATCCGACGTTTTGCGTTCGGTGTGTCATCATCAACTGTCTATTTTTAAATACTGAGATGCCCGTATGCACCGTTCACTTTTTTCTATTCTTAGTTTCCCTTTCAACTTAAGTTTTAAATTTCGTATGCACCGCCAATCAAATCTGGTTAAGTTCTTCTCAAAGTTCAGTCATCACAATGGTGGATTGCACAGTTCGTTTTAGAATGTCTTAAGTTATTCTTAAGTTATTCTGAAAGTTAAGCAAGGAAAATTCAGTTGCACCAGTCAGAAAACTCACCTAAGATGGATTTAGGAATTCCTAACTCTAAGGCACCACTGTTGGGACCTTAACACGTTCTTAGGTAGAAATAATTGTTTTTTTTTTTTTGTCAAATGCAAATCTCAATTATTTGTCGTAGTGATTTCATAAAAATTATATTTATCGAGATATTTATACCTATATTATTTTGTTTCTTAAAATCCGAGTTTTAAATCTGTGTTTAAATATGGAATTATTTGATGATGATTTCCTGCAATGGCTTATGGGTTAAGATTGAAGCTACAAACATCGTTATCAACCATAGTAGCCACAGCTGTTCTGCATAATGTTGCAATTATAAATAGGAAGGAGGTACCCCCTGTAAAGCTGGATGGAGATAATTTAAATTATTTATTAGAAATGCAAAGGATACCCAATCCACGAAACATGGGTATAGATGATGTAGGAGCAAGAGCCTTCAAAAATGAAATGGTACAATATTTTCAAAATTTATAGGATCCCTAAGTACTTATACCTATGTATAGGGAGGTCCAAAAAAAACGGAATTTTGTTTTTGAGCTGTAACTTTTTTTTTTTGTCGACCAATTTCCTTTTGTTTTGGCTTGTTTGAAAGATAAATGAACAGGCTAACGAATCAAAGTGAAACTTTTGACATTTGAAAAAAATTCAAAATGGCGGACTTCTTCAAAAATTGCCTAGTTTTGGATAGCGCTGGAACTTTTTTGTGACCCCCTGTATAACTTTTTCCAATAAATTCCTAAAGTTCATCATTTTGCGAACATTTTAAGACCTCGACGGAAAAAATCGGTTGAAAATTGTGTGAAATATTGAAATTTTTGTAATATCGAATTTCAATTTTTCATATTGGCAGCAAAATCTACGATATGCTATTTTAGCTAGAATTTTTTTTTCTACTTGACATATCCTTCCTATTTCGGACTTGTTCGAAAGATAAATAGATAGGGTAACGATTTGAAATAATGATTTTGACTTTTGAGAAAAAATTTAAGATAATATCCCAGTTCCTTTACCATAGCCAATTTTGAAAAAGTTAACGATGAGTTTTCTAACAATACAACCAATATTCTATTTATAAATTTAAAAAAATTAAGATAACATATTTAAGGGGGGATATGCCCTCCGTGTGCCTCAACAACCCATGTTAAACGTCTACGCCAAGAATCGATTGAGTTGGCAATGTTCCCTTGTTCCAGCTCTCCCCAACACTCAATTATTCGGTTGCGCAGCTCTTCTAAAGTATTAAACGTAGCCCCATTTCTGTGGACTCTTTCTTCTAAGTCCCCCCATAAAAAGTAATCACAGGGATTTAAATCTGGGCTATTAGGCGGCCAGTCACCAGGCTCTATAAAATCCGCAACTTGCTCTCTCAGATAATTGATAGTGAATTGGCTAGTATGACACCTGGCTCCATTCTACAAACAGTATTTATCACGTTTATCACATAAAAAGAGAGAAAAACGTACACTTTTATCAAAGTGTTTGTGAGAACCAGATTTTTAACAATAAATTTTGACTAGGTATAAGTTATAAAATTACCTGCATAACAGTGTAGTTTGGTGTGAGCCGTTCAATTTCAGGTAGCATATGGCTCAACACAAGCTGACAATATTTACGAGAATCCAAGCGTACTCTTTGATCGATGAAAATAAGTTCTGCTTTGTGGTTTCGGGAAATTGCTGCAGATACCATTAAATACCTGCTGAATTTTTCTCTTTCTTTAAGCAAACGTTGCAGTGGTGTATCTGCTTTTCGTGCTTGAAGGGGAATTCTTAGTTGGTCGTTTTGCGAATTTTTTACTCCGGATAAGGTGAAAATTTTCTCATCAGTGAACCAAATTTTTTGGATTTCAGCACGGGCTCTAAATCTATTAAGTAGTCGCATACATCTAGTTTCCCGCCTCTGCTTCGTTGCTTCGGATAATTTAAATGCGTAGCCCCGTTTCACATGCTTCAGCACTAGATTTCTTCTAATTTTTCTTTTTATAGAACTGCGAGAAATCTGGCATTCATGTGTTATTTGCCTAACTGTCAAGCTAGTACCAGGTCTCCTCTCAGGGCTAACTGCTAAGTTTCGAATTAGGGCTATATTTTCCTGAAAAATTACAAATTATTGTTATTGATATACGACAAAAAAAAAACACAAAAAACTCGTACATACCTCTGTTCTCACAGTTTTCGGTCTACCGCTACCTTATCTTCTCTGAATTGATCCTGTTTCTCTTAACTTTTTTACAAAATCGTCAACAGTACTTTTTCTCAAAGTGTTGTCAAAATGATGTAAAATCTGATGCACTCTGTACCCGCGGTTTACTAAATTTTTGATCACGATTTTTTCTTCTTCAGATAAAGCCATTACACTCACTCAAGTTACTTAAGAATTTTAGTTTTAAAACCTGTATTTGACTTAAAAATTAACAGAAATAGACTTTGGACGTGAAGCAAAATGGTGTCACTAAGTGATAGATTTTACATGGCCTCCTTTGATGAAAAATGAACAGCGTTTTCTTTCGTACCAAATTTTCTGTTAATGCATTTTGTAAGACGGAGCTACACATTTGAACTATACGAAGCAATGAAACAGAGGCGGGAAACTAGATGCACGCGACTACCTCATAGATTTAGAGCTCCTGCTGAAGTCCGAAAAATTTGGTTCACTGATGAAAAATTTTTCACCTTATCCGGAGTAAAAAATTCGCAAAACGACCAACTACGAGTTCCCCTCCAAGATCGAAAAGCAGATATACCACCGCAACGTCTCCTTGAAGAAGGAGAAAAATTCAGCAGTTATTCAATGCAATCTGCAGCAATTTCTCGAAACCACAAAGCTGAACTAATTATTATCGACCTAGGAGTTTGCTTGGATTCATGTAAGTATTGTCTTACCTAGTCAACATTTATTGTTAAGATTCTGGCTCTCACAAAAACTTTGACAAAATTGTACATTTTTGTAATTCCCTATTTATGAGAATCGGTGTCATACTAGCCGCTTTACTATCAACTATCTAAGCGAGCAAGTTGCGGATTTTATAGAGCCTGGTGACTGGCCGCCTAATAGCCCAGATTTGAATCCCTGTGATTACTTTTTATGGGGGGACTTAAAAGAAAGAGTCCACAGAAATAGGGCTACGTTCAATAGTTTAGACGAGCTGCACAACCGAATTATTGAGTGTTGGGGAGAAATGGAACAACGTAACATTGCCACCTCTATCGATTCTTGGCGAAGAGATGTTTAGCATGGGTTGTGGAGGCCTAAGGAGGACAAATAGAAAGGATATGTCAAGTAGAAGAAAAAATTCTAGCTAAAATAGCATATCGTAGATTTTGCTGCCAATATGAAAAATTGAAATTCGATATTACAAAAATTTCAATATTTCACTTAATTTTCAACCGATTTTTTCCGTCGAGGTCTTAAAATGTTTGCAAAATGATGAACTTTAGGAATTTATTGGAAAAAGTTATACAGGGTATCACAAAAAAGTTCCAGCGCTATCCAAAACTAGGCAATTTTTGAAGAAGTCCGCCATTTTGATTTTTTTTCAAATGTCAAAAGTTTCACTTTGATTCGTTAGCCTGTTCATTTATCTTTCAAACAAGCCAAAACAAAAGGAAATTGGTCGACAAAAAAAGAAGTTACAGCTCAAAAACAAAATTCCGTTTTTTTTTGGACCTCCCTATATTTTTCAAACTTGTTTAAATTAGGTATTGTGTTTTGTATAAAATAAAGGCAGTTTGTATTAAATTATTATTTTATTACCAAAAAATACAAATAAAAAGAATTTCTGGACCTCAGAGCCAAATGGTATTAAGTCCACGTTTTTAAGATTTTAGGGTTATGAGTGATTCTTATTTAAAATTTTCCGCTTTTTCTAGTTGAAATAAGTATTAAGTCACATATCTATCCTTTTCTATTATAACCGAATAAAAATAGTATCTTGTCCTTTTCTTACCAGAACCAAACAGTTCTAAGTAATGTTAATACTGATTGGCTCTGTAAAAATAAAACTGTTTAAAGTATTAAGTCCGGTACGCTGGTATTATGTCCAAATGCTAGGTTAGGTTGTGTGACTTAATACTGATTTTATTTGTGCCGGTCTGTTTTTGTTATGGTCGTTTGTTGTTACAACGAGCTCAATCATTCAACTTAAGAAAAAAAGTGTGTCGTTTGTGCATAATTTTTGAAATGGCGTCTGGCCGAAGCCAAAAAATTTTGGATCTGTTAAAAGCCAAGCCACGGAAACATCTCAGAAATCCTTCACAGATTGAACGTGCTACTCGTACAAGTACAGGTAAGTCTTGATTCAGGTAACTATGTAATAGATCGTATTTCAACTTAAAAAAATTAAATGAAAATCGATATTTTCTGTACAGATAGTTGTAGAAAACATGACACTATTATATTTAGGTAACAATGTCATCGAAATGGTCACTAAGACGGAGTCTTATCCAGATCCAGATGAAGACAAAGACGAGGCAGCTGTAACTACGGAAAATTTGGAAATGATAAGAAAGTCAACAATTGATGAAGTTACAACACCGCCGGCGGAGACTAGCCAGCAAATTATCAAAATGGTGAAAAAGTCATCAATTGACGAAGAGACCAGGCAAATAAATAGTGAGTGTAAGAAAAGTTAATCAAAAACAAAAAAAGAATCAAAATATTTTTATCACATTCAGGATAGACTTTTATTTATTATTTTTGTTTTCAGGTAGCACGCCTGAACTAAATGCAGAAGCAGAGGTAATCATGGAACTCTATCCAGTAGAATCCATAACGGATGTTATGTATCAAAATATAAAAATTCTGGCCACTGGGACTGAACAAGGAGCTTGTCTAACTGATTCCATAGAACTTCTTGAAGACGCTTTAGCAATAACTACTGCAGAAGAGGAGCAGTTGTTGCTGGAAAGCATTGTAGATTCTGAAATCGATGGAAATAAAAATCAGGACATATCAAGCAATGATCATACAAATCCTTTAGAGATACAATCAGCTGAAAAGGAGCTAAGTAACGCTAGTGACTTAGACGACCCCGTTTACGAACCAAACGAAGAAAGTGACACCCTTAGCAACAACGAAACAAATGAAGAAGAGATGGACAACGAAACAAATAATGAAGAAGAGATGGACAACGAAACAAATAATGAAGAAGAGATGGATAATAATCAAAACAATAAAGGTAGAAAGCGAAAAAGAAACCATAAAGCATGGAAAAAAAACATAAGGAAAAAGGAAAGAGCTGCTGGCCATGAGTATTTGTCCAGCAAGAATAAAATTATTCCAAAAAAGGTAATGAAGGAAACCTGTCAGGATGGTTGCCGAAAAAAGTGCACACAAAAGATAACAACTGATGAGCGTTTATCTATCCATACTCAGTTTTACAATAAAGACTTAGACATCAACCAAAAGAGGCAGTTTATTGCAAGCTGCATAGAAGAGGTTCCAGTTGAACGTGTTCGCGTTAGAACAGGCTCGCGTATCGGAAAAAGAAAATCTACTCTTAACTACTTTTTTACGGTAAATAATAAGAAGGTTAATGTTTGTCGTACTTACTTCTTAAATACTCTTAATTTATCCCAAACATCTGTTAGATTTGCATTAAAAAAACGACAGTCAGGCGGACTCGTAACGGTCGACCAAAGAGGGAAGCACGAACCATCGAATAAAATTGGAGTCAACGAGAGAAATATGATAAAAGAACATATCAGCAAATTTCCTTGTATCGAATCGCATTACTCAAGGAACAAAACTCAAAAAAAGTACTTAGGAAGTCACCTTAATATTTCCAAAATGTACGAGCTGTTTTTTGAAGAATGTAGAAACCAAATTCCTCGGGAAGAAATACCTAAAAAATGGCTTTATGCTGACATTTTTAACACTGAATTTAATTTGTCTTTCAAGGAACCAAACAATGATACATGTGATGCCTGTGATGAATTTATTATAAAACTAAAAGAAAATTTGCCTAATGAAACGCGTATTGACACTCAGAATGAATATGATGCACACCTGTCAGATGCAGACAATCGATACCAACTGAAGAAGCAAGATAAGGAAGCATCAAAAAATGTAAGAAACTGCAACGTTCTAACTGTTGATTTACAAAAATGCCTACCTACGCCGCTTCTCAAAAATGCTCAAAGCTTTTACAGCTTAAAACTTTGGACCTTTAACTATACTGTGTACAACACGACAAAAAAAAACCTCTTCATGTTTTGTTTGGGACGAGTCAATAGCTGGCCGAGGTGGCAATGAAATGGCGTCTTGCCTTTTGAGATACATTCTTACTCTCGATGAGTCTGTCGAGAATATCATTATTTGGAGTGATAACTGCCCATCACAAAACAGAAATCTGCAAATGCTAATGAGTTATTTTTATGTAATGATGGTAAAGCCATCATTGAAGTCGGTAGAACACAAATATCTTTTAAGAGGCCATACCCACATGGAGGTGGACTCCGTACATGCCAGAATAGAAAGATAAATGAAAGCCTCCCCTGATTTTTCTATAATTACCCCATGGGACTGGCAACAGCTTATGCGACTGTGCAACTCAAACTTAATGGTGGAGGAAATGCAAACTGTGGATTTTAAAAATTTCAATTATTTATACGACAATATAAAATCTTCCTTTCAAAACAACAAAAAGACCACAACAGGTGAAAATTTCTTGATTTCAAAAGTAGTTCACATGAAGTTTGTATCTGATAAACCTGGAGTGTTATATTTCAAATCAAGTTTTGTTGCAGAAAATTTTCAGGAGGTTGAATTTAATAAGACAGCAAAAACAAGAGTATCTCGTCGGGTTGAAGCCAGTACATCAAAAACTAATACAAAATTTGACCAGTTTCAACTTCCACCTATCAAAAATAAATTAAAGCCCATCTCTACCAAAAAGTGGAAGGACTTGCAAAAATTATTGAGATGGGTTCCTTCAAGATTTCACGATTTTTTTAAAAACATCCCTCATGAGAACATTAAAGATGAATAAAGGCTCTTATTTTTTGCTTATTCTTTTAATAAATAAAAGTATTATATCTATCGTTAACAATAACAAATGAACTGTATTCGATTTTTTTTGCTGTGTTGACGTTATTTTTGTAAAACCAGTTCCTAATAAAAGAAGAAGAGAAAGTAAAAAAAAACTCTTTGATTTTCCTAAAAATTAAAATTCACAATTCATCTGTCTAGGACCAAACAGAATTAAGTCACAAAATATGGTATTAAGTCGTAATATATTAAGTCCATTTCGAGGGCCAATCAATATTAAGTCCAAATAAAGAAAAAAAAGACAATTTATTTATATTTCCACAAAATAAACTTATTCCATTTTCAAATTTACATTATATATCATTAGAAAGCAAATATAAAACAATCTAACCAATTTACTATAGTTAAATGAGTAATTAGCGCACGTACTTCCAACTTTAAAATTGCTCTCCTGTAAAATTTTGAAAACGTGACTTAATACTCTATGGCTCCATGGTCCAGATTTAAGTTTGCCTGGGTCTGGGGTAGATCACCTACATACAAATGCGAAAGTGCGGCGAATTCGTGGTTCAAGGTTAATTTGGGTAGACAAAGCTTGGTTATGTTTGTAGTTTGTACGTGTGGATTCGTTGTTGATTTGTATTGTTTGGTTTCTAGTTTCTCTCAAGAAATCAAAAACATTTTTCATCTTTATCTCTCACACGAATAACAACTATGACGTATATTCTGTATTCAAACCGAAATGCGTACATCCTACGGTGTTGCCAGCTAGTTACTAACCTTAGCTAAGTTTCCTTTACGTAAAGCTGGTGCAAGTCAAAGCGATCAATGCAATCTTAAATTTTAAGATCATGCTTAGCTAAGTACGAACTAAGAATGAGGAGTAATTTTTTTTGTGCAATCCACCACAAAATCCTCGACTTAAGAAATAAAAATCTGTCTTTATTGCGATTGTGAGGTTAGGTTAGGACCGGTTAGGTTTGTTGACGTTGTTTGTTTACGAGTTTGACGAGACTCGTGTAACATAACAACTATTGAACAAGATTTTTCATCCTTTGCTATACAAAAAAATGGAGTTCGACATGCTAGTTGAAGACGATTTTGATATGGATATTTTCGGTTATGGGTTTCCAAGAATTTTTAGTTTTAACTTTCAACGGAGAAAATTATTTCCAGTCAATGGATGGTTTGTCTTTTTTTCGGCGATTCAGGGTGAGAAAACCCACCGTCTTGCAAGTATTGTTTTCTCATTTTCAATTATATTAGCAAATTTGCTTATTATGGAAATGAACAGTTGTTTTTTCGTTTTGTGAAAAATTGAATTCAGACTGTTTTCTATCATTCATATTTGAAACAACAATCAAAAAACACCTCGAGAAACATAAAACAAAGAGCGGTCTAGAATATTTTATAGGTCTATGAACACGAAATAACAAATACATACATTAAAAAATACGCGGAAAGTGAATAATTTTTAAATTTTCAACCAACGAACTAACCAAAACTGTCAAACTCGAACTGTAAAAACTGAGAAAAAATCAAATTGCAATGTTGCAAATTTTATCAAGTTCTTAGCTAAGAAACCAAAATTTGTTGACGGTGCATTCAAAATTATTTCTCAACTGTAGGAATAACTTTGCTAAGCCTTTCCTAACGATGAAACGGTGCATACGGGCATGAGTTAGGATTTTTATTTTATTTGTCAATTAGAGAAAAAAAAAAAAACATTTAAATGATGTTTATTCAAAAAAGGGTGGGGTGGTTTGCCGAGGAAAGTCATGGGTAAAGGCCTTTACCAATATTTATAACTATTTTCATGTTAATGAGAAGGAAAGGAGAAACTGTGGAAAACCTGTTTTTTGGCGAGACTTTTCAATATGGCGGCGCGAGCGGCAAAAATACGAGGTGGCAAAGTAGAAATTCGGAAAGAACACGTCTAAATCTATAAAATTTTCAAAACTCCCGAAAAACTTTCCAGGTAACACTACCAAATTACTTTACTTTTTGCCGTTTTTTGTGCAAAGTTAAGGGAAAAATCCTAATATCTCAAAATATTAATGAGATAGATACAGCAAATATGGTATTTTCTGAAAGAGGACATTTTCAGCTTTTCTATAGAAAAATAATATACAAGGTGTTGCATTTGAAAAACTCAATTAAAATGGACTTTAAAATTAACGTGTTTAGACAAATATTTTGGACACCCTGTATACTAAAATCGGAAAATGAAAATAATGTAGGATCAACTAGGCTACATGTAAATTTTTAAGGGAAACTAGTGTAAAGTGGCGGAGATATGACAATTTTTAAAAAGTATGTTTTGGCCTATTTTTTTCTTCGAAAAATCATAACTTGGCAACGCTGCATTCAACCCAAATACGGTTTTAAAGTTGATTAGAGAGCATATAGAAGCCTCATTTGTCACATAGAAACATACAGTATTCCATTAAAAAAAAAAAACATAAAATTTGTAATTACTCTTTTTTAGGACACCCTGTATACTTGAAAATAATTTAAGGTTATAGCAAAGATGAGATGCTAAAACTTTTATACAGAACATTTTTCCATAATTTCAACGGTTTGGCTATACTATTGACCGAGGCGCGCTTGTTGGACTACCCTGTATAAAGTGGAATACCTATATCGTTGAAATGGGAAAAAATATTTGATTCAATAAACTATTATTTTACAGGATGTCCCATACAATGAAGTAGTAAGAAGGTTTGGAACGGGCTTTGCGTAACTCAAATGATTCCAGAATGAGATTGCGCTAGTAGGGGCAAAAAATCTATTGGATCTCTCACTCTAATCTTGAGTGATATAGCGCTAGTCAGGGCAGAAAATACCACGAATCACTCCCGTTCTCTCACTCTAATCTTGGCCGCAAATATACATATTGAGTAGATAAACAAGGGGCTATTCCAAACCTTCTTACTACTTCATTGGTCCCATATAAAAAAATTATAAGTTTATCACATATCGAACCAGAAAATAAAACCAAATATTTGATGTGATTTCCAAGGGTTCTTGTTCTTATGGAAAGTTTTTAAGTAAGTACCATAATATTATTGGCAGCAGTAACCTCAAATTCCCGGCTAGTAAAACTAGGCTTATTTTGAGCTGAACCTCAAACAAATTCGCTACAAGCTAATTTTTACCCCATTGTGTTTCTTTTGATGTTTTATATAACTGGCTTATAAACCCAAAAAAATCGGATATGAGGCGCATTCTCTAAATCACTCCCAAAAGTACATTTTTTAAATTTTTTGCAAATTTCTCAAAATCAACAAGTTTTTCGAAAAATTTGCAGGACACCTTTTTTGTAGAGCACAAAATTTGCAATTTTTTGGTATCAGAAACCTTATTATTTAAGTAGACTTAAGACATAAAAGTATAAAAAAAAGTAAGATTTAAATTTGTATTGGTCTTATTATTTAGTGACATATGTGCCAATTATATTGCCAAACTCCTAGTTATGTTAATTAGATCATTTGTTTATTTAAACTTAAAATGTAAACGCATAATGGGAAATCCTTTCCTATGCAGGTGTTGTTTATCCAGAAACTGCTTAGTATCTAAACGCTATTTTTACATAAAAGAACGCTGCAACGCCAGTAGTTAGCTTTTGTTTTCGAGTATTACTTGTAGCAATTTACTCAGTATTCCACATCATGTTACTTTAGATTTTGAATAAAACATTTTTTTGAAAATTAAAATCTAAGTCTCTGATTTTGAAACATATTTTACACCGTGTAAAAAATATTCCTTATTATTGACAATCTACCTACTTTAATTATTTTTAATAAAATATTGCCTGAATCGATTAAAACATATTGATGTTAGTGGATGCTTTAAAACGTGTAAACAATTTTAAGATCCTAATAATTGTTATTGATCCATGCTAACGGGAAAATTATGAATGATCGGCGAAACCATTTTATGCTGACGTTTTCTAACATGGATATAATAAAATATTATAGTGAAAAATATGAAAAGTTATATTGTCAAATGGAAATATAAATTTGTCAAAACCTGGTTGTTTAACTATACGGCCTAAAAATTGAATTTACAAATTTCCAAAAAGCATAATAATTCATAAGCAATCAACTTCCTTTAAAAGTGAAAAGTTACTATGTACTATTTTTTATACCAGTTTTTTTAAAAAGTAGGTATTTATTTCAGAAATTACCAGTATCTTTGTTTGATGATGTCTTGAAACATTTCGTTCAATCCCTAACTAGCATGAAAAAATACAATCATACTAATTATGTATATTATCAAAATTATTAGGTAGGTTTGCGAAACAATTGGATACAAACTATTCCCCATTGTTGAATGAATATACATGATTGATTAACATAATTATTACCCCATTGTTGTGTTTATTATTTCTTATAGATCTGGATTTTAATATTTTAGACTTTTTGATTATTTTGTTGTTCGAGATAGGTTATAGTGACGTCATGGAAGTTAGCAACGGAATCAGAAACGAAAATCAAATTTTTACAGTGTTCAAATAAGTATGTACTGCAAATTAATATATAAATAGTAATTTTTAGCTTTGGTGTGCTGTTTACGTCATTTATAATATTTTATGTAATAATAATGGGTACCAGAACCTACAGTGTACCCTCTTTATAAATTAGACTTTGAAATTCCACTTCCGAAGAGATAAAGAAGCAAAATTCAACCCTTATACATTATTGGGATAAATAGGTACTTTTAAAAAAATCTTTGTAACACCACCAAAGTTTCTTCAGAAAATTCTTTGAGATCTAAATAATAAAAAATTTATAAACGAATAAGTGCGCTACCGGGTTGAAGGGGGTATATTCAACCCAGAAAATGGGAAAAAAATAGTGACTTCTGAAAAAAAAATTGTTACACCAACAAACATTTTTTCAGAAGTTAGTATATTTTTCTGAATTTACCCCCTTCAATCCGGTAGCACACTCGTTATTCCAGTAACTATTCCAATAATATTAGGGATGAATTTTGCTTCTTTATCCCTACGGTTGTGGAATTTCAAAGTCTAATTCTATAAAATATTGTAGGTTCTGGTAGTATCTATTTTACATGAAATAATATAAATTTTGATTTGAACAGCACACCAAATCTTATATTCCTAATAAATATTTATACAGGGTTTTACAAATTCGCTTATGGGGATCTTGGTAACCATAAGAAATACAGGGTTAAATTGAGGCAAAGTTACGCAATTTTTTGCTCACCAAAATGTCGATTCGAAATTTGGAAAATTCCGAATGCGAAGTTTTGCAAAATCGTTTTTATTTATTCCTTAGCTTATTTGAAGAGATACTTCGAAATAAATGCCACTTCATCATTGGAACTTTTTCTCCTCTACAATACGGCATTATTAAATTTGGGATCTGATGTTTCGTCTTTGGACGACCATCATCAATTTTACTTTTTTTAAATACGGCTCTGGATATTTTATTTAGTTCTTTGCTCATACGCGCAACTGGGCTCCAAATTTGAGGGATGCTGCAGAGTGCAGCACCACTTTTTTTTTAATGAGATTCGTAAAAAAAAGTTAGTTTCACAAGAGTTTCTTATGACGTCATCATTTGCCTTTTTTTTTAAAAAAATAGGTTTTTTTATGTCTGAAATTTCAAACAAACATATAGCATTGCACGGCACGATGGTAGGTACTTACTCATGTTATCGATGACGTCATAACTTAGAGAAAAAGTTAAGTCATAGATTAATAATTCATAGAGCACTTTCGGAATTATGGCTTAGAATAGAGTTTATTTAGTTATCCGAAAATATATAAAGAAATTTCTCCTGGAGTGATTTTTCACTGGAAAATTTTAAAATTTTCCTCTAAAGAGCTCCTCACTTTCCTCTTTCTCCTGTAGAAATTTCAAAATTTTTGCTTTGAAATTTAAGAGGTAAATTTTCCTTAATTTTACCTAAATAAGTCAATTTTTCAGAATTTTTCCTAAAATGATTTTCCACTGGAAAATTTTGAAATTTTTGAACTTCTCATTTACGTCTTTCTCCTGGAAAAATTTCACAATTTTTGCTTTGCCAGTTTTCTAGAAAAAAGTTGAAATGTGAGAAGATAAATTTTCGAACTTCGTTGACCAATCAGAAACAACTACTCCGAGGGCAAATACCCCTACCGGCATTGAACTACACTGATTGGTCTGAGCTTTCGTTGGCAATGAAAATTGTTTGAAAGTTTTTTCAGGTAATGTCCAACGTGCAAATCAGGGTCAACGAAGTTCAATTTTGCTTGAACAGGGAGCTTCAGCCTATGTCCTTCTGATGGGTCCTAACAAGGACGAAACTCGTCAAGGATTGGCACGGGAATGCGGGGTCCACTACTCAGTGGGTCGTGTCCTAAACAGGGACTCTTGTCCCTGATTTGCACGTTGGACATTACCTGAAAAAACTTTCAAACAGATAAATTTTCCTTAATTTTACTTGAAAAAGTCATTTTTTCAGAATTTTTCCTAGAGTGGCTTTTCACTGGAAAATTTTGAAATTTTCCTACCTTGAACTCCTCACTTACCTCTTTCTCGTGGAAAAATTTCACAATTTTTGCCAGCTTTCCAAAAAAAAAACTGAAAGGTGAGAGGATGAATTTTACTCAAAAAAGTCAATTTTTCAGAATTTTTTACTGGGAAATTTTGAAATTTTCCTATAAAGAGCTCCTCACTTCCATTTTTTTTTTGGAAACATTTCACAATAATTTTTGCTTTGCCAATTTTCCGGAAAAAAATTAAAATGTGAAAGCATGAATTTTACTCAAAAAAGTCAATTTTCCGGAACTTTCCTTGGAGCGATTTTTCACTAGAAAATTTTTCTATAATGAGCTCCTTATTTTCTTCTTTCTCCTGGAAAAACACAATTTTTGCTTTATTAGTTTTCCAGAAATAAATTGGAATGTGAGAGGATGAGTTTTTCTTCATTTCACTTGAAAAAGTGATTTTTGCAGAATTTTTCCTGGAGAGATTTTCCATTGGAAAATTTTGAATTTTTTTTATAATGAGCACCTGACTTTCCTCTTTTTCCTCTTTTACTAGTTTTTCAGAAAAAAATTGAAATGTGAGAGGATGAATTTTCCTTAATTTTACATTAAAAAGTCAATTTTCGAAAATTTTCCCTGAAGTGAATTATCATATATAATATCACAAGCGAAAAAAATTTGTCGGCAAAATTTTCGAAAGGTATGAAAGTTTGTTGCTTGGCAATTTCGCGAATGACATCTCGAGTGGTATTCGTCATGACTATTTCACGTAAGATTTTGAAAATATAGTGAAATTAATTAAACAGTGCATGCACGTGATCAAAATTAATGACATAAGCACGTCGGAATGTTGCCGCTATTAACTTTCGTTTTACTTTGACATACCATGTCTAGTAAAATTTGTTATCACTTAAGCAAACAAACATCGATTTTTATATGTATAAATAGTGTATTATGAACACAATCTAAAAAAACTACTCACTTTGATAGTATCAATATACTTCACCTCTCTAACGCTATTTAATGGCAAAAAGGGGCCCCCATTATCTCGTTCCTGTTCAAAGAAACTAATTAGAGACACAACGAGTTTCTGACTCTGACTATTCAATGACTTTGGCATTTTATAGATACACAAATAGAAATAATTTCAAATTATTAAAATCAGTAACCGCAGATTTTCAGCAATATTTGGCAACATAACCCATGAGTGCCAAACGGAATGTCATTTTATCGGCCGATTCGGTTAAATGCCAACAGTGTTCTGTCTTTTTTTAACTAAGGTTAAATAAAAAGAAGAATGAGCTCTCAGCTTGAAACGAATTTTAATTTCTTACAAACTGCAATTGGCAATAATTTCGACGTCATTGATCACGTGCATACACTGTTTAAATAATTTCACTCTAAATAGAATGCAAAATTATTAATAAAAACTTCAAATTAAAAATACCAGTTTGACAATGTCAAAAGATGGTCACTGAAATACCATGTTGTTGGTATTGTCCAGGTAGCATTATTGTCAGGTGAATACCGAATTTATTGCTGGTGTGAAATAGTCACTGGAAAATTTCGAAATTTCCCTATGATGAGCTTCTCACTTTCCTCTTTTTCCTGGAAAATTTTCAAAATTTTTCTTCTGCCAGTTTTTTTATTATTTTTATTTAATTTTTTTAATTTAAATTAAATAACATTTTTAGGGACGCCTATAAACGTCCAAATTTCGAGAAAATCAATTCTTTCGAGTGACGCCTACAAATTTTTAAAATTTTGAGAAAATTATCTTTTTGAGCGATGTCTATAATTTTTCAAATTTTTTAAATTTCGATCTTCCCGAGCGACGCTGTAAACGTCCAAATTTCAAAAATGTCAATTGAATCAAATTTTTTTGTTCAGATTTTTTTTTTTGGCTCATAATTTTTTTGTTGAAACTTTTTCGCTCAGAAATTTTTATTGATTTTGATTTTTTTTCGAGAATTTTAATTTTTTTTTTGAAAAAGATTTTAATTTTAATTTTTTTTTCCGGAGAAAAATTTTTCAATTTTTTTTTCCGAAAAAAATTTTGGATTTTTTTTCAGAAAACTTTTTTTTGAGAAAAATTTTTGTTTTCTTTTCTCAAAAATCTTTGAGAAAGCTTTTTTTTATTTTCGAGAAATATGTTTGAATTTTTTTTTTTTAAAGATTTTTTTTTTCTGAGAAAAATTTTTGATTTTTTTTTTTGAGAAAATTTTTTAAGTTTTTTTTTTCTGAAAGATTTATGATTTGTGGAAATAGTTATCATGAATTTCGTGATTTTTGTAATTTTCATGTTTTTTGGAAGTTTTCATGATTTTTGGGAATTTCCATGATTTTTATGAATTTCATGAATTTTTATGATTTCTGTAAATTTCCACGATTTTCATAAATTTCTATGATTTTTTGTGAATTTTCATGATTTTTTGTGAATTTTCATGATTTTTGGAAATTTTCATAATTTTTGTAAATTGTCATGATTTTTGTAAATTTTCATGATTTTTGTGATTTTTATAAATTTTTATGATTTTCGTGATTTTTGCAAATTTCCATAATTTTTTGTGCATTTCGTGATTATTGGAAGTTTTCATGATTTTTGGTAATTTCCATGATTTTTATGATTTTCATGAATTTTTATGATTTCTGTAAATTTCCATGATTTTCATAAATTTCTATGATTTTTTGTGAATTTTCATGATTTTCTGTGAATTTTCATGATTTTTGGAAATTTTCATAATTTTTGTGATTTTTGTAAATTTTTATGATTATCGTGATTTTTGTAATTTTCCTAATTTCTACGATTTTTTCGAATTTTTGTAATCTTTTATTTTCTTAAATTTCTATAATTTTTGTAAATTTTTATGATTTTTGATTTGCATAAATTTCTATGTAAATTCTGTGAATTTTGTGTTTTTTTTTTCAATTTTATGAATTTATGTGAAATTTGTAAATTTATCAATTTTGTGAATTCTTTAGGATTTAATAAAATCATAGAAATTCAGAAAATAAGTAAAATAACGGAAAGTTACAAAAATCACAAAAATTTAAAAAATTCCAAAAATGTGAAAATCACAAAAAACCACAAAAGTGCATTAGAAACAAAAAAAAATTGAAAAAATCACAAAAATCGTGAAAATTCGAAAAATCATGAAAATTACAAAAATCATAAAAATTTACGAAAATCATAAATATCATGAAAATTTACAAAAATATAAATCAAAAAGTTCAAGAAAATCATAGAAATTTGAAAAAACACAAGAAATTGCGAAAATTACAAAATGCCACAGAAGATTTCACAATTTTTGCTTTGCCAATTTTCCAGAAAAAATTGAAATGTGAAAGGATGAATTTTGCTTAAAAAAGTGAATTTTCCAGAACTTTTCTTGTAGTGATTTTTTACTGGAAAATTTTGATATTTTCGTAAAATTAGCTCCTCATTTTCCTTAATTTCTGAAACATTTTCGAAATTTTTCCTTTGCTAGTTTCCCAGAAAAAAAATAAAATGTAAGAGGGTGAATTTTTTAAAATTTTGCTTAAATAAGTCAATTTCCTAAAACATTTGAGATTTCAGTCATAAAAAAAAACAAAGAATAAAGAATCACCATATGCCATTTGTACATGATATTTAGAAACACCCTGTATAATACGCCGTTAATTAATTTATATATTTGGGACTCTAATGATTTTATATATAGACATAGACAATATTTTCTGACCTTGTTCCATGACGTCATCCTAAATATAACATAAAAACCCTATATTTTAGGGTAAGTCTTGATTTTAAGATTATATTGTAATACCGGCATGTTGCTAGTTGCTCTGATAACAATAAAATTGTTTTGTTAATTTAATATTGAAGCTGACAACACTGCACATTATGTCAATTTGAATTTAAAAAAACAGCTGGTGTATGTCAAGTCAATGATGTCGTTTTTTGGAGTCGGCAGTTGGCTGTTGAATGTTTTGCCTCCAAGAATATTTTTCTTATTTTTCAATAAAAAACCTAGTTAAAAGTTGTCTGGATTATTATTTCTTTGCTGGCAATATCCATTGCGCTACACGGCCCCGGTTGAAAAATTTTATTCCATAACAATAATAATTGCGAACGAGCTCTGTGATTTAATCAACGACAAATACTTTTATTCTAAATTATGACGTCATCGATGACGTACCCAACTAAGTACAAAAAGTGCAAAAAAAATAAATAATTTGGTTGCACTAATTTTTTGTATTAGTGTTAGGTAGTACTATGGTGGGATGCCGAATGGGAGTGCTAATTTTTGCTTTAGGGGTGGCACCCCCCTAGTTGCGCCTATGTCTTTGCTGGTTTTTAACTTCCCTAATGGAATAGTGTATCAAAACCAAAACACTTGATAAAATGAATATTTCAATAAAAAAAAATATTTTAATTTGTATGGAGATACTCATGTTTGTCAACATATTGTTTTCCTCATAGGTACTGTTTTTTTTTTTTAATCATGGCAAAGTTAAGGAAAATTGCCAATACATATTTCCAAATTTGAACAAATCAGAATAAATTAATTATACACATAGAAAAGAGCATTAAATTCTTTATAAATCTGCGCTGAATTGAGTTTTATACAGGGTGTCCCCAGAGCTGGGCAGTAGCTAGCTACCAAGTAGTTAAGCTACTAGCTTAGCTACTTTTTTGGTAGCTAATAACTTATTCAAGCTACTTTGAAAAAAAAGTAGCTTGTAACTGTAGCTTTTGGTAATGTGTTTCAAGTATTCATAAGCTACTGTGAAAAGTAGCTAGCTACTAAAACAAGCTACTTTTGGTAGATAGTTAATAGTTATTTAGGTATTAATGGCAGAAAGTATCATTTACCGCCCGAGGTTGTGGTTAACGATACTCAACGCCCAAAATACTTATTACGTTTTATGCGCAGCGGACTCTTCTAGTTCAAAAATGAAATAACTATACCTATAATATAATGGCATCCATTCGACATTGTTTTCAAAAATAAACAGTTTTCCCCTTATAAAGGCACGTGTCCACCAACCTATCGCCCGCGTTTGAATTTACCGCTCGATAATAGTAACTTTATACTTTATTTGCTCAAGCTACAATTATCATTTTCCGGAAAATTTTTATCCTGCCTTGCTTAGACTAGTTTCTAGTTATCTCTGTATGTACCTATGTTTTATGTGTCCTATTTTATTCTCGCATTCGCAGGTCACTGTGATCAAAGTGAACCTAATAAATTATTGTCCGGTGGTTTTTGACAAAAATATGAATACTATTTCTTAGAGAAAGTTAATATGTTATGTTCGTATGATGATATTATGAAATTAAATTAGGTAAGGAATGTACCTACATTGATAAAAGTAGCTTAAATAGTAGCTTTCACTAATTCAAAATGTAGTTAAGTTACTAATAGCTTAGCTACTTTTTCAAAGAGGTAGTTGAGCTACTGAGTAACTTAGCTACTTACAATATAAAGTAGCTTGTAGCTTGTAGCTAGCTACTTTTTCCAAGTAGCTTGCCCAGCTCTGGGTGTCCCACGGTGGATGGCGTATTAGACTTTTATGGAGAACTAAAAAGCGGATCATTTTGAAAATTTGCCAACCGGGATAAACGACCATGATCTACACTTTAAAAATATTTTTGACATGCGGTGTTACCGCTTCTACTTTAAACTGGTGGCAACATCACTATTTTAAATGGAACACCCCGAATGTGATTGCATATTTGGATTCTACGTAAAATTCTGAGCAGATTTCATGTGATATACCCTATACCTAAGTTCAACTGTTTTGGAAATATTGACAGTTGAAAATTGACTTTTTGCAACTTAGACAGGCTGTAAAACCTGAACGGTTAATTCTAGAGGAAAACCGATTTTACATTCCTATCTTAGATTTTTATAAACTATCATTTGACTCCAACTTTGAATTAAATCCATGATTAAAAATTTCAGTTAAATTTAATCTCCGGTTAAGTTCAAAGTTTGTGTCAAATGATAGTTTATCAAAATCTAAGATAGGAATGTAAAATCGGGTTTTCTCTAGAATTAACCGTTCAGGATTTACAGCCTGTCAAAGTTGCAAAAAGTCAATTTTAAACTGTCAATATTTCCAAAACAGTTGAACTTAGGTATAGGGTATATCACATGAAATCTGCTCAGAATTTTACGTAGAATCCAAATATGCAATCAGATATAGGGTGTTCTATTTAAACTAGCGATGCTGCCACTAGTTTAGAGTAGAAGCGGCAACACCGCATGGTCAAAAATATTTTTAAAGTGTAGATCATGGTCGCTTATCCCGGTTGCCAAATTTTCAAAATGGTCCGCTTTTTAGTTCTCCATAAACGTCTAATACGCCATCCACCGTGGGACACCCTGTATTTTAGTCGAAATTTAGTCAAAAAATGGAAACTCGATTATCTCAAAAACCTGAAAAGATTTTCCAATATAGATTTATTACAGTTTAATAGGAGCTACAATTCCTGATTCCTGAAAATTTTGATACAATAACTTTCACGGAATTCTAAATATTGAAACTTGAAAATTTTGAAATAAGAATCCCAAGGGGTGGGGTATTTGAAAAGATCTTAATTTCCATTTTTTATATTTTCCGAATTTTGACGTTTCCAATTGAAAGAGTGGATCAAAATTAGTCAAAAAATAATTTAACATCATTTCAAAGAAAAAAAATAAATATATAAAAAGATTTAAAAATTGCCAAAATTCTAAGCCCGGTGGTATTTCAGGACTACCCTTGAAAACAATAAATTTTGGGGTCCTTAACAGCTTTAAATTTACAGCTAATTAGTCTGTCACATGGCAAAAAATTACAGCTTGGTTTAAATACATAGATTTAAATACAAATCCTGCGATAAACAATTAGATAGGTAATTATTTAAAAATTGAAATTATTTGTATATAAAACGTCCTTTACGTACCTGTTACGTTTTGCCTAAATTGGGCATTACATTCACAATTTTAAAAAATACCAATAGATGTACCTATGTATTATTTTTTTTGTATATCACATAGGTATAAAAGTCTAATACTGATCTTCTCCGACATATTAAGTTGGTCTGGTGTTTTTTCTTCCACAATATAGGTTCAAATTAAGACAGAAAGGTCATTATATTATTATAATTATATTCTTGCAACAGCAAAATAATATAACAATTGAAATACGCCTTAATGGCATGTTAACTATTGTAATCGTAACTGCTGGACACCTTGCATTACATTCGATAATATCGGTACTGAAATAATTAATAAGCCGCCTCTTGGCTTGCAATTAAATCATTCACACAGTAAGAAATTTTTCCAATATGCATTTTTGGATTAATTTATGTCAATCAGAAGATATTCCACGATGAACTTGTGTGAAGGTCTAGATACATAGGTAGGTACTTGGTACTTATATAATTTGTTTTTCTTGCAAGGCATTGTGGTTTTATATTTGAAACTTATTTTTTTGCATACAATATGCACATTATATGCTATATTTTTTTTGTATAGAATTTTGTGCCTAGGAATAGTAGTTTGCTTTTTATTAAGTAACAAAAACCAAAATGACGAAATACAACAAAAAAAAATGAAAATGATCTATCATTAAAAACTCACGAACTTAGGGATAAACAAACATTGAAAAACAAGAAGAGAATTTGGGCAAAATTAGGAAAACTTTATTTTCTTCTACAATCCTTTCAATTTGAATTTTAATATTTTTTTCTATTCCAGGTTATTGATCTTTCTTTATTTAAGAAAATTTAGAAGATATCAAATTAATTAAGGATTTATGGAGGATTTAATTGGCTTCAATTTGAGCCTAATTATGTTAAGATCGGATTGGGATTGGAGTTCAACAAAAACCAAGTTGTGAGCCAAAAGGGGCATACTTGAATTCGGTCGGCCACAAACCAGGTAGCTGAAGGTCTCGTGGTATTATCCCCGAAAATTCGAGAAAGTGTATCAGTAGACATTTTTTTATCAGTGGAAATTCAAGAAAGTGTTTTCAAACACGAAATCAATATGACAGGAAATATTTTTTTCAAAAACTAAAGGTGTGACACTCTAATTTTTGTTTTAAAATGTAGGTATACTGGTAGGCTTTCATAATATTCATAAAGGAAAAATTTTCCATCGGTAAAAAATTTTGTATCAGTGAAAATTCAAGACAGTGTTTTCAAACACGAAATCAATATAACAGGAAATATTTCTTTTTTCGAAAACTAAAAGATGTGTCCCTCTAGTTTTTATTTTAAAATGGAGGTATAAGGGTAGGCTTTCTTAGTATCTATAAGGGAAAAATTTTTCATCAGTAAAAAATTTTGTATCAGTCAAAATTCAAGAAGGTGTTCTCTAACACGAAATCAATATGACAGGAAATATTTCTTTTCGAAAACTAAAAGATATGTCATGCTAATTTTTATTTTAAAATGGAGGTATAAGGGTAACCTTTCCTAACATTCACAAGGGAAAAATTTTCCATCATAGAAAATTTTTTATCAGTGGAAATTTGAGAAGGTGTTTTCATACACGAAATCAATATGACAGGAAATATCTTTTTTTCGAAAACTAAAAGATTTATCACTCTAATTTTTGTTTCAAAATGGAGGTATAAGGGTAGGCTTCCATAATATTTACAAGGGAAAAATTTTCCATTGGTAGAAAATTTTTTATCAGTGGAAATTTGAGAAGGTGTTCTCATACACGAAATCAATATGACAGGAAATATTTTTTTTTCGAAAATTAAAAGATGTAGGTATCACTCTAATTCTTGTTTCAAAATGGAGGTATAAGGGTAGGCTTTCATAATATTTACAAGGGAAAAATTTTCCATCGGTAGAATTTTTTTTATCAGTAGACATTTAAGAAGGTGTTCTCATACACGAAATCAATATGAGCAGGAAATATTTTTTTCTCGAAAACTAAAAGATGTGTCACTCTAATTTTTGTTTTAAAATGAAGGTATAAGGGTAGGCTTTCTTAGTATGTATCTATAACGGAAAAATTTCCCATCGGTAGAAAAATTTCTGTCAAACTGGTATTCCAACAATAAATTGACATGTTTTGATTGTTGATTTGAACCAATCAGATTGTAATTACGTGATAATTTGCACTAGTGCAAATTATCAAATAATTGCATACTAACTGGTGCGAAAACTGGTGTTTTGACATTTTTTGACAAAAAATTTAAATTTTTGATTTATGAAATTCTCTCATTAAATACAACTCGTGCAATGGAAATATATTTATAATTTTCGACAAATTTGCACTCATGCGTTTTTAACTGAAAAAGGCACTCGTAATAATTTTCGGGCAAATTTCCCAAAAATTATCAATAATTTCCATTGCACTAGTTATATTACTATTGAAAATTCAAGAAGGTGTTCTCAAACACGAAATCGATATGACAGAAATAGCTATTCTTCTAACGAGTGCGGGAGAGAAATTTCCGGATGCTTATTCGAAGGAAAAATGACAAATTTTTGAAAAAGAAAAATTTCGAAAAAAAAAATCTTTTAGGGAAAAAAAAAATATCTGGATTTTCTTCCAGGAAAACTTTTGAAAAAATTCTGGAATTTCCTTTGGAACAAATATTGTGAAAAAAAAATTCTGGCATTTTCTTCCAGGAAAATTAAAACAAAAAAAAACTGGAATTTTATTTCAGAAAAAAATTTTGGATGCTTTTTTGAAAGAAAAATTTCGAAAAAGGAAACATCCTGGAATTATCTTTTAGGAAAAATTTTGAGTTTTTTTTTTTTAACTTTGGAAATAAATTTTCTCTCAAAAAAAAAATAAATCTGGAATTTTCTTTAAAAATATTTTTTTTTTGGAATTTTCTTTATTTCTTAATTTCTTTCAGGAAAAAAAAAATCATCTAGGATTTTGTGCCAGGAAAAATTGTGAAAAAAAATTGTGGAAAGTTGTTTAAAGAAAAAATTTCAAAAAAAGAAAAATTCCAAAATTTTTTTTTTGAAATTTTTTGGAAAAAAAAAATTCCAGAATTTTTATTTCAGCAATTTTTTCCTGAAAAAAATGGAGCAAAAAAATTCTGAATGGTTGTTTCGAAAAAGGAAAAATTCCAATTTTTTTTTTTCTCGAAATATTTCCTGAAAGAAAATTGCAGAATTTTGTTTTTCAAATTTTTTTTTTCAAAAGAAATTAATAATAATAATAATAATAATAATAATAATAAACCCGTGTGGGTACGGGTGTATAAAGAATGTCCCCAGGGTAGTACCTGCCTGTCGTAAAAAGCGACTAAAAGGGAACCAAGGTAAGGGCATCGGTCACATGATAAAACCGACGGAGTTTAAAGCGGCTTCGCCACCACCCCCAGCTCGAGGAGAAAACCTCGTTAATCAATCCAAATGCGTGCACCACCAGCGTCTGTTAGCCTGGCACCCCTAAAGGAGTAATAGGGGTACAAACCTACTGGGTTAGCACCTCAGTAAGTGAGTTTGCAAATCGCTGTACGTACACGAGCAAAAAGATATTCAGGTGGGGTAGAGCTCCAGGCTGGCTCTATTCGGACCCGTCAGGATCAGCCTGACCTGCAGCAAGGTGAAGCGAGTGGCGCCGCTGCAGGTTCTGGAACCACAAGAAGGCAGTCGGAAACGGAACCGATTGAAGGAAGTGTCGAAACTCAAGATGCGAGAATAGCGCATCATGAAGATGTAGCTCCTCCAGAGAATCGACAAGAGCAAGAACAAATTGCGACCCGCAGAAGATGGATCAAACAGGACAATGAGGATATCATGCGGGTTTACTTCCTGGGAACCGAATGCGCCGAGAAAAATAAGCGGGGTTTCCGTAAAAAGATGTTAGTGGAATGGCGGAGAATAAGACCAGACTCCACCCTTAACGAAAGCCAACTGGCGAATCAAATGTATGCCATAAGAACACATAAACTCCTTACACAACTTGAAGTAGACAGCATTAAAGACCAAATCCAAATAAGACAACAAAGAGCAAGAAGAATAACAAACTTACCTGTGATAAACGATACAGAAGCTGAAGAAGAATTTGTAGACGACAACATGATTGAAGAACAGAACCCTGAAACAGAAAAAGAAGATGCTTAGAAAAACAGATCAAGGATATATTTAGTAAAAATATGATCCTTTATGATGGAACTGATCCGGAGTGCCGACCAAAATTACCAAAAATAAGACCGAATAAAAAAACGAAAAAAGTACTGAAAACAATTAACACGGAGATACCCAAGCTCCTTAGTGAAGAGGACCGAATTCTGAAAACACAACTCATAGTATATAGCGCAGCCATAACCACAGTGGAAGAAATGGGACACAAAATGGGAGATGAAAACCCAAGTAATAAAAAGCAAGAACCGAGATGCAAAAAAATAATCGAGAGACAAATCAATATTATGAGAAGTAATCTGACAAAGTTGTGCACATGGGAAAAAGGTAACAATAGCAAGAAACTGAAAAAAGAAGTCATATAGTTTTTAAAAACCAAGAATATCAAGGTTGGAGACGAGGAATTTGTTACAAAAATGGCGGTACTTAAAGATGAAATGAAGCAGCGAATAGCAGTGCTGGGGAAGAGATTAAGAAGGTACAACAAAAGCTACAAAAGAAGAGAACTAAACAAGACATTCTTTAAAAACGAAAAAGCGTTCTACCACGAATTGATCACCAACAAGCAAAATATTCAAAAGACACCAAACAAGAATGAGCTCACGGAATTTTGGAAAAATACATGGAAAACAAAAGGTGAACATAACAGAAGAGCCACATGGTTAAAATCTGAGAGGAAGACCTGCGAAAGGGTAGAAGCTATGAAAGAAGTTGAAGTCACAGAGAAGGATGTCAAAAAAATTATTTTGAAAACACAAAATTGGAAAGCGGCAGGAGTTAACCATTTGCACAACTACTGGTGGAAGAACACAGCGATATGGAAAATGTTAGCAGTAAAAATCAACCGTATTCTAAACAACAAAAAAACAATGCCTGGATACCTGACAAAAGGAATAACCGATCCTACCCCAATCAAAACAAAGCAAAATATCAATTTTTGGATCGACAACGCTCTAATTGAAAAGGAATAACGTTCATAATCCCTAAATCTGAAAAAACAGAAGAACCTAAGAACTACCGCCCCATCACATGCTTGCCCACCTTGTATAAAATAATTACATCCGTCATAGCGAATAGTATAGAAAAACACCTTAGTGGAGAGAAGCTAATTACTGAAGAGCAAAAAGGAAGCCGAGCACGAACAAAAGGATGCAAGGAACAGCTCTTGATAGACAGCGTGATTACACAAGATGCGAGACATCGTCAAAGAAATATTTCCGTGGCTTGGATCGATTACCAAAAGGCATTCGATTCTGTGCCCCACAGCTTGCTGATCGAAGTCCTGGAAATATACAAGGTACACGAAGGAATTGTGGAGTTTCTTAAAACATGTATGGGAACCTGGAGAACAAAGCTGCTTGTTAATACAGCAGAACAACAAATAACAACCGAGGAAATACCCATACAGAGCGGAATTTTCCAGGGAGATTAGCTTAGCCCGCTGTGGTTTATACTCAGTCTCAATCTTCTATCTAAAGCTTTGTGTCAATCGGGTCTGGGATACAAACTCAAGAATGGTGAGCAGAGTTACATCATATCTCATTAAATTTGTTCTATGTAGATGATCTCAAGCTTTACGCTCCAACAGAGAAAGACCTTAATCGATTAATTAGCCTCACGGAAACATTTAGCACTGACAAAAATGAAATTCGGATTAGACAAATGTGCTAATTGATAGCCCGTAAAGGAAAGGCCCAAGAATTTGACAATCTAGAAAATGAAAATATTCGCTATTTAAACAAAGATAATTACAATAGTCTAAGAGCCAGTAAACTTTTAGCGTAAAAAGTTGCCGATGGACAATTTCTTGCTCAAACGATGTAGTATCATCCCCGATGATCGAAAACTATAGTCTGGCAGCATGTAGTGGGGAAGTTTGACGTAGGCATAATTAATTAGTCATTAAAAAATTCACGAAATTCGAAATACTTTCCGATGGTCAATTTTTGCGTTATATCATTCAAAAATGAGCCATTAACAAGGCTGTAATAATGCCAGACGGTTTTCACGGGTTTAAAGCTTTGCCAGACGCTCCCAAAGTGCAAAAAAAAAAATAGAAATCTTTGCCGAAACCTGATTTTTTTATTATAAAAAGGAGAAAAAAAAGCTAATCGAACACACCTAGTGCCAGACAGTTTTATCGGGATCAATCCTTGCCAGAAGACACCGAAGTTCGTTATTTTGCGCGTCTGCGAACACAGACATAGATACGCCACGTCGGGAAGAGGATAAAACCGCGGTCACACGTGGTGATCCCGTACTAGGACAAATGAAAGGGAAAGACAAGTAGTGAGTGGGAAGAAGCGTTTGTATAATAGGTATATATTTCTTCTTTTTTTTTTTAAATTTACTAATGAAATAAAATAATTAAATAGTGAACAATGAATTGAAATCAAATAAAATATAAATTATCCATTTGTAATTTGATTGAAATGTCAAAAAAAAGAAAAAAACTAGGTTTTATGTATGATTTTGTATATTTTTGCATTTTATACGTTATAAATTTTATTATCGTACTAGTGATGTAATGAGCTCTTTATATCACGTCAGTCATTTTTTCTACAAGCATGCGTAAAACGTCACTTTCCCGCACGTATTTTAATTCGGAAACTATCTTTTTCCTACGACCAAGTACGAAAATGATAACATCCACACTAGATGACTTTTCAGAAAGCGCGAAATATCACACGCATGCCAAAAGTACTTCCAATACGCGTGCTAAAAATACTTTCAGCACACGTGTTGACATCATTTGTGATTCACATTACAATTTACTTTCGATACGTGAGTTGAGAGTACTTTCAGCACGTGTGCTTAAAATGGAAAGAGCTAAGATAAGAGGAAATTGGTGTACATCGGTTTCTGGTAAGAGGAAATGGAAAGAGATAATATAAGAGAAAATTGGCATAAATCGGTTTCTGGTAGTAGGAAATATTATCAAAGTTAAGGTACGAACTGTACTTTTAGTATCCATATTATTAATACATAACATTTTTTTAGATTGTTATTAAAAATAAAATTTAAAAAAATATATAGAGTGTTGTTGTAGAAAAAATCTTGATCCTAACCCTTGCGGAAAGTTACTTTCCCGCACTTAACTGCTTGCATCGGCAGTTCGCGTGTGGCAAAGTATAACTTTCCGCACTTGTTAGGATAATAACTACATATTTTATTTATGAATATTGAAGGTTGAACTAATACCTGATGCTGATGAGAGAGAGCATCTGCGGACAGCTGATTGCAGCGTTGCTTGAAGTAGGTACGTACTTGTTGAGAAAATATTTTTTTTCAACCTTAGGTCACCGAATAATTTGTTGGTTGTGAAAAATCAAAACCATTTTGAATACACAAGACAAAAATCTGGGTCGTAGATAAAATATTATACAACCTCGTCGTAACAATATTTCCGTTTGATTCGCAAGTTTTTTCTCATTAATTTAAAAAAAAAGGGTAAGTATTTCGAAAATTTAATTTTTTTGCACTCTGAGAGCGTCTGGCAAGGTTTTAAACCCGTGAAAATCGTCTGGCATTATTACAGCCTTGTTAAAGGAACATTTTCGAAAGGCCGCAAAAATTGACCATCGGCAAGTATTTCGAATTTTGTGAATTTTTTAATGACTAATTAATTATGCCTACGCCAAATTTCCCCATTACATGCTGCGAGACTATGGTTTTTGATCTCGGGAGATAATACTACATCGTTTAAGCAAGAAATTGTCCATCGGCAACTTTTTACGAAAAAAAATTCACTGGGTCTTAGACTACAAGTACTTGAGCTACGAACAGAGACTAATAATAGACCGAAAATGCGCAAAAGAAAAATTAAATAAAACTTTAGAAACCAGAGTGTCCATCATTCTTCGTACAGAACTTACAGTGAAAAATAAAATAAAGGCTATTAATTCATGGGCAGTGCCAGCGTTAACGTACTCCTTCGGGGTTATTGGATGGTCACAAACTGAACTTGACTGACCAAGTTCAACATACACCATACAAGAGCCTGCACTGAACGGCTGTATATGCCACGTAGCACGGACGGACGAGGCCTGCTAGATCTCAAAACTCTATATCAGAGACAGATAAATAAACTGAAAAAGTACTTTAAGATCAAAACAGAAGAATCAGAGCTGCATAAGATAATCTACGTCCTAGATCACTACTCACCTGTAAATCTGTCCTCCAATGAAGATGTTCCTATGCTAACTATGGCTGAATTAAAGACTGCGTGGCTGTCGAAACCGTTACACGGCAGATTTCCCAATAAGCTCAATGATGCCGATCTCCAGTCCTCAACTGAGTGGCTACGGAAGGGACAACTGTTTGGAGAAACAGAAGGATTCATAGTAGCAATACAAGATAATGTAATTGCAACAAAAAATCACATAAAATTTGTACATGGAGTGCAGCTGGATAACGACCTATGCAGACTGTGTAACAGACATGCGGAAACAATAGAGCACGTTATCTTAGGATGTACTTACCTTGCTCCAACTGAATACCTCCAACGACATAATTTGACTGCGAACATAATCCATCAAGAACTGGCAATACTGTGCAACCTGAAAGAACAAAAAGAAAGATACTACAAATACGTACCTTTTCCCATTCTCGAAAACAATACCGTTTATACTGGGACACAACAATACAAACCGACAAAACTGTGGCAAACAACCGACCAGATATCGTGCTTCTCAACAAACAGGACAAGATTGGGTACTTCGTAGATGTTAGTCATCCGAACGATCACAACCTAAATAAAACAGAAAGGGAAAAAATAAGTAGATATTTTGAGCTGGCAGAAGAATTCAAATCTATTAACAATTTGAGAAAAGTCGAAATTTTACCGATAGTCATCTCTGCAACCGGATTGGCAACAAAAAACTTGAAAAAATACGTCGAAACTTTAAAAATAAATCATAAAGAAGTGTTTCCTGAAATGCAGAAATCTGTCGTATTGGAGACGTGTAGGATTGTCAGGAAGACTTTTAACTTACCTGAAAACATGTAATGGCGAAATCCTGCTGAAATAATCGCAAGTTTGAAGCAGCGTGAATGATCACGAATCCCACGTTGTTGAACAACCCTGCAAAGGAGAAAAAATAATAATAATAATAATAATAATAATAATAATAATAATTCCGCAGTGAATTGGCTATTTTATATGAATTTAAAAAAGGCGTACCTACCCGAAAGGTGCTTTCAAAAGTTGACGGAATTTGCAAAAAGTATAAAACTAACGAAACAATCGAAGAACTGGAACTAAAAGTAAAAATGAAACTACTTGCAAAAAGTCAACGGTTACGTAGATATTCAAAAAGGAAATAAAACTTTCAATGAAGACCCGAAAAAGTTCTACCGAAGCATAAATAATAAAACTGATATTGTGAAAGATCCACCTAGCCAAAAAAAAGTTGAAGAATTTTGGAGAGGAATTCTAGAAAATGAAATAAGACATAACAAAAACGCCAAGTGGATAGAAGAAGAAAAATCTTTCAGAAGAAATATAAACAGTAATGAATGGGTTGATATAACAAGTCATGAAATAGTAGATACTATTAAAAAAAACCACAACTGGAAAGCCCCTGGCCCAGACCAAATCCAGAACTTTTGGCTAAAACATTTTACTTCTACTCATCAGCAATTGACAGCGGCTGTAAATAATGTAATTAAGGAACCTCAGACAATCCCGGAATGGCTAACTTCTAGAAATACTTATTTGATAGCTAAGAATAAAGACACAAAAGACCCACAACATTACCGCCCAATCACCTGTCTAAACACAATGTCCAAACTCGTCACCTCAGCAATCACCAATAGAATTTACAATCACTTAGTAAAATACAAACTACTCCCTGAAGAACAGAAGGGATGCTGTAAAGGAGCGAGGGGATGCAAATACCAACTACTGATAAACAAAATGATCACCATGACGACTAAAAAGAAGAAGAAAAACCTTGGAATGGCCTGGAGTGACTATAAAAAGGCTTACGATAGTTTACCACATTCATGGATAATACAAGCAATGGAAATCTATAGAATTTGCCCTCAAATAATATCATTTATAGAAACTTCAATGAAATCCTGGAATACCAGCCTTTTGTTGTGGTTTGATCAGGGCAAATTAGAAACGGAAACGATAAGAATTAAGCGAGGTATTTTTCAAGGTGATTCGCTTTCCCCCCTTCTTTTCGGTATTTCCATGGCCCCTATGAGCAGAATTTTGAATAATAAAGATGTTGGATACTGGCTAAGCGCGAACCACCGAATAAGTCACCTGTTGTACATGGATGATTTGAAACTTTTTGCTAAAAGTGATAGCGAATTAAGTCAATTAATAAGCATTGTAAAAGCATTTAGTGACGATATTGGAATGGAAATGGGATTGGAAAAATGTGCTAGGGTATAAATAGAGAAAGGCAAACTAATTTCAAAAAAAAACGTAAGACTAGATCAAATAAACCTCATCAGAAGTTTAGGTGTAGAAGAAACATATAAATACCTTGGGATGGAAGAATCTTATGGTTTACATGTGGATCATGTTAAACTTAGACTTCGCAATGAATATATTCGACGAATACGAAGCATTCTTAAAACAGAATTATCTGCAGAAAATAAGTTTAAAGCGATAAATACTCTAGCTGTGCCTGTCTTGAGATATAGCTTTGGAATTATTAATTGGCTGAAGAGTGAAATCAAACAACTAGATAGAACAACCAGGAAGAATTTAACAATGGGAGGCATACATCATCCTAAAGCAGACGTTGCTAGAATATATATTAAAAGGAAAAGTGGAGGTCGCGACCTAATAGAACTAGAGGCAGCTTTCGAGGAAGAAATTACCGGATTAGCAGAATATATGAATAATTCTAAGGATCAATATGTTACTTTAGTAAAACATTACGACGATCAACAACAGAAATACTGTATTACAAAGGAAAATGCCGCTATTAAAGAAAAATATTTACCATCCGGACAAGATAACGAAGGTTACAAAAGAGTCAAGCCTATAATAGAAAATAAACGTATCGATGAACTTCGAAGCAAACCTCTACATGGACAATTCTTCAAGCAACTAGAAAGACCGGTAGTTAATAAAAATGCAAGTATAGCTTGGTTAAAGAGTGCAAGTTTGAAAGGGGAAACAGAAAGTCTAATAATTGCCGCTCAAGATCAGGCATTGAATACGAGATATCTGCAAAAAAACATCTTCAAACAGAAAGTTGACAGCAAATGTAGAATGTGTGGAAAGGCTGAGGAACATGTGAGCCACATCATAGCGGAATACTCGACTTTAGCACCGTCAGAATATACACATAGGCACAATAAAGTTGCGGATTATATTCACTGGGTTATATGTAACTATTATAAATTTAATGTTACAGAGAAATATTACCAGCACATCCCTGAAAAAGTTGTTAACATTAAATATAATGATCTTGACATCACAATATTATATGATGTTCCTATCAATACTGACCGAAGCATTAAGGCAAACCGACCTGATATTGTAATCCATGATAAGAAATCTAGATCATGCCTATTAATAGATGTTGCAGTACCTGACGACATGAATATTGCAGTCAAAGAAGTTGAAAAACTAAGTAAATACAAAGATCTGGAAATATCTAGAACGTGGAATGTCAAGACAAGGGTGATTGCTATAGTGATTGGAGCATTAGGTACTGTCACAAAAGAACTGGAGCAGAGAACAAGTGAAATACCAGGTCATCCATCATCTATGATGCTACAAAAAATTGCTCTCTTAGGCACTGCACACATCTTAAGAAAAGTGTTAGGATAAACTGATAGGTTACTTTGAACTCTTGTTGAGCTCTGAACCTATCAAGAGATACCGATTTTCATCGAGAAATTGAGGATAATAATAATAATAATAATAATAAAAATAAGAACTTGAAACGCTTAAGGCGGAAACGGCAGCACTACTTAATGAACAGATAACGAGGCATGACATCCAGCCAAATCACGAACCGCAAATAATACCTGAAAATGAAAAAATAGAGGATAGATGTGAGCTAGCTCAGGAAAAAACACAAGGAGATGACGACAGAGAATGGGAAGACAAGCTCCTTAGTGCTCTCAAAGGATCACTAACAAAATATCAAGGCATGGAACCATCAATGCGACCCACACTGTCTAAATTGAAATACTCACCTGAATCTAAAAGAGTTATCGCCGGAGTCAGCAACATTCTCAGAGACATTATTCAGGAATGCGATACTCTGGAGAAAACCCACGAACTGGTCTACTGCGCTGCGGATGCTGTACTGACGTTGACAGGAACACCTGGAAGAAAAGAAAGACAAGTTAAAACAAATACTGATCGCTCATCACCATGGAAAGAAAGAATCGAGAGAAAAATAAATAACATCAGAAAAACAATCGGAAAACTGCAAGCCTACCTCACCAACCCCAAGGAACACAAAAGAAAATTAAAAAAGGAAATTAAGACCATTGCGAAAGAAGCAAAAATAAAAAGGAACTCCGCGAACTACCAACAACAACTTAATACTTACCTAGATAAACAATAGCAAAGGGTAGCGGTGCTAGGAGCAAGAATACGTCGATACAACAAACGCAATCACAGGTACAGAGAAAACAAATTATTCCAGGAAGATCCAGGGAAGTTTTACAGATCATTGACTCAGCCCAAAAAGGAAGATGAGAACTCTCCACCCCCTGAATCACAAACCATGCTAAAATTCTGGGAGAACATATGGTCCATACCTGAATGCCACCAACAGGATGCGTATTGGACTCGGGAAGAAACTGATGAAAACTGACGAAAACCAGCTATGGAAAACTTTAGAATTGAGATTGCCGATATCAAGAAAACCGTTAAAAACTGTGCGAATTGGAAATGTCCAGGGGGCGGATTCTATAAGCTCAAAGCGAAACAATGACGTTCGGACGCTTTGTTCGGTTTGCTATTCTATAACATCTTTCGGGAAGAATCGGGGACTCCGATCACGAAGCCGATTGCAAAGCGAAAGCGATGAATTCATTCATCAATTTATTTATAATTTTGACTGTGCAACATGGAGAAAAGGTCAAAAAACTTCCGTTTCAGCCTCCTATCTGGTAAACCAAATGGGCCACTTCTAGCTCAAATATCTAAGGTATTATATACAGTCTTTTTATTCATTGTTCAGAGGAACCTACTGTCTTCTCGCGTTAACCTGAGTTGATTTCTTTGCTCGAGCTCTGTATATACCTACAACAAATTGTACCAGCAACATTTTCATCACACAATAATATGAAAAATGCAAGATAAATATTATAGAAAGAAAAATAGGAATGATTAATTATGTCATTGAAGTCTCAAAATAATCAAAATCCAAATTTGGGGTATGTTCCATATATTATATGTTCCTTTTAATTTTCTCTTCTTTTTTTACAGTTTTTGCTTTGGGCTCAGATATCTACATTGTTGCCATAATTATTTATGCATACGTCGTTCAAACTCGAATTCAGTCGTGTGACACTAGGAAAACGAAGCGGAAGCGAAGCGAACACCTTATAAAATATCAACAAAAATCGACTTCGCTATGGTTTAGCTTAGCTTTAGCGTGGTTTCGCGATATAAACGAAAATTACAGAATTCCCTAGCTGGACTCGAAAAAATACAAAACTATTGGTGGAAATACTTTACCACAGTGCACGAAACGATAGCATCCCAATTTCAGGCCATTATCGAGAATCCAACCCTCATGCCGCAATTTCTCATGGCGGACATCACAACCATGCTACCGAAAGATGGAGATTGGCAAAATCCTAAAAATTACCGCCCAATAACTTGCTTGCCCACGTTGTATAAGATCCTAACATCAGTGATCGCACAAAAAATTGAGAAGCATGTAACTGAGAACCAGATTCTTGTATCAGAACAACTGGGATGCAAAAAGAAATCTCAGGGCACAAAAGAGCTGCTTATAATCGACTCAATTATAACCAACCAAGCAAGAACGAAGCGAAGAAACCTCTCGGTAGCTTGGGTTGATTACAAAAAAGCCTTCGACTCCGTGGTTGATAAAATTTCTCGAAATCTACAAAATAGACCCATCAGTTGTCAATCTACTGAAACATCTAATGCAAAAGTGGAAAACGAGGCTTGGAGTCCGGGAACAGAAACAACAGTATCTCACTCAATATTTGCAAGTCAAAAGGGGAATCTTTCAAGGAGACAGTCTGAGCCCCTTGTGGTTTTGTCTCGCTCTCAACCCTTTGAGTTCACTGCTTAACCAAAACCCATATGGCTATGAAATAGATAGACCGCGAGGTCAAAAAATGAACTATATGGATGATTTCAAGTGTTACGCAGCCAACGGTGAGCAGATTCATAATCAACTTGAAATTGTGTCAAATTTCAGCAAGACCATAAAGATGGAATTTGAACTGGACAAATGTGCTGTCTCACATGTCAAAAAAGGCAAACCGGAAGCGGGAGATACTCTTAAGCTCATGGACGGTACCGAGATTAGGCACCTGGTAACAGATGAAATTTACAAGTTTCTGGGTTTCCAGCAAGCGCTGAACATAAAAACATCAAACATGAAGGAAAACATCATACAGCAGCTAAAGAAAAGAATACAGCTCTTACTAAAAACTAATTTAAATGCAAAAAACACCTTCACTGCGATCAACACCTGGGCTTTTGTAGTATTCACTTTTGGAGTCCTCAACTGGACTGATACTGATCTGAAAAAAATAGACCGATTAGTCCGAAGTCTACTTACCTCGTACCGTAGCCACCACCCCATATCTTCTACTGCTAGGTTGTACATCTCCAGGACGAATGGTGGACGCGGGCTTTGTTATCTAAAGACGAGTCACCTAAAACAAAAAGAAAACTTGATAAAATATTTCAGAAACTCCAACTTACCTGTCCACGCCGCAATCATTCGTGCCGACAAAAACTTCAGCCCACTCAATTTAGCACATGTGGAACCCCAGATAATAAGCCATGAGGAAGAGATGATACAAGAATGGCTATCAAAAGAAATACACGGCAGATTTGCAGCAGCTCTACGTAGTAACGAGATCGACAAAGAAGCCTCGTGCCTCTATCTTCAAAAGGCTTGGCTCTATCGAGAAACTGAAGGGGCAATAAATGCGGTACAAGACCAGGTTGTAGCGACAAGGTACTATGTACGCCACGTGATGAAACAAGCCATCGCAACAGACTTGTGTAGAGTATGCAACCTGAAGCCTGAAACAATACAACATATAACCACCGCATGTAGTGTAATTGCTCCAAAAGAGTATTTGAACAGGCATAATGACGTAGCGAAAATCGTACATAGTCATCTTTGTCACAAGAACCATCTCATCAAGGAAATTCCTCCGTATTACAAGTACAACCCTAGCTCTGTCATCGAAAATGGATCAACAAAAATCTACTGGGACACGCTGATCGTAACTGATAAGCAAATCCTTCACAACAAACCAGACATTCTTTACATTAAGAAAACAGGGACATATGCATTTGTTATTAACTTTGCAGTACCAGCAGACAGCAACATAATAAATTCCTACACAGCGAAAGTCACCAAGTACCAAGATTTGTTACACGAATTGAAAAGAATCTACGATCTCAAGAAAATCGAAGTCTTGCCGTTCATAATTTCTGCCACAAGTTTAGTAGAAAGACGACTTGTTAAAAATCTAGAAAAACTTGACCTGGGCAGAGAACTGGCCGGACTAATGCAAAGACCGGTGGAGCTTGGAACATGTCATATAGTGCGGCGTTATGTGCTGCACGAGACGTAACCTTGACTTCGGCCCGGTTACGACTCGAATCCATTCCTCTAAAGGTGAATAAAAAATAATAATAATAATAATAATAATAATATCAAATAATATAATCTGCCTTTATTTACATGATTGAAATAAAAACAAAAGAAAATATAGCAATTAGGTGGCGAGATCTAACCAAAAAAAAAATTATAATGAAGATCTACAAAATAACTAAATTCTAAAATTCATAATAAACAAAAGATATTGAAAAAAAAACTGAATTAATACAAAAAAGGGCTTATGTATTAGGTATGAGTACAAATATTTTACATGAGATAATATGGCCCATTTTAAGCTGAAACTGTTCTCTTAACCATGGGTCAATTCTTAGTATTGTAGCGAAGTTTACCTATGCGTTTCTGCCAGGATGCACAGAATTGAATAGCTGATTCTAGATTTTACAGTGCAATGCGGGAAAAAGGGCTATCGCGTTTATTCTGGATTTTACACGAATGGATTACGTATATATAAAGACCGGTATTAGTTAGTAGCTTTTAAGTTTGAGATTAGCTGTGATATGATTTGACTAGTGAATATTGTAAGAGTTGTAAAGAGTTAAGTTATTTCAATTGATTAGTGAAGTAATTAGTGTCAAAAATAACGTGGAATAAATTATTGTTGTGGTAATTGGACTTTGATTTTGAATAAACAGACCCAAGATTTATGTCACGCAAGCCAGATCTGTGACAGTATTTTCGGAGTTATCGCAGAATTTAAATTTGGAATGTGACAACATTGTACAGATATTTTATCTCTGCCAGACCAAATTAAAATAAACACAAATTTACTGTGTACTAAAATTTTATATCGATATTTAACATTGTACAATACCAAAGAAAATATTAAAATTGTTGTAATATAGAAAATATACATCCAAGAAAGCTTAAATAAATTCGATTAATTCAAGCGAATAGCACTTTTTCATTAGCTTAATAAGTTGTCGAGTCTAGCATCAAAAATTTCAAAAAATATTCCAAATCACAGATAGACTATTTTACAAAATAATGCAAATTGCAACCTATAGGGTATACATTATGATAAAGTCCGAAAAGAGTCTCCAGAGAAAAATAAGTATCTCCCCTTTTACCTGGAACGCGAAAATTAGGGGCTCCAATTTGGTCTCTTGGTGATTCTCCTTAGAATAAACAACACGGCTTACTCTCGTATTAACCGCGTTTTTGTTTTTTGTTTCACATCCTTTTTATTCTCGAAAGTTTCCAGGAAAAAGCTTTCAGCCGAATAACGATAAATTATTGCCATTTTTAATTTTAATGTGCTTTTATTCATTTAACCTCTAGCTGCCTGCGCTCTAGTATCTCATGTTACTTAGGTACCCGCGCGGTGTATTATGTACACCACATTTATGAATGTGTGATTGAGTACATTAATTAATGTATAGGAATAAGAGAACATTTTGCCTTGATTTTTCATGCTAGGAGTCGATTTATCCTCATACGTGCTCGAAAATTTCCAGAACCGGTACCATCTGTCGTCCACAGTTCAAAAAGTGGGTATGATTTTGTTTCTTATATCCAGATAACATTAGCAAACCCATGAATGCTTTCATTTGCACTTCGCAGTCTGTTGTAGTGCACTAAAGAAATTGTCAGTAAACCAACTAGCTTTCCAGCTACCAAAGCGCAACTCTCTGAGCACCTAGTAAACACATCGGTGGTATGTTACATCGAGGGACATGAGTGGGGATACCGAATCGGGTTTTTACCGTAGGGGCGCGGGTAGTCAGAGGTTAATAGAATTACCTAATTAACAAATAAAGGTTCGAACTTCAGATTGTTTAAGGTACTAAAAATGCATTCGAGCAAATTTCTCAAAAAAATTATCGGGAATAATACCACGAGAGCTTCAAAATTACCGACAATTTTTCACGATTGCGTGTTTTCTATAATTTCACGAGTCCGTAGGACGAGTGAAATTTGCAGAGAAAACACGCATGAGTGAAAAATTATCTGGTTCATTTTAAAGCTCAAGTGGTATTTAGAGGATTATTTCACGTATGAGAATGCAAGAAATATGGAAATAAATATGTATTAAACGATTTGAACATCTTAACAATCAATACAAATAAATGGTTGCTATCAGGAATCGTTTTTTTGATCAAAAATTAGCATAACAACCATGTATACAATAACATGGGAGAATTATCGCTGTAATTCTCTCTAGTTAAACAAATGGAAAAGAGAATTTTCGTTGTAATTCTGAAAATCGTCACTTGTCTTATGGGATTTCTAACACATGAGTGGAATAATCGATAATATCCATTACACTGGAAACGAAATATTTCAAACCATTAGTGCGCGGAATATTCTAGAGCACTAGTGAGCGGAATATACTAGAGCACAGTGCGTGAAATATATTAGAGTACTGTGAGCGAAATATATTGGAGAACTAGTGGTCGAAATATTTGAAAAAATACACTGAATTAAACTGCAATATTTTTATTTTATTTAATAACAATCTGAATAGAACTATTATTGCAATGACATCTAGTTATGCCTGTCGATGTTGATTTAGATGCTGAAATAGGTGAAGATACTCTTGTAGGTGGTACAATTTTTTTAAAGTTTTTGCGATATAACTCAAAAATGGCGAGTCAAATTTGCTTAAAAAAATTATGGATTAAAGTTTATCGATAACCATAAAACATATATTTTTTTTGGAATCTTTGAACACAAGGTTCACAAAAAAAGGGTTGACTTTAAACCTTAAGCTCACATAAGGGAGCCGAAATTTTGTGTACGTCCGGAATATTCGAATGTATTCAAGATTGATGATTGTGAATCTTCTTCTGGTATCTGGAACAGTGATTTATACCACGAATTCTTCATCTTGAATATCATCAACGCTCATTTTTACTAGCTCATCAAGCCGGCAAGCTCCAGAGACTTCAATGATGAGCAGAACTTTCGACAGAAATTAAGAGTCATCCGGAGCAGTAGTTAGAAGTTTGGAAATATCTGCACTTGTGAATACTTTCGATTTTCTTGCTCCATATCCTACCATTCGTTTTTTTGGAGAAATCTTCAAGTGTTTGGTAATATCTATGTTTACGGATTTGAGCATGGAGTAAGTAACTAGACCACAATGTAGACACTTTTACCATTTTTTTCTTTTCAGCTAAATTGGCTAGAATAATGTTCTAGCTAACTGCTCTAAAGTAATTTTTTCGCAAAAGTTATTCATTAATTTCAGACGCTGCAGTTGTAGAAAAAATAATTCTTCTTCGCTTTATATGATAACTCGTCATAATATTAGCTCGTGCACGAAATTCTTCACAACCTATAAATAATACATAATATATTTAGATTCTCAAGATGATGAATTCAAAAATATTATCATTTGGAATTTTTGCAAGTACTATTCAATTCAAGTACAAAATAATAAAGAAATATAGTTTAATATTATATAATATATGTATATATATAATATAATATTGATTATCATTTACCTGAAAAAAATCGAGATCTGGCGCATACTATTGGTTATTTGAACTTTCAGATTTAATTTTTTATGCCTTCCTCAATTTTTGTCTTTTGGGAAATATTCCGATTCAGCAATCTATTTTTTAGGTTTTATATGGGGATGATAAAATAGATGTTCAAACCCAAGTTAGAATACTTATATTCATTTGTGAAATTAAGAGAATAGAACAACATTCAAAAGCGAAATGATGAAAATACAACTATTAAAAATAACAGGATCCTCAATAAATATAATATGAATATTTCACTAGAGCACAAAACGAGTAACAGCTATTGCAGAACCGTAGCAGATTCAGAAAACAATAGTGACAATATAACTTAGGGCTAACGAACCCATAATTTCGTTCACAACAATGACCAAATCCAATGAAAGACGCGAGTAAAAATTAGAACTTATCAAATAAATCAGAGAAAAGACTTGGATTGCAAAGCTTAACCTAAAAAACTTCCAGCAGAATTTAATAAACATTTACTCTGGTTCTCTTTTCATCGTTTATCCCTGGCATATCCTTTACTACGTAAATTCCAGTTATTTTGTTCCTAGGCCGCCTGTTTCTTTTATTTATTATTATAGTAAGTGAACTTTTTCTTCAACAAAATTGATAAATCCGTATTTTCCAGAAATCCTGGCCGAACAAAGGTTTGAAAAGATACAGCAACCGGATCTACACTAATTAAGGAGGCCTATTTCGAGTGTTAAGTGTTTAACAGAAGAAGTTCTTTTGCTCCTTTCAGAAAGACAAGTAAGTTACTTGGCCATTTATTTAAGTTTTGAAAAACGAAACTAATTAATATCGAATGAATTTTACCATGATTAGCGAAATGCTATTCAATCTAAACTAAGCCATAAATGCTAATAAACAAATTCAAATTAGAAAATTCTTTCGGTGCGGATCATCGACTTTTACCCGATAGAGTCAATTTTTCTTATCGCCTTTATCGCCGTCCCCTGTCTCCCGTTTATTGTCAGCATTTGTTATTTTCGCGAAAAGGATGTTGCAATAGTAATGGGGCCTCATTAGTTTCCACCAGAGAAATGTGTCTTTGTGGCTCGGTATTGACTTTTCGCCTGAAAAGAAATAATTGCCCTCTGTAGAATTAATAAGTCAAATATTTTCTGGTTTAAAATCAAATAACGAGTGTGAGCAGTGAGTTTTCTGAATCTAATAAGCCATATATTGGTAGCCATTTGGAAAAGTCATTATCTTAAGTGTTTTTTTAGTAACAAGTTTGGTGAAGAGTGTTTTTCAACCAACACATTTGATTCGATTGCATTTTTGATATACCACTTTAAATTTCAGATCCCTCCAACTTAGAATCGAGCGGTACATGGTTAAACGGAAACACTTTCTAATTGAATAAGCAAATTCGTAAATTAAACGAAAAACTTTTCCAAGCAGATTGTTTTGGATGGATTGGATTCATTGGAAGAAAAGTTCGATAAGACAAAAGTTCTCTTTCTATAGAACCGCAATAGGCGAATAGACCATATATCACTAATAAATTGTTTTTTAGCTTTCTGATTCCGGGCTACCGGCTACGTTCACGCAATGGATTAATAGATGCATTTCAGTTTTTGATAAATTGATGCTTCAGGAAATTGCACTGTTCAGTTTCACAGGCTTTGAAATTGTTGTCAAGCATGAAAACTATAAAGCCTGTGGTGTCCACTAAATCGGCCAGTCCAGGTACACATGAGTGATGATGATCAGATATGGACATTTTGGTCCTCCCCATTAAAAATCCGGACCCCACAGGTCTTACGGGCCCCGGAAATTTGTCCCGTCTAACCCCCCCCTCTTGTCGGGCCTGTAGACATGTAGACAAGCAATTATTCAAATAATTCAAACTACATCTGTACGACAGAACAATTTTTTTCACAGAGAAAAATCCGTAAAATACATTAGGAGAAGTAGAAGATGGCAATTTTTCAAAATTCATTGGCTCCATCTAACTGAAGCCAACTCAGCTTTCAGGATATTGTACGATCGTGAATTGTTTCGGATACTTGTGCAATTTGAAAATTGCACTTGCATGGAAGAGGCAAAATTAATTCCCAAAACGATTCCTCCGAAATTTTCCCTTCGCAGCATGTGATTTCGCATATTTTAGACAAAGCGAGTGATTTATATTCGGCAGGATATACGGTGGCTTAATGAGAACAAGCCTGCAATTACCCACATATTTTGGAACACTCCTACTTGATGGATCCGCGTTTATTCTACGCTTTCTTAGTAGGGTAGTAATGAAGACGTTGTGAATTTAATCTGGTTTAAATCAACATTGGGACTTTAAAATATCAATCAAAGTTATGGCGGCGTATGTTGCGGAGGTGGATTTACAGCAAATCCTCGAAACCAGAGATCCAACTTTGCTTTTATCTGGGATAAACTAATTAAATAGTTATTGCTCCAGTCTCTAGTAACATTGATATATGTTTCTTCGATTGAATTTGAAAACAAATTGGCAATATCCAATGTGGGTTATCAAAACAAGAACAAAAATTTGGAAACGTAGGTACTTACCAGAAAGACTGGAATAAATAATTATCAATAGTAATATAACGAGTGCAATGGAAATTCATTCATAAATCAAACATTTTAATTTTTTGTCAAAAAATGTCAAAACACCAGTTCTCGTACCAGTTCTTATGCAATTATCCGATAATTTGCACTAGTGCAAATTATCGCGTAGTTCCAATCTGATTGGTTCAAATCAACAATAAGAATATCTCAGTTTATTGTTGGAATGTCAGTTTTGACAGATGTATGAAATTCTTAAAAAAAATTATCAAAGTTCAGTGATATTTAACGCTTTTGTAATGAATGACGTCATCAGCAGCGCTAATCATTTTTCGAGTTTTGAATTTCGAGAGGCTTTCGATCGTGGTAAACATCAATAATTGATTTCAACGGATTTATTTTTGTAATAGTTTCTGGAAGGATCTTAAATATTTATTATAGTCCATTTATGGTGCTTATGCCCTTTGATTAAAAACAAATGCTCGCAATAGCTAATGTAGATCAGACATCGGTTATTTCATTTGGGTCCAGGAGGTTGATTTAAAAGCTGTAAGGGATCGAGAGCCAAAGCCCATCGGTTTAATATTTCTGTTTTTGATAACCTTTGGTATTGGATTTCAGATCTGGATTTATTTTGGCTTATTTATCCATGCTGTGTAGAGAACCAAGCAGAAGTAAAATGCGTTACTCACTTCATAACCAATCTTTGAAAACTTTTTACCTAGATCAGTTTGTAAAATCTGATGTATATTACAACATCAGAATCAATAAATCACGAAAAATATGGTGTAAATTTCGCTTGAAATATGATTGTAGGTAACTTCAATATGAAGGATGAAACGAAATATGGTTTGGCCGGCATCTGCCTCATGCAATTCGAAATATTAGATGGAATAAATTAGATTTTGAAAAATGGTTTGGCAAAAAAAATGCGCTTTAATTTATCGAGGTAAAAAAGCGAGCAAAAATCACAAACCATACAGGATCGTGGTTATTATCTAATGCCAATTAAGGTAGTAGCATAAATCCGTCTAAATAGTTGAGATTTAATGGAAAATTACTGGTGTTATCAAGGCCGGTAGTAATAAATTCTAATATCATTGAACAATAAATATCAGGAGCCAACCACTGACAAGGAATTGATAGGAGCCTGATAAATAATTCAATGACCACAGCATATTGATTACCAAAATAGCAAGCTCTACATTTTCAGCTTTATGTTATTATAACTTGGCAAATGAATAATCAATTTGAAATTAACTTGCATTGAACTTTTATTTCCGAAATATCGTAGAGTCTAAACCTAAAGAGCTTGTTAATTTCACTAATTGACTTATCAAACAATGGCTACTTCTCCTTACATGATTCTGGAGAATTGTACTGGTAGCTTATGTGAAACCTCCAGCAACACTTTTGCGGTAAGTACTTAGTTTAAGTTTCATTTTTATTTATCTCATTTTTATATTGGCTATAGAATACATAAGAACTAATTGAGCTCAATTTCATTCAGTTTGGAATAAATATTAGAAATTTCAAGAAGTTTATTTCTTGATAGGAGTTCCTCACGAAGACAGTGAAGTTTACTTCCAGTTTTGATACCAATGTAAAGTTCGTTTCACCAGGGTTCATACTTGACTTTGAAAATTGAAAAAAAAGGGTTGTCGTAGATTAATTCATATGACACATTCAATTTTTTTGACAAATTAAAATGAGTGACTGTTGGTTTAAGAACCGACGAACATTTTTGACGTTATTGATTTGTTTCAGTCAATTTTTATTTGTTAAACAAGGAAGGCAAATGCTGGTGGCAAGTACAAACCCTGGTGAAACAAACAATATCTTGCTTTGCATTTTAATGTAAGTTTGTATTTTTAAGAATGTGTCATATAGAGACTTTCATTAAACGTTACACTGCTTTTTGAAGTATTTATTCGAATGTTAGTAAAACATATTGTATGTATAATGCTGAATGCTGATATACCTAATTGATAAATCAATATTTAATTTCAACTATTTATTGCGGATTCACGAAATGATTAGGCGATTCCAATCCACACAGAGTATTCTCCAAAAAGATGATCATTTTAAATTTCTTTCCTGTTGAAAAACCACTGAAAACTTGATAATTATTCGCTTTTCATAATATTTGATCGAACAAAAATCGTCAGTTGTAAAATAGGATAATTAATGAACAAATAAGCCTGCTTTGGTCAAAAACGAACGAACGCGGATTTAATAATAAGAAAGATTAGGGAAGCTATGGAACTCGTAGTCATTTTATTGGTATTCTCAAGGCAAATTTAAAGTTTTATTTCCGCAAAACAAAAATAACTCTTCAATTTAATAGTAGATTATACCACGAGTCAATAATGATAGCTATTATTCCCGAGAAATATTTACAAACTGAGCTGCGTTAGCGGCGAGGGAGTAACATTCCGAGGAATAATAGTCATTATTGCGAGTAGTATACTCTACTTTATTTACGACAAATTATTTTATTTCAGATTTTTAATAGAAAATTTCATCCATTTCACTACAAATCCACAAGCACTACCCGTTTGACACTGACACTTTTGAGCAATAATGACCATTAATCCCGCTACTCGTCATTATTCCCTGCGGGTGACATTAGTTTTAAATAAACAATGATAAATTTTATAACAAGTAAATTCACATTCTGAACACATTAATAAACAGTTATATTATGGTCAATTGACCGAATAAATGCACAAGTGATCACCAACAAACAAAAATATGTGTGTAGGGATTTTGGATGACAATTATAACTAATGGGCCCTCAAATCATTAAAAACACACCTACCCAAATTCAAATCAACTATTTCTTCATAATAGGGAACTTGCACATTTTTTTTTTATTTCAAAAATGTGTTCTTCTACACTAAAGACGCTAAAGTCATACCAAATATCGAGCATTAAAAATCAGCCGTTAATTTTTTATAAATATTTACGCTTGAAACATCGCCATTAGTGTGACGTCACTCGGCAACAAAATTCCGTTGACAGTGACGAGCACTTTGAACTTCGAGCAGGTAGATTTAGATTATGGTTATGTTGTTATGTATGCCATTCACGATAGATTTGACAATGGCGATACCAGCAGCACATGGCGTGGCGGCGGCGCGACCCGATTATTACTGCCTTGTGACGTCAAGACCCATGAGAAAACGTTTTCGATCGCGTTATGAATTTCGAATTATTTGGTATTTTCAAGAGGAGATTTTGGGCACTAGAGATAAAATATTACTTTTTTTTCTTAATTGCGTCAATTATTAGTATGTTTGGTATTGTGTTTTATTATTTATTCCAATTTTAATATAATGTGCAAGTTCCCTATAGGAAAAGCTTATGCTAATGTGGACTACATTATTCCCTATAAAAATATAAATACAGATTTTTACTCATTAGTGCCAGGCCATCTTCCATCTCAATCCAATTTGAACGATTACCCTCCGGAACTCCATTAAAAATTTAAGACTAATTTAGCCAAAGTGTTTGCAATACTTTTCAATTTCTCCGAGCGCTCAACTTGAGCGTGGCAGTAATTGAACTTTAGTAGAAAATTTGCAGTCTCTCTTTTGTTTACTAATCAAAATTTAAACCAAGTGAAATGCAAATGAGACCTTATAGTCCAAGAGCCGGCAATACTAACGGGTATGTGATCGTTGCAATGGATAATTTCTGTTGTGGAAACAGCCAAACAATCATATTTATTTTTTATGATCACAGTGGCAACGTTGCAAAAAAGCCCCCCGCCGTGAAAAACTTGCAAAATGGCGCCGTACCAGGCTGTACACATCGACCCAGTCTGGTTGTTTGTCGCTAGGGGAAAAAATGCATTCCCTCTCTTTTTCACTTCGCAGTGTGATTTGTGATTTTAGTAGTGTGGTTTCACTAGCAGTAAATAGTGCGTAAAAACGTCTAGCTCTATACAAGTTTGAACCTGCTCACTTTTCTCTAATATTTAATTATTCTCTCTAGTTGCACCCTTGTGCAGTCTCTCTCTCTCGCTCTCTAAATAAAAAGACTTATTTTTTCATCTCTCTGGCTGCTGGCTTGAAAACTCAAGTGATATAATATCGCGTAAAACATTGAGTTAATCACACTCCCCTTTTTTAAGGGCTCTCTAAAAATATAAAAACTCTCAACTCCCGAAGATTTCTATTAAGAATAAACTTTATCTTGTGCTCTCAATTAAAATATTAGCGTTCCGCTAATACTGACAATTATTGTTAAATTGACTATTGAGCACTTAGCAACTAGTGAATTTATACCGATTAGTGAATGTTCTCGAATAACTCAAATGCGACTTGTTAACTAACCTGTGAATAATTAAAAGTACTTGAATGTGGTTACAGTATTTATTACTTTATTAAACGATTATTTTGGCAACAATAGAGAGATATAAAACTGGAAGTGTGAGTGCATTATTTAGCAGTGACATCCCCATCCCCTTTATGATCCAGTGATCTATCCCTAAATTAAATGTTGACACCTCAGTTAGAGGCCCTAACAATTTCTACATAAAGCAATAGTTCATAGTAACCTTTAAACCAAATCGATGGGTTGCCTCGATTCTCATGGCCGTAAAGTTGTTTTATAAAAAGATACTTCAAGAACCATAAGCGCAACAAATAAGAAGTACCTTGCGATGTAGGGGGTTCTCATCATATGCGGCAAACACTTTATTAACACAATTTCATGTTTCTTTTTTTGTCTAAAGACCTACAGCTGTATGCAAAATCCTCTTCACAGAGTCCTCTTTTAACTTTCAGAAATTTGTATTTAGCAAGCAAAATAACGCGTGCCCTCGATTTTCAATGAGGGTAGTTTACGCCCAGCTATCAAAGGATTGCGGCCATGAGAATCGAGGCCACCCATCCATTTAGTTTAAAGGTAACTATGAGCTTTTCTTTTATGTGAAAATTACCCATTGCAACGATCACATACCCGTTAATATTGCCGGCTCTCCTACTATTATATTTTATCAGAAATAGCACGAAATTTCGTACTGCCAAAATAACTCAATGTCAACTATTTTTGTTTGTGCTGTGCTCTCATGCATAATCATGAGTATTTGAGTTCGGAAATCCAGGTTTTTGCCCTGGGATGATTATTATTTATGCTAGTGAACTGATAACCAAAAAAAATTGTTTCATCGATATCGAAACGTACAGATAACGGCTTTTGCCTTCGTTATTATTTGGCGAGGACTGGTTTTCCTGGTGGACAAATAGCACCATTTTTCATGTCAATTTCTGTGACAAAAATTGGATAATTTGATCAAACAGACAAGCTAATTTCCAAAAACTTTAATTTAAAAAAATCCCATCGGAATGGCCTTCAATGACATCAAATTCAAGAATAAATCAGGTACATAGATTCATTATGGCGAAGGACCTTCACATCTCAAAAGTCGAAACCTTCTTTAAGATTCTACCTTCAAATCCTTGCAATAGTTGTATTAGGAAACCCTCAAAGCTTATTAGACATTTCAAATCCTTTCTTGAAAAACATAACCCACCATATAGGTACTATTATTTCTAGTAACCCTACAATGTCTCGATTGTAGGGTTTACCCAAAATGCACAAAATCGGCTTACCTATCAGACCAGTACGTATAGTTTCACAACACCCCAGATTCGAGATTTGTTTCAAAATTATTAATTAATTTCACAGGTTTTGCCCCAACATTTGGTGTGAAAAATTTCATAGAATTTATCTGTTAGTGGTTACCTGTTAGTTTCCGATGTTACAAATCTTTTTACCGCATTGCCTAAATCTGGAAAAGTTGGAATTATTGGTAATCTTTTTAAAAACAGAACAAATGACACTAACATCACGTCCATACTTTCTCTCTTGAATATTTGCCTTTCACATGATTTTTTTGTGTTCAGCAATAATTGCTACCAACCAGTGGCGGCTGGCCCTAAGGGGCCAAGGCCGTAGCACTGGCGCAAAATATGTCGGTCCTTTTAAAATAATTTCTTTTTTTTTTTAGTTCAATAGTTATTACAATCGTCAGATGAAATTACTTATCATTTTATAATTTGATCCCGACGGAAAAATTCCTGCCGTTATAATTCCTAAATTTCCTAGACAAATAATTCAAGATTTCAAGCGACTGACTAAACTAAACTCGCTGGACTATCCGTCCGAGCATATCTCAGGACGCCAAAGAAACGTAATTTTTTTACTGTGTCATTTTGACTATCGATAGACTATAAATGCATCGGTATTCGGCGGATTGATAATTGAAACTCAAAATTCAAATTAGTGTTTTCTACCAATCGGAGGCGGATTTAGCATATATTTGGCGCTAGAAGCAGAACAATTTTCAGCGCCCTTCGTCCTTGCCAAGGAAGATGAATAAAATAGTTCTATCGTTTGTTTTGTAGAAATGTGCACGTTTGAATTGAGAATAAGTGAAAAAACTTTCTGAGGCATGTTTTTTTTTTACAACTTTTAGATTAAAATTTGGGTTAGTATGGGTTAGTCCAAAAAAATTCGCGCGCCTCTAGGTTTCCCCCCTGAGTGTGCACCGCCAACTTTTCCTCTCACCAGCCGCCACTGCTACCAACATCCTGATGGCTTTGCCGTGGGTAGTTGCCTCTCGCCCCTTCTGGCTGATATTTTAATGGATTATCTAGAATCAAATTTTATATTTAGGTACCTACCAATAGCAATAATGAAATACTATAACGATATAGGTACGTGGACGATTGTCTCTCTTTTCTGAATTGTGACGTTCAACCCAATTTTCTTTTGAATAAGTTGAATAACACACACCCCAATATTTTTTTTCACTCGAAGAAGACAATCAAATTAGTTTCCTGGACTTCACCATTCACGAAAACTTAAATGCATTGCAATTTCCAATTCACAGAAAACCCACACAAACTGATCATGTAATCCCTTTTCACTATAACAGTCCCCAATAACACAAAATGGCCTCATATTAGTTCTACACTCACCGCCTTCTCAGCATACCTTTTTCTTCTACGAACAACATTAAGAAATTGAAAACTCTCAAACAGATTGCATACAAGAACAATATGATCCCAACTTGATTGAGCCCTGATCAACCAAATTAAACTTGATAAACTTAAAAAAAAAAAGTTTTCAACAGTCAAATAAGTAAATATATTTCCGTTCCATGTATAAATTCATTTCTCAATAATAAAATTTCAGATATGTCTCTCGGACATCAAAGTGACTTACATAATCTCTTTTACGAGACCAAGAACAACTTGGGTTTTTTTTTTGGTCCGCGCTAAGGATGAAATTGACACACTCTAGCCAAAACTGATATCAATTGGAATTCGATTCGAGAAGTTGTTCTTATGCAGCACATAGGTACTTGTAGACTATCGAACACACGAATTGTAGAACACTTAAACATACCCACTTCTGTATTTGGTAAACATTATGCACTAATCACATATTTAGCTTGAGCTCGAATTCTAAAATTCATCACCAAACAGGTTCCAAAAACTACAATCGTCTAGACTTTCTTCAAGACAGTTACATATCCAATGAATTAACAAGTCGCCCTCCTAGCTTAAATATACAACTTAATCTTAATATATCTTACATCCCTTCACATAGAAGATTACATAACTAACTCATTTTTGGATTTTTAATTTACTTGATTCAGCTCTTTGAAGTTGCTTCAAAAAAGACAGCACCATTTTTTAAAAATGTTGTCTGTCTGTTTAATTTTCATTTTTCTCAACCTCCTGTTTTTAACTAGAGTCTATTTCTTCTTATGGTTTGCCAAACATTTATGACACTGACAGCATGTCCGCTACTGAAGTTTCATTTAATAGGTTTAAAAACAAATCTACCTTAGGTTTTGTTTCCTGCAAAAGGCATTATCCTCACACCTCCCTTTCTTTAATATACTGAGGTTTTTGATTGTGTAGTCTTTTACAGTTGTAATATTTGTTCATATGACTGAAATTGCCCATTCAGTGGTTTCTCCGCAATTTAACTGACAAGTGGGTTCAACCTTTTCTGCTCAAATCAGTGTGGTTTAATTGTTTTGTGTGTGGTGATGAATGAAACCTCACCACCCATCACACACTTCACGGGCGACATAAGTTTCTGACAAGCCTATTGTCCTCTCAATCCAGTTAACAATGAGGATGGCCGAAAGCGCTCTGCTAAGATATGAACCCTAGAAACCTAAAATTTATGTGTTCTATGTTTTTAGGTGCTTGTGTGAAATGTAAGTGTTATTGGGTGTGTCTGTATATATTGTGTATGTTCTTAGTTGTGTCCATTCATGTAAGTATGTTCAAGTAGAATTGAATGAAAAAATCTCATCAAAACTTTCATTTATACAGAATACAAAATAATAAATCCAGCCGCTTATATTTTGGAAATTTTGAGAAATAATCTTAATTTTTTTTGAATTAACAATGCTCAGAACAAATTTGCATTCATATTTTTTCAAAAATACTGTGGAATACAAATGAAATCAATAAAGTTCGTTAAAAAAAAATACCAACCCACGTAAATTTTACGTACAGTCGCGGCCATTGGAATTGGCACACACCAACAAAAGTGGTCAGTAGCGTGTGTAATGTTATGTCCACCAAGTTCAATTTTAGACCCCATAAAAAATAAAAAATCCTTTTCTATCTAGCCTAGTGAAAACTAACTCCTTACAGAAAATGTTAATATTTGGTAGTACCACCATTTTTATCAACTACTGTTTACAATTTTCGTGGCATTGAGTAAATCGAATTACGAAAATTGTAGATATTTGTTTGTTTATCATGTAAAAGCATACCAATAATTGATTATGCACTTTTAAATCTTGTTTCGAAGCAGGTCTAAATTCTGTATTGTAAATTTTTTTTCGTATTTTAACATGATCTTAATACATGCTGGAACGTAAATTTATCTCCAAAGCGTTCATTAGCGGATGGCAGCATCACATCTCCTAATTATGAATTTCTCGCGTCAGACGTCCATCAATAAGATAAATCTGCCCTGGACCCTGGACCTTTAGCACTTATACAGGTCCTTGCCTGGATAAAAAATCTTCCGCTAGACTGATTAAATTGGATGTAGTCCTCCTCATACCTGGGTTCATCGTGGCCTATAAACTTTTAATGTTGAGCTACATGACTGAAAAACTTTTTCGTCAGAGAAAACTATATTGCTCCAGAAATTTTCAGATTCTTGAGAAAATAACTGGGCAAGCTGTGATCGGCACTGTCTATTTCTTTGCACTGAAAATGGTTTACGTGCCGCTGAAAGACATTTGATACCAGTTTCCTTAATACGCCTTCGCGCAGTTTTAACTGAAGCTAGGAAACTAGTCAACTTTTTGGCTCTAATTTCCAAAATAAATGGATATGAAACGACCTCATCAAGAAGAGATTCATCCTCTTGTTGAATTCTTTTTCTCGGTCTTCTTCCTCGTTGTAGGTTCATGATAGAAGCAGTTTCAACGGTTTCAACCCATTTTTTCTTCAAATTCATAATAGACCGGTGCATAACGACCATTTTTTCAAAACGATTTTCTCCCGTCTGCCATTAAGGGTGGTTATTCTTTATGCAGTAAGAAGTGGAATGGCTGAAATTTCAAAGAGCCCCGCGTGTGACAATACAATGATATGCTAATTTGAAAATGTAATGAAAAGTGGAGATGTGGATCAATATTATCCCGTCTGCCACACATTGTGAAGGTAATTTTAACAAAAATTAGTAGAAGGATGCTAAATGGCGGAAACCCTGGGTTAGTATAAAGTGTCATATTACTAAATTCAAAATGTCACCAAAATCGGACATGTGGATCAACGACCTCCCGTCTGCCAAATTAAATTTATGTTACATTTACGATGTAATACATCAATAAGTAAATGGCAGAAAATCTCGGTTGGTATAATAATATTTAACAATTTTTGAAGTTGTATCAAAATGCTGAGATGTTGAAACAATTTTCTCCCATCTGCCATTTGGAAGATAAGCATAGGCGGTTCTAGCCCATCTGTGCTGGGGGGGCTGAAGCCCCTGCTCCGCGGTCGCTCCCCTGCAGGCTGCCACGCCCAAAAACCATATTTTAATAAATATTTAGTCAAAATTGTTTTTATTAATTTATGAAAAATACAAAAGTTTCATTCTCGGTTTCATTATTACAAAAGAAATTTTGTTTACAAGTAACATGATTGTTTTGTTCCACATAAAATAATAGTATTCTGAGGTACAAATAAAGGTGATAAAAAAAAAACAAAAACCTACTTCCTACTTTTAGTAGAAAAAGAGTTGAAGTTAAAAATGTTTGACAGTTTGACATCAGTGGGATTCGAAACTACAACCGAAACAATCAAACAACAGAGCCAAAAATAATATGCAACTGTGAATCAACCCGAACAAAAACACAAGTTTTACAACGTTCAACTCCAAAGGTTTCCAACGTTCCTACAGATTAACATCGTATCTAGACAATACCGCTTATTGCCGTTTGCACCGACGATTTTAAGGGAGGTTTAAAGATAATTACCGCTTACGGCCAATTTCATAATCAAATTAATGTAAACTTTAAATTTAAAGCTCCATTTGAAGTTGAAAAATCCTATCCTAAAAGTCTATTTAGCTAAAGTAACTTTTAATTCTCTATTATGAAATTAGCCGTTAAAGTGACATTTGGTGACATTTTTACATGCATAAATGTCACTTTGAGCCTTGATTATCGTTCAATCTTCCTTAAAATTTTCGGTGCAAACGGCCATTAGCAGAGCAGCGCGTAAACTTTGGCTGCTCCTACTTATTACACACACCTACAGGTAACAGAGGCTAGGTTTGCCTCTGTTTCCAGAGGGATATTTATGAAATAATTGAATAAAATTTTATGAAATAATTAGATAAAGCTATTAAATCAGTGAAATTATTGAAATTATGTAGTTAATTAATTCTAACGCTTGAATATTTTTTATTCAGGGACTGTGAACTTTTGCCACTCATCACTAATTTAAATTTGGGGGGGCTAATTCCAGATTTGGGGGGGCTTAGCCCACCACCTAGAACCGCCTATGAAGATAAGTTTGACATGCAAAGTAAAATCCAAGAAATATATTGGCAGATGTATCCAAGGCATATTAACAATTGGCAGAAACAATAAAAATGTCAAAATTTTTCAAAGTTGAGATCAATTTTTTCCCGTCTGCCAATAATTTATATTAAATTAGCTACTACTGAAAGCCTAAATTTCGACTGGCAGAAATTGCAGGCTGATACAAGTTCTCATAATTTATGAACAAAATTGGAACAAAAATTGTTCATATCATGAACGTTTTTAACCCGTCTGCCGTTTGTTTCAGTAAAAAGTAGTTATGGGAATATGCATAATCTCAATATGGCAGAAACCTCATTGAGCTACATACGTTGCACAATTATTGTTAAATTGCTAAAAATGTTTATGTGTCCAAACAATGGGCCTTTTGCACTGAATCAAAATTAGGTATATAATTTATCTCTAACGAAAGTGTATTTTATGTAGGTACTACATAAAAGTATGGCTGGTTAATTTTTAAAAAAATCTTGAAGCCAGAAATAGGAAGAAAAAAAAGCAGATTATTTGAATTTTGTGCCATATTTTTGCAAAATCAAAAATCACTGATTGTCAAATTTCCATGTTCCAAACGATTATTTTTTTTTTCTTTTTTAACACATCGGACAAAAAAGTAGACATATATACAGGGTGACACAAGGAATAGGGAACAACCTATAACTTTTTTAATATATAAGTTGAAAATTTGAAATTTGGGGAGCTTTATCAAGGCAACTTTTTGAGTTTTTTAGAAGTAAATTGCGTTACCAGTCACTTCCGGTTAAACCAAATTTTCAACTTATATAGGTAGGTATTGAAAAAGTTTTAGACTGTTCCCTATTCCTTGTGTCACTCTGTATATCAAAATCGCTTTGTATATCGACTTTGGGACAGCCCTACTTTTGACTCGACTAGTATTGACAATTTTCTTTCCTTAATAAATGCGAATTAAACAAAGAAATCGATATCTGTACTGATAGACTGTGAGATAGGGGCTGTTTAGTGGAGTAATTTTTTTTTGTCTGGCATTTTGAGGGATGAATGTGGCTACTAAGCTGATGAGAATATGAGTGATTTTAATGCCTGCCTCTCGTTCGAAAATTTTCAGAAGAAAAAAATTGATTTACATGAGGATTTTTTTTTAATGATCTCAAATTTTTTGGCTTCTAAATGAAAGATGGACATTGATAAATATTTCACCCACAAAAAATACCAGATGCTTTTCAATAGCTGAAAAAGTGGGGATGAGTGTCAACTTCCAAGAGAAAAGAAAAGAACCTTCCGTTTTGTTGTGAAAATATCGCTGAAAAATCGCCAGACGGTAATCTCAGTTCGAAGTCGAGTTTTGCGGCGAAGCATTCTGTGGACATTTCGAACAGGTGGCAGGCATTAAAACCACCTATATTCTCATCAGCTAACCAGCCACATTCATCCCTCAAAATGCCAGACAAAAAAAATGACTCCACTAAACAGGCCCTATCTCCAGGGTCTATAATCCGGCACAGTATAAAGCAGGACGCGCACTGAATCGACTCGGACCGGTCGACTCGGCGAAGAGCAGTCGGCAGTTTTTGATACTCATGCAATTAAATGAGGCTCAGTAAATGTGTTGCACAGTGTTGTCGAACGTCAAAATACTAAATCGGGAGAAACTAACGTTGAGAATCGATAGATTACAGCGCAAAATCGGTAGGTAAAACACGAGGATAATACACACTACTAAGGATTGCTTATCGGCATCGATTTCGGTAATCGCGGCCATACTGGTGTATCACCATTACGGACGTCATTAACTAAATCGTCAGCTGTTTGCGCCAGCGGTCCTCCTAGTTTAGAATTTAAATTTATGATTAAAAATATTATTTAATTTTGATTAACATAATAGGCAAAGAGGAAGATGCAAACGAGATCTGAACAGGAGTTCTTATTGTTAATAATGTAGTAAGACCAAGTATGGTATGCATAAGGTAAAAGACCGCAGAATCATAACCTGTGATGCAAACAGTGCCTATGTCAAGGCGAGAAACGACGTGCTGCCTACGTCACAACTGGTGATTTGGCGTAGTGGGGGGCAGTGGCGGCTCGTGACAATCCAAACTGGTGAGGCCCATGGCCCATCAAGTTAACCCAAACAAAATTTTCAAGTGTTACGCCCAAATTTTGACCCAAAATTTCATTAAAAGAACATCTGGGATATTTTTTTTTGTATATTTCTAATGAAAATTTTCATTTCCTACAGTTGCAAAACAACAGCAGTAGGTACATAATTCTTATTTTAATACAAATATTGAGTTTCAAATTAACAAAATAAATTCCAAAAAACAGTTTTTCAACCCGCAACAGACCAAAATAAAAAGTATGAGCCAATTAACCAATTAAATACTTGTCGCAGCAGCAAGAGATGCAAGATTTCTTATTAACAAGCCCAAAATTGTGCGCCTCAATGCCTATAAAAATTCGCTATCGTCTCACCTACAGTTGAAGGGTTGTGGTGGGGAGTGCCGTAGCATCGCTTCGGCGTTCTGTGACGCACATGAGGCCAAAATTTTTGGGATTGCTATTTTATTTTAATGCTGTCCGGCAACGATTTGAGCGCCTATAAGGATAAATAGGTAGAAGCGCGCGCTAAATTCAAGAAATAGTATTATATTTTAATGAAAATTCGATGTTTTGATTCTTTTAATGATTGAAAATAGTTGAAAAACGTTAAATATTTAATAAATATTATTTCAAAGCTTTACATCATTATTGTAATTTTTACATGTGAGGCCCGGCCTCAGTTGCTTTATACGACGAGCCGCCACTGGTGGGGGGCTTTACTTTAGATTTGTTCTACACAGGTCTTATGAGGATATGCTATCCTGTAGTTGTAATGTGTATTATCCTTGGGTATAACCAGTGAGTATAACATAAAAACTAAAATCCAGCCGTGCTTTCCTTTAAGCTTTCTATTTCGTTGAGTATGAAAAAGTTCAGTGATTGTTTCCGTGGAAAGTCTATCTCTTTGTACTGTTTTCATTTGATTTATTGCTGAGAATGTGCGCTCAGCACCGGCGGAAAAATGGGGCAATAACAAGATATTAAAAACAAATTCGGATATCACAGGACCCACAGGTATTCTCCGATGAAAAAATCGGCGAAAACAAAACCGATAAAATTGATTTTTTGGCGAAAAACGGTAAAAAAATCGGTAGAATCGTATTTAATATCGAAAATCGGTAGAAATTCATCAGTATTCGGTATTTCGGTAGGTCTGTTGCCATTTTGGTAGAAATACCGAAATTTCGGTAGATTTGACAACACTGGGTTGCATCGACACAAAATCCAAGTCTAAACGCAAAACTGGGTTTTTGACATCAGTTTGTCACAACAAATTGATCTCAAAAATCGGGTATTGCGTTAAACATGGAATTGTGTTGGTGCAACATCCCATTAATGTGTGATAGGCATTGAAAAAAAATTATAACGTATGTGAGATTTCAAACATTTGTACATAAGCAGTCATTTTGCCTTTTGATGGGTATTCAGTTGTTTCGATAGAAACTTTACTCAATTAAGTTGGCAGACGGGAGAAAATTGCAATTTAACAAACATATGTGCAACTTATGTAACTTATTGCGGTTTCTGCCATATTGAAAATATGCATATTCTCATAACTACATTTCACGTAACCAAATGGCAGACGGTTTAAAAACGTTCATCATATAAACAATTTTTGTCGCAATTTTGTTCATTGTTTATTAGGACTTGTACCAGCCTGCAATTTCTGCCAGTCAAAACTTAGGCTTTTGGTAGCAACTTATTTAATATAAATTAATAGCAGACGGGAAATAATTGATCTCAACTATGAAAAATTTTGACATTTTGAAAAATTAAAAATAAATATTTGTACCACTTCAATTTTTCTGCCGGTGCAAAGGTACATTATTTATCTAAAATCCATTGCAACAAAACATGTTTTAGGCAGGAGAAAATTGTTTCAACATCTCAGCATTTTGATACAACTTCAAAAATTGTTAAATATTATTATACCAACCGAGATTTTCTGCTATTTACTTATTGATGTATTACATCGTAAATGTAACATAATTTTAATTTGGCAGACCAGAGGTCGTTGATCCACATGTCCGATTTTGGCGACATTTTAAAATTAGTAATATGACACATTATACTAACCTAGGGTTTCCGCCGTTTAGCTTCTTTGTACTCATTTTTGTTAAAATTACGTTTACAATGTGTGGCGGACGGGATAATATTGATCCACATCTCCACTTTCCATTACATTTTCAAATTAGCATATCATATAGGCAATAGCTTATTTTTCTTTAGTTAATTATTTTTAGTACAAATAAAATTTATCATTGTATTGTCACACGCGGGGCTCTTTGAAATTTCAGCCATTCCACTTCTTATTGCATAAAGAATAACCACTCTTAATGGCAGACGGGTGAAAATCGTTTCAAAAAAATGGTGGTTATGCACCGGTCTATAATTATACTACTTCCACAACCAAGGATTAAGGCGACTGCACATATAGTTTTCCCTTGTGAAATCATTAGAATTGCTTTCGCTTTTTTATCGTTGGTTAAAATATGGTACTTTTTTTTCAATCTTATTTAAAAACTTGATAAAACTATTCTAGTTCGCCACTGACTTATCACATTGACACAATTTTGGCATTACCGGCTTATTAAAAAAGTCAGATTTTGATACAATTAGGCAATTGACGTTTTCAATTAAAAGATAAAGTATGAAAACATTCAGATTCCCGCCAACATTTGCTTGCTCGTCAATGTCAAGTGTATAGGGTGTTTAGCAATCCCCTGGTTTTTATTCTAATCGGTGACTCCACCGATGAGTTAGGTATCTTTGTTCAGTGAATGGAGAATGACAATGACCGACATAGAATGGTGAAATTTGAAATTGGAAAGAAAATGTGGGAAGCAAACAGCTTCCGCAAACTAAACTTGAACGTGGATATCTTTGTATACTTGATGGATCGTGGATTTCCCTTACTTTTGCGAGTATCAGTTCTGATTTTGTGTATCCAAATTTTGACAAATGTAGGATTTGATGAAAACTTATGGAAAGACACGTCCGCCGGTGAATAGGAATTATTTTCACGAAAAGGCACACTACACACAATCACCATTGTTAGGAAAAAACTTTGAAAAAACCGAGGAAATAATAGTTTCCAGTCTCACACGTATAAAACTCTTGTCAACAAACCATTGTCAATAGCTGTCAATCATTGTTTTCATACTTTTCATACTCTTTTGGCATCTGACAGTCTGACGCCAGACAGAGAGGCTTCTAAATTGAAAAGGTCAATGTGACATTCAAGATGGCGTGCCGGCCACACATGGGACAAAAAACACAAAAAAATATCTAGTTTCTGCCGGAATTAATAGTTCAGGTACCTAAGTCAACAAATATTTTATTAAATAATGAAAATCAAAATTGTAAGCAAAACTGTATGCAAAATAATTTAAAATACGTATAAAAACATATCCAAAACAAACTTGCTTGGCCGCCACGCCACATTGAATTTTTCGTTTTGACAGATGGATTGAATTGCCTAATACGAGGTGCGTATTTAAAGTGTGTACCAATTCCAATGGCCGCGACTGAACATAAGTGTACTCTTGTGAATCTGGCAGGGGGCCAATTTTTGACAATATACGTTAAATTGCGAATTCGAAGATTTGCGAACAAAAATAAACGTATACGTATCTATAAACCCATTTTTGACCGGTGCGCGTAAATGAATAAACGTAAATATTGCGAATTCGTGAACATACGTATAATTGATTTGGCAACGTTGGAAATTTTAGTATGTTTGACAAATTTTTGACGTGTTTTTGCCTTTTTGAATTAAATTTGACTAATTGTGAATGTTTACGATAGTGGTAAATTATGGAAGAAAGCCAGTAACAAAAACTAAAAGAAAAGGGGTGCGAATACCAGTGAAAAGCAAAAGAAACTTGTGAAGTATGTGAAAAGCAAGCTACATCCAATCCGGTTGATAGCTACCGCTTGCGAAAAATTTCAACGCGTAATCAAGACCCATGAGTAGTACCGCATTAAACTAACTATATAACAAACATTGCAAAACAACCTTCTAAATAACATTCATTTCCTACTTTAGTCAAGACAACTAATTCTGTTAGTCATTGTTTTACACACGACTGTATTACTGTATTAGAAAAAAAAATAAAACACGTGAAAATCGTTTGTTTTAAGTTCAAACACAATCTTTATTTTCCTAAACGGTTTTTAATATTAATCTCAGCGCAACTGAGAATACTGAAGTAAATACACTAAATTTGCACTACACACTATTACACTATACTTAAAACAAAATGTGTATGACGATATAGGCGATATCAAAAGGAATATTATTAAATATCTTTTACTCACTACGTGTGAGGGGACGACGAAAAGAGGAGAGTTTGTAGAAACTGCTACACCACTCTCAGCTGTTGTAGAAAGTTCTATATGTAGTACTACGTAAACTTTGGTACTACTTAAATTAGGAGAAAAAACTATTTATGCCTTTATTAGGCGAAAATGAGAAATTTGGACGCAAACTGCAGTCCGAACACAGCCAAATCTATGCAATAACTGCGCATTATATTTATTTTGTATCTTGAGATAAGAAAAAAGGGTCTAGGCGTTACGGTCGGGTGCGTCCCCTTCTTGCATCGCCGAAGTTTTGTAAGAAGATTCAGAAAAATAATATTTGATGGATGCGCCAGTCAAGGGCATTTGCTTTACAAATTGAACATTCTCCCCCACGTTGAAGCTGAACAAGCTTCAACAAAGAAAAAATCAAGAAAGATATCTACTAATGGAAAAAGAAAACAAAATACAAAATTACAAAACAGAACATAACTAAAAATATACTTAATATACGATATATAGCGAACTAGACAGAGTCGGGTACTTGATTTGGCAAGAGGCTAACCTTGGTAATTGGTCTAGTATAATCACCATGAGATGTGCGTATTTTTACGACACGAACTTTTCCATCTCGCCCTTGAATAGCCTCCAATATTCTAGCAAGGGGCCACTTGAGAGGTGGAACATCATCTTCTCTTACTAACACAAGATCATTGACCTTCAAATTTGCCTTTTCGCGGAACCATTTGGGTCTATTTTGAAGTCGGTTGAGGTACTCCACAGACCAACGTTTCCAAAAACACTGCTGAATCCGTGAAATCCTCTGATAGACTGAAAGTCGGTTCTCAATAATTTGGGTCACATTTTTTTCCGGGTAACTGGTCAATGCAGATCCCACAAGAAAATGACCGGGCGTGAGGCAGTTGAGGTCCGATGGATCATTAGATAACGGACTCAAAGGCCTGGAATTAAGGATAGCCTCTATCTGACAGAGGATTGTCGAAAACTCTTCGAAGGTGAAACTACCATTGCCAATCATCCTGCGCATATGGTATTTAGCGCTCTTAATGGCCGACTCCCAAAGTCCTCCCCAATGTGGGGATCTGGGGGGAATGAACTTCCAGGAAGTTTCATTCTGTGAAAGAAATTCTCGGATCGACTCAGAAGAAGTGTCGCTGTTGAAGAAATCATAGAGGTCCCTTAATTCATTTTTTGCTCCGGTGAAGTTGGTGGCATTATCACTATAAATTATGCTGGGGTTTCCTCTTCGGGAAACAAATCTTTTCAAAGCAAGTATGAAATTGTCTGTTGAGAGATTACTAACTACCTCTATGTGTACAGCTTTTGTAGCCATACACACGAAGATAGCGATATAGGACTTAATCATTGGAGCTTTCCTAAGTCGTGAGGACTTAATGAGGAATGGACCTCCAAAATCCACGCCTACTTTGTGGAAGGGTCTAGAGACGTTAACTCGATCTTCAGGGAGGTTAGCCATAATCTGCTGAGAGACCTCGCTACTGAATCTGAAACAAATGGCGCAGTTTCGAATCACTTTTTTAACATCTCTTAGGCCATTCAATGGCCAAAACCTTAAACGAATATTAGCTAAGGTGTTCTGAGCACCTGCGTGCCCCAGTCGTCTGTGCTCAAGCATTAAAATGAGGGAAGTTGTGTGATTTTTTGAAGGAAGAATAATGGGATGCTTCTGATCAAAGGAAACAGAAGCGTTTTCCAATCGACCACCTACTCGTAGCAAACCAGAGTCATCAAGGAAAGGTTTAAGGGGAAGAAGCTGTTTGTTAGAAATGAGTTTATTGGAAGTAAGTTCTGAGATTTCTTTGGAAAAGGATTCATTTTGAATTTTTTGAAGTATAAATGTTGAAGCTTTATCTAGTTCTTGGGTAGTTGGAGCACCGAATTCTCTATCTTCTCTTTTAATTTTAAGGATGCTTTTGAAGCGAAGGACGAATGCAACTGTACGTTGTAGACGGGAAAAGTTGGAAAATCTGGAAAAAATACTTTCCCAAAAATCGTCTTGGTTTGTATTCGTAGAAACGTGGCATTTCCTCTCTTCGGGCATTTCCGAGGAAGGGTCTAAAACCTCTTCGTCATAATCGAAAAGGTTTGAAGAGTTCCTCAGAAACTCGGGCCCATGCCACCAGAACTGATTATTTAAAATTTCCTGTGCAAATATGCCTCTAGACAACAAGTCTGCGACATTATCCGAGGATTTTACGTGGCGCCATTTATAATCGAAAGTTAACTCTTGAATCTGTGAAACGCGATTAGATACGAACACAGACCACCGGCTAGCATGACTCTTGCACCATGCCAATGCAACTTGGGAGTCGGTCCACAAGTTGACAGAAAATAAAGCTATTTTATTTTCAAAAATATTGACTAGCTTTTTTACTAGCTTGGATAGGAGGAGCATGGCACAAAGCTCAAGCCGAGGAATCGTAATTGCTTTCACAGGACAAACTCTGGACTTAGAAGAAATTAACAAGCAAGAAATACTGCCATCTTGATAAATGGTGCGAAAGTAGACGCAGCACCCAAATGCTGCTAAGCTAGCATCGGCGAAACCGTGTAGCTCTATGCGATGGATAGGTTTATTAAGAAAATAGCATCTCGGAATTTTTTGTTGAGACAAAAGGGGAAGATTAGTTATGAATGATTTCCAATCTTGTAGAATTGAAACATCTGTTATTTCAGTGTCCCAATCTACTTTCAATATCCACAATTTCTGGATTAAAATTTTTCCTTTGACTATTACGGGATTGATAAATCCCAGAGGGTCGTAGCATTGTGCTATGGTAGAAAGTATGTTCCTTTTGGTAATGAGAACTGGAAAAGTGTTTTGGGGCACCGAAATACACAAACAATCCGAAGTACCATTCCAATTTATTCCTAACACTTTATTCGAAACATTTTCAAAGTTGATTTCGAACTCTGTAGAAGTCTGAGTGGGAACATTTGTAGAGAGAGATTGAAGAAATGACTCTGAATTTGATAAAAACTTGTGAAGCTCAAACCCATGTATTTGCAACAAAGTATTGAGTTGTTCGTACAGTTTACGAAGGGACTCAGAGTCTGAAGCACCACAAAGGCCATCGTCCATGTAGAACTGATTTAAGATTGATTCAGATGCCATAGGGAAGCTTTCTAAGTTTCGAGAAGCAATATCTTTTAGCACACGAGTCGCTAAAAAGGGGGCACAATTTGTACCGTAGGTAACAGTGTCTAACTGTATACACTGAAGGTCATTACCAGAGTTCTCACGCCATAGGATGTTATGAAGAAAACCCTGACTAGGATTGACCAATATCTGCCGATACATTTTTTTTATATCGGTTGTGAATACAAAAGGAAAGCTACGGAACCTACACAATATATCGTACAGGTCTGGCTGGACCTGATAGCCCTTCAAACATAGATCATTGAGAGAGCATCCAGAAGAACTCTTTGCGCTAGCGTCAAAAACGACGCGCAGCTTTGTGGTTGCGCTGTTTTCTCGAACAACGCACAAATGCGGTATGAAGTATTTATGTTGAGAAAGTGGAGTTTTTTGAGTTAAATATACATAATGGGCATGTCCAAGATTAATGTATTCATCTATAAAATTCCCGTAGTCTTTAAAAAGATTCTCGTCTTTCTTAAATTTATTTTCAAGAGAAAAAAAACGTTTCTTGGCCATGAAAAATGAGTCGCCAAGTTTAGAGAATTCTGAGGGTGTTTTTAAAGGAAGGTCTACTTGGTACCGGCCGTTGTCTAGAATTTTTGTGCTAGATGTGAAAATATCTTCTGCCAGTTTTTCTTCCTGGGAAAGAATAGCTTGTTTGGAGCCGTTTCCAACTTCTTCCATTTCCCAAAATTTTTTAAGAAATTTTTCAACTTTGGAAGTCGAGATAAAGGAGAGATGGGGAATGTTATTTACCAAATTATCGTTATTTTTTAAACTAGAGAAAAGAGAAGTGGTAAATTTTTTAGGAATTACTCCTGAGATTATCCACCCAAGGTGGGAATCCTGCAAGACTGGAAGATTATGACCTAACTTTATGATGTTCGACAAAATAATGTCGTAATAACAATCTAGGCCGAGAATAAGGTCAATGTCTGAGGGCATAAAAAACTCGTTATCAGCTAAGACAACGTTCTGAGGAATAGTTAGGTTATTTACTAGAATTTTACACTGTGGGAGCTTGCAGGTAAGATTTGGCAGCAATGCGCATGATATTTTGAATTTTTTATGCCTATTAAAAATTGAAAACATTTCGATATCGGTCATTTCACTCGAACTAGTAGTATTTTCACTAATACCAGAAATGCTTAGGGCTACTTTATAAGTTTTAGAATTTAGTTTATTTACTAACTTTTGAGTTATAAGAGATGTTTGCGTACCGGTATCAAGCAAAGCCTTTGCTTGCACTACTTCACCATATTTTGAAATCAAATTTACTTTAGCCGTGGCTAAAAGTACATGAGAATTTTTTATAGCTAAAGCTGAATGACTACTTGTATTGACAGTAGTATTTTCCCTTGTATTTTGTCGACTAGAATCTTGAGGAATATCATTATTTTGAGAATAATTACCCAATGTGTTTTCAGGCTGAAAACGCGATTGCGCCAAGCTTTGATTCTGAGAAATATTTCCCGAATGAGAAGTGTTATATCTACCTGATGAATTCTCATAAGGATTTTTATTATAATGTAATAAGGTATTATGAGACCTAGAACAAATTGAGCACCTTTGTGAAGAAGAACAGTTTTCTATATTATGCCTCCCTAGGCAGTTATTGCATAATTTGTTTGTTTTAACAAATTTTGTTTTGTCTTGATAAGAAGAATTTTTGAAAGTGAAACAAGTGTAAATTCTATGGCCAGGTTTTTTACAAAAAAGACAGTTTTGCACTTGTGAACTTTTTCCAAAATTATTATTTGAATTACTATCACTCGAATTTGTGGAATGATTCACAGAAATATTTTTTCGTTGCATTTTAGGACTCGAATATTCAATGCTTTCCAATACCAAGCATCGCTTTTCAATAAATTTTAAAAAGGATTCTAAAGAAGGAATCTCCGCATGATTTCTTTCTGACTCAAACGCTTTTTTTGTATTGAAATCTAATTTTTTCTGGATGAGATAAATCATTAGAACATTCCACAGCTCCTTATCAGAAAGTCCTAAATTTTTTAATGACTGCATATTTTTTTGTACTGTTGTAGCTAACTCACGAAGAAAGCTCGATTTTCCTTTTGATATGCCATGAATGTCTAACATAGCACTTAAATAAGCATTTACAATCACAATTTTATTTTCGTACCTAGACTTAAGGATACCTAAAGCTACTTCAAAATTTTCATTAACAATTTTCAATGAGTCTATAAGCTGCAAGGGTTCACCTTTTAAATAGCTTTTCAAATAAATAAGTTTTTGGATATCTGAGAGTTGTTCATTGTTTACAATTAGGGCCTCAAACAATTGGAAGAATGATTCAAAATCTTTTACCTCACCACTAAATACTTGTATTTTTATGTCAGGCAATTTTACTGCGGTATTTGGATACGCATTATTTGAAACTTGAGAACTATGGTGAGAGCCAGCACTACTCAAATGTGTTGGATTTTGTGGTTCAGTAAGGGTTTTGATTTTTTTCGTAAGACCACTTACAAGAAAAAAGTATTTATCTTCTGTTAAACTTCTATCCTCAGTATCAGGGTTGTCTATACTAGACAATATATCGATTTCATTCTGTATTCTCTCATACTCTGTAAAAAGTGAATGAGTTCTGTCTAACCTTATTTCAAAATCAACTGAGTCGCCACAAACTTTCTCAAAATTCAAAAACCAGGTCTCAATTCTAGTAATAGAACCCTTTGTGGCGGCTCTGGATTTCTTTAAATTTTCAAGATCCATCTTTAATTTATTACAGTATACTAATATGTACCTACTTTAATCTATATTAACAGAAAAAATCTATTAAAGAAAAGAAAATTAACTAATTAAATAAAGAAAGCAAATTCGGAAAAAATCAATTTAATAAAGAAAATTACCTAATTAAAGAAAGCAAATTCCGTTGAAAATTATTTTCAAATACACCTACAGGTATCTAAATACTAGAAACAACTTGGAAAAAATATACAAATTTACACGCCTACATGCACCTATAACCACTCAAAGAATAAATGGGCCTACCTGACTATTACCTAAATAATAGTGGCCAAGAAAATACGTAAAAAAGTTTTCAAAACAACAATAAAAAACAAAGGGGTGTTCATAAACAGTGTGTCTATAGCTCGAATCGGAGCTAGTAAAGCAAAAAAAGGAAAATAAAATTGTCTCACCAATTCACAGGAGTTCACCAATGTTATTTCTTCACAGTAGAAACTTCACAGTAGGCTAGTCTTCTAGGACACCTAGAAAATCCGGCTCGAAGGACCAAAATGTTTTACACACGACTGTATTACTGTATTAGAAAAAAAAATAAAACACGTGAAAATCGTTTGTTTTAAGTTCAAACACAATCTTTATTTTCCTAAACGGTTTTTAATATTAATCTCAGCGCAACTGAGAATACTGAAGTAAATACACTAAATTTGCACTACACACTATTACACTATACTTAAAACACAATGTGTATGACGGTATAGGCGATATCAAAAGGAATATTATTAAATATCTTTTACTCACTACGTGTGAGGGGACGACGAAAAGAGGAGAGTTTGTAGAAACTGCTACACCACTCTCAGCTGTTGTAGAAAGTTCTATATGTAGTACTACGTAAACTTTGGTACTACTTAAATTAGGAAAAAAAACTATTTATGCCTTTATTAGGCGAAAATGAGAAATTTGGACGCAAACTGCAGTCCGAACACAGCCAAATCTATGCAATAACTGCGCATTATATTTATTTTGTATCTTGAGATAAGAAAAAAGGGTCTAGGCGTTACGGTCGGGTGCGTCCCCTTCTTGCATCGCCGAAGTTTTGTAAGAAGATTCAGAAAAATAATATTTGATGGATGCGCCAGTCAAGGGCATTTGCTTTACAAATTGAACAGTCATTGTGCCAGACGTGTATGAGGTTCTAAACATTCAACCAAATATCTAACAAGCTCTTTCGACAATCAGAACATATTAATAGGGTGTATATTTGTGATTTGTACTGCTTTTCCTGCTTCAAGCAGATCTCAGCAGCAGATCAGCGTTCACCTGTCTTATATATAAGCTCATAAATAGCAGCTCCTAGCAGATATTCCTAATTTTTCGAGCAGGTATAGAACCAGCAACACCCTTTAATAAACTGTCTTTGGGCCGGTTTCTCAATAGCAAGTCACCCCCTGGTTAAGCATAACTCCAGGGTAAACATTGCAACTGGACAGGTTTAACCTGGAGTTAAGGTTTAAAGTCAACCCCTATTTTCTGAACCTTGTGTTCAAAAATTCCAAAAAAAATATATGTCTTATGGTTATCGTTATACTTTAATCCATAATTTTTTTAAGCAAATTTGACTCGCCATTTTTGAGTTATATCGCAAAAACTGAAAAAAAAAGTAGTTTTTCACCATTTATTTCAAAACGAATAGATGAAGTTTCCCATTATTTTTTTTACGAACTACTATTGCAATTCTACGCGACATATATTTTTTTCAAATTTTTTGAACTTGTAGTTTTCTCGCTCGGTAGCTACACTGTTTAGAAAAAAAGCCGACGGATGAACGTTCAAAATTATTTGCGTTGGTCGAAACTACAACCCTGTTTATGTAAAACAAAATAATACTTCGAATTTCCGCCAAAAAAAGAAAAAACGTTACATCACACAATTTAACCAAATGAAGATTTGTATTTTTTTTTGACAGTCAAGTTAGGGCACACTATAGGGGCGACAGCATTGACATCTCGCGTTGCTGTAATAAACTATAGGCCTGACTTTAAACCTTAAGAGGCCAACAACAAGCCGTTAAAAATTGAGAAAAAGGGTTGATTTCCCGAGACGAGAACTCACTTATTTTGTAATATTTTTTGACCGGATTAGAAAATAATAAAAGATAAAAATCTAAAGAATAATGCTGTTGTTTTAGTTTTTCGAAAAAAAAAATTGCAAATTGAAAATATCACGACCTAAATACTCGAAAAAAAGCATCATTTCTATCGCACGGTACATCCAAACCCATCGCTTTTTTTAAAAAAATGAAACAAGAGCATTGTTCTAAATTTTATTATCTTTTCGAATCTTCTTGATTCACGAAAAAATATTAACCCATTAGCGCCTAGCGTAACCAAGTGGTTACGCTTACAGGAATCTATTTCGGGATGGCTCCCGCGATAAGTGTTAGTCTTTATTCAAAGATGGCTACACAGGCTCATTTTCAAACAGTTGAACACCTGTTTTTAGTTCGTAACTTGAGGTTTTGTTATTCTATCGGTGCGAGTAGGTGTTGTGTAGTTTGGAGATTTATTTTTTTGTCAAAAATAGGATGGAACCAACTTTTGAGTAAGTACATCTTCTTTGTTTGTTTTTTTTTTGCATGTATATTCCTATTATGACAAAATAACATCCTATCCTTGGTATATACTAAAAATACGGTGAGGTTTTAGTTATGACACCTGAGCTATAGGTGTCTTTTGACACGTGTAACCATATGGTTACGCTAGGCGTTTACACTATGGAGTTTTAAAAATATATATTTTTTTATTTTAGACGTGGCTTTACATTGCAAGAGGCATTGGATATTGCATATGCGGAAGATATTGAAGAGATATTTATGGAGCCACCTGATACCGGTGTTTTAACAGATGAAGATTCTGGAGAAGAGGATGGCGGTGGACTTATAGACAATTTACCGGCTTCACAATTGCGTGCTCAAGCAGAAATAAAACTGGTAAATGATGAACGACTTGGTGGCACTGCTGATGACTTTGAAAGACCTGATGTAAAAAATATAAAATGGATAAAGGGTGATTTACAACCAGGACATTCTGTGTTTGTCTGTGGCAATTATTCCAAATATGAAAACCTTTCTCCGTTAGAGTTATTCGAGAAGTTTTTTGATGATGGTATCATGAACCTTTTACTGGAACAAACCAAGTGTTATGCGTTATTCAAAAATTGTTCGGACCCAAAAGTTTCAATTGATGAGTTGAAATGTTTCTTAGCAATTCTCATACTTACTGGCTATAATGAATTGCCAGGAAAAAGATTTTATTGGGACACAGAATGTGACATGAGAAATGACTTGGTCTATAACTCAATGAGACGAAATCGGTTTTTGGAAATTTCACGCTTTTTGCATTTTGCAGATAACAATAGGCCAAATCCATTGGACAAAATTTGGAAGTTACGTCCATTGATGGATAGAGTTAAAAACAAATGCTTAGAATTGTTCGAGCCTGAAGAACATCTTTGCTATGATGAAAGCATGGTGAAGTACTTTGGTAGGCACGGATGCAAGCAATTTATTCGAGGAAAGCCCATACGATTCGGATATAAAATTTGGTGCCTCAACAGTCCTTCTGGTTATATTGTTAACTTTGAAATGTATCAAGGAAATAATCTCCGTCGCTCCGAGGAATATGAAAAATTATTTGGAAAGGCAGCTGCCCCGTTACTCACAATGTTAGACGAACTTACCGAAGCAAAAGGTTTTCGACCGTATAAACTATATTTTGACAATTTGTTTACCGGCATAACTTTATTGAAATATCTGAGAGACCAGGGTTTTCAAGGTACAGGAACAGTTAGAGAAAATAGAATTCCAAAGTCATGTCCTCTCTCAAGCAAGAAAACTATGGACAAAAAAAAGAGAGGAACTCACGAATCTATTATAGATAAAAATGATGGAATAGTTATTGTTCGTTGGGTAGACAACAAAACAGTAACCATGGCTTCATCTTGTTTTGGTGTGGGTCTTGTAGGTAATGTCCGTCGATATTCCCAGGCTGAAAAAAAAAACATCCAAGTTCCACGACCAGATCTTATAACCCAATATAATAGGCATATGGGCGGGACTGACCAAATGGACGAAAATATTGCACAGTATCGCATTGCAGTACGAGGCAAAAAATGGTGGTGGTGCCTATTCACTTGGATCGTTGATTTGTGTATCCACAATGCATGGCAGCTGCACAGAAAATCTGGAGGTAATTTAGCGCAACTTGATTTTAGACGTTCAATCACACAAAGCTATTTAAAATCTCACGGAATCCCTCCTAAAGGCGCAGGAAGACCGTCTACCTCACTGAGCTCAGTATCATTGAACCGAGTCTCTGACGATTTACGCTACGACTCCAAAAATCATTTGGTTATATCAGTACCCAACAAAAAGCGTAGACGTTGTGCAGGTGAGGGATGCAGTTCACATATTAGGACCATGTGCCAGAAATGTGATGTCGGCCTATGCATCGAATGTTTTGTTATTTTCCACACAAAATAATTATTACTTTGTAGAAACATATTTGTTTTTTTTTGTATTTTTGCTGCTCATAGCCGCCTAGCGTTACCATATGGTAACACCATTTTTCTTGAGAAAAAATAAAAAATTTTGAAATTTTTCATGGAATCTTACTAAATCCTGTACATAGCACTCAAAAATTCACTCTCATTAGCTTCTTTTTTGGGAAAAAAAAATTTGGGCGTTAATGGGTTAAGTAGTTTTTGAGATCTCGTCTCAAATTGTAAGCCCTGCAAACACGGAAATTCAAAAATTTTGGCTGCAGCGAGGTGCTGCCTCTGGCGGATTTAATTTCGCACCGGGGTAAGTAAAAATTACACAACGCGAGAGGACTGCAAGGCCAGTTATTAGTTTGTGTAAATAATTATGGTGAATATATTTCATAATGAACTCAAAACGAACAAAGATAACTTTACTAGAATTCAATAAACGAAAGAGGATATCATATAGCATAGTTAAATACAGTTAGTACGTGAAGGTTAGGAATAAAATCCATCAAAAATACAAGGTTGATTTTTTTTTCAAAAAATCTCGGATACGTCGATTTTTGATTTTAGTGGCCGTTTTTTTGATGAGAATTTCATACATATGTCAAAACTGACATACCAACAATAAACTAACATGTTTTGATTGTTGATTTGAACCAATCAGATTGGAACTACGTGATAATTCATATTAGTGTAAATTATTGCATAGTACGAAAGCGTAGAGCTGCCATGCTAATATTAAAAAATATTTTTATAAAAATTTACAATTTTTCTGTAAATTTACACTTTTTCTGTAAATTTACACTTTTTCTGTAAGTTTACACTTTTTCTGTAAATTCAGTTAATAGTAAGGGTTAGTTTGGGTTAGCTTGCAATTTTAATCAGAGATCACCAAACTTACCGATAATAACCCGGTTAGTTTGGCTTAGTTTGCGATTTTAATCAAACATTACCATTATGTTTTCCAAATTATTGATTTTCGAATTATTAATTTTCGAAAAATATATTTTCAAAATTATTGAATTTTGAAAGAAAAGATTCGAAATAAGCGTTTTCGAAAAGGTTTATTTTCGAAATAACAGCATTCGGCAAAAAATCGAAATTTGTATTCTCGAAAATTGAACATGCATACAGGACTGATAAAAATTGCAAACTTATCCGAACTAATCAGGTTATTGTTATTGGTGTTGGTAATGTCAGACTCTAAATTGCAAAATAACCCAAACTAACCAGGTTATTATCGGTAAGTTTGGAAATGTTTAATTAAAATTGCAAAGTTACCAAAACATACCGGGTTATTATCGGTAAATTTGGTAATGCCTTCTTAAAACTGCCAACTAACACAAACTACCCAGGTTATGATTGGTAAGTTTGGTAATGCATTTTTAAAACTGTAAACTAATGGGGTTATTATCCGCGAGTTGTCAGTAACCCAAACTAACCAGGTTGTTATTGGTAAGATTGGATATATGCCTGATTAAAATTACAAACTAACTTAAACTAACCGGGTTATTATCGGTAAGTCTGTAATGTCCGTCGTTTTTAATCTGACACTTTCCGTATGAAGAGCGAGGAGGTGAAGATTATAGCAAAAACAGGTGTAACGTCAGGTGTCAAACTGCAAACTCACCGGGTTATTATCGGTAAGTTTGGTGATCTCTGATTAAAATTGCAAGCTAACCCAAACTAACCCTTACTATTAACTGAATGTACAGAAAAAGTGTAAACTTACAGAAAAAGTGTAAATTTACAGAAAAAGTGTAAATTTACAGAAAAACTGTAAATTTTTATAAAAATATTTTTTAATATTAGCATGGCAGCTCTACGCTTTCGTAGTATCCACTTAAGTTCGCAGCACATGGGAAACTTTTTTATTATCAATTTTACGAAAAAAAGTTATCCTTTATAAGAGTTTCTGCTTCTTGAAAAAATAATATCAAACTATTAAAAGTTGAAATAGCATGTACAGGGTGGTCAAAAAGTAGAAAAATATACAGGGTATTTCCTAAGTACGGTCCGTAACTTCAGGATGTCATTCCTTACGATATTTTAACAAAAAAAGTTCCCATAAATATGTGACCAGAAATGCGTAGTTTCTGAGATACAGGGTGTCAAAGTTTTAGAAAAAATCGTTTTTTCAGCTCAAAAATTTCTCCATTTTTTTTTTTTAATTTGGCAGGTTGATTTGTGTTAACGAAAGGTTTCTTTTGACTGAAATATGACTTGCTTAATCTGAAAAAAATATCAAAGGTTAAAAAAAATAGTGATGTGCCATTTTTTTTCTACTTTTACCAAAAAACCCTGCATATTTTCCTATTTTTTAATCCCCCTGTACAGGGTGTTTTTTTATCTTCTATATCATTTTGATCACCTGTAACTTTTTTGTTTTTGAAGTTATCAAGGTAAACAAAAAAACAAAATGTAGGGTTAGTAGCCAAGTTTTTTTTCAAATTACACGTAAAACAAAACACTATCAACTTTTTGACATACATATAAGCCTATATTATATTTTTTCAAATGGAACACCCTGTATATTATATATGTGTTCGATAGAATATCTTATTCTGATTACAATGATATAGCAGACATATTTTGGTCCACTCGTTTTTGACAAATCGGCAAAAATATGAAACTTTCGAAGTGAAACTTATTAGGCGGCGGTCTGATATTTGGGACGAAAATTATTGAGGGCATATAAAAATTTCATATATTTTTGCCGATTTGTCAAAAACGAGTGGAACAAAATATGAAGTGTGTTATATCATTGTAATCAGAATAATATGCTCTAACGAACACACATATAATATACCGGGTGTTCCATTCGAAAATAGTACATTAAAATACAAGCTTCATAAGACGTGATTTTATCGCACGAGCCCTATATTAGAAAACGAGCCGGAGGCGAGATTTTTAAAGGACGAGTGCGATAAAATGTCTTATGAAACGAATATTTTATACTATTTTTTCTATTCTGGTATTGTTTAATTTAAAAAAAACAATTTTTTCTTGGAAATTTTATTCTCATATTTCCTGATTTCATGTTTAGGTTGGTAACATTACATGCCAAATATAGAATTAAGGGCGGGTATTATAAAACTACTTTGAGAGTTAACTTAAAGTTAATTTTTGAAATTACATGTAATTCAAAAAGTTAACTTTAAGTTAACTGTTAAAGCAGTTTTATAATACTTGCCCTAAATCTTCTATAAAATCGAGAAAGACAGTGCGATGGCCATCAGTCAGCCAGTGTTGCCAACTTCCGCTAAGTGAAAAAGGAGTGTTACAAAGAGCTTCTTTTCGAAACTATTAGTATCGAAAAGACTTCGATATGAAACCAAAATAAAAAAAATGTAATATGTATGCTTATATGTCAAAAAATTGATAGTGTTTTGATGTTTTGTTTCATGTGTAACTTGAAAAACTTGGCTATTAATCCTACATTTTGTTTTTTTGTTTACCTTGATATATTAAACAAAAAAGTTACAGGTGATCAAAATGATATCAAAGATAAAAAAACACCCGGTACATGCTATTCTAAGTTTTAATAGTTTAATACTATATATTTTTTCAAGAAGCAGAAACTTTCATAAACAATAACTTTTTTTTGTAAAATTGATAATAAAAAAGTTTCCCATATGTTGCGAACTGAAGCGGAAACACTGTACAACTCGTGCAATGGAAATATATTTTCAATTTTTGACAAATTTGCACTCATGCGTTTTTAACAGAAATGGGCACTGAAAAAGCACTGGTGCTCCTTTTTAACTAAAAATGCATCCGGGCAAATTTCCCAAAAATTATCGACAATTTCCATTGCACTCGGCATTTAGAATTTCATACATCTGTCAAAACTGACATTCCAACAATAAACTGAGATGTTTTGATTGTTGATTTACGTTTTATGCGTGTATCAAACGTCAAATTATTGAAGCAATGTCAAAAAAGAGCGAATCTCGCGCAAGTGAGAATTAGGCTTCACGCGATAATTGGCGCGACACTGGTGTTTTAACATTTTTTGACAAAAAATTTAAATTTTTGATTCATGAAATTCTCTCATAAAAGCTATTTTCGGGTTCGAAAAAAGGACGATTCTAAAACGGTTCAAAACAATCGCACAGTTCATCAATCAACTAAATGACAACGGTTCAGCTATCACAAATTTCAATAATAAACTGTGCGATTGTTTTGAACCGTTCTAGAACCGTCCTTTTTTCAAGCCCAAAAATAGCTAAAATACAACTCAAGCAATGGAATTTTTAATCTTGGATTAATTTCCAAGCTGGTGTCAAATGATAGTTCATGGAAAACTCAGATAAGAATGTATGATCGGTTTAGCTCTAAAATCAACCGTTCAGGTTTTACAGCCTGTCAAAGTTGCAAAAAAGTAAAAATTTTCAACTCTTATTATTTCCGAAACAGTTGAAGATAGGTATAGGACATGATACATAAAATAAGTTCAGAATGTAACGTAGAAATAAGAAATGAAATTAAAAAAAATCCTGTGCAGTTCACACCCGGTAGAAGTGAAACCTTCATCGAACTGCATGCATTACACACATACTAACATACACAGTGGCGTCCCCCCTCCAAAAGACTTGAGAAAGAACGCAAATAAATATATGTAGTTTGAAAAAACTAAAATACACGCTGGGGTGCTTTATTCCACATTTTTCATACATTGAGCACCCCACGCTTTTTTGACAATAATTCTAATATTTTTTGTTCATTAATATTTTCTGTTTCTATTAAAAATTATTTTTCACTTTTTAGTTCAATTTACTATAAAAGCGTGTTTTTTAGTTTTTTTAAAATATATTTATTTTTCACTTTTTAGTTCGATGTATTATAAAAGCGTGTCAGCCCCAGAGATTTCCAGACTTTTCGAGACATTATCCAGACTTATTCAGAGCTTCCCAGAGTTTTCCAGATTCCATCCAGATTTATCCAGACTTGTACAGACTGATCCGGATTCTGGAAAATGATCCCCAGGTCTTTTGGGACCTTTTTCAGAATTTTTCCGACCCCTTCAAGAAATTTCCAGGCTTTTTCCAGACGTTTCCAGAGATTTCCAGACATTTTCCAGAGCTTTCCAGAGTTTTCCAGACTTCATCCAGATTAATCCAGACTTTATCCAGATTTGTTCAGACTGATCCGGATTCTGGAAAATGATCCCCAGGTCTTTTGGGACCTTTCTCAGAATTTTTCCAACCCCTTCCAGAAATTTCCAAGTCTTTTCCAGATGTTTTCAAACTTTTCCAGACAATATCCAGACTTATCCAGAGTTTTACAGACTTTATCCAGATTTATCCAGACCTTATCCAGACTTGTACAGACTGATCCAGATTCTGGAAAATGATCCCCAGGTCTTTTGGGATCTTTGGCAGAATTTTTCCGACCCTTTCCAGAAATTACCGGGCTCTTTCCAGACGTTTCCAGAGAATTCCAGACATTATCCAGAGCTTTCCAGAGTTTTCCAAACTTCATCCAGATTAATCCAGACTTTATTCAGACTTGTTCAGACTGATACGGATTCTGGTAGATGATCCTCAGGTCTTTTGGGGCCTTTTTCAGAATTTTTCCAACCCTTTCCAGAAATTTCCAAGTCTTTTCCGGACGTTTCCAGAGATTTCCAGACTTTTCCAGACAATAGCTAGACTTATCCAGAGTTTTCCAGACTTTTAGAGACTTTATCCAGATTTATCCAGACCTAATCCAGACTTGTAAAGACTGATCCGGATTCTGGAGAGTAATCCCCAGGTCTTTTGGGACCTTTGGCAGAATTTTTCCGACCCTTTCCAGAAACTTCCAGGCTCTTTCCAGACGTTTCCAGAGATTTGCAGAGATTTCCAGACTTTTCCAGACTTCATCCAGATTTATCCAGACATTTTCCAGACTTGTTCCAGCTCACTTGGCTTGTTCCAGGTTCTTGTTGTGTGTTAATATAAGCGTGTTAAAAAAGTGTCGCTTTTTCGTTTCATGTCGCTTTTTCGTTTCATCGAGTCTCACACTCACATCACTCCCAATGATTCTAAAGAAGTTTTCACTTCAAAATTAATGTTTTCATTTAAAAAAATAAAGTTAGCTGTCACAACTTGTTTCTGGGTCACCCTGTATACATGATATTACCATCAGAAAAACGGCAACTGAAATCAAAAATTGATGTGTCCGAGGTTTTCATGAGCAATCTCACCAATGTGTGAAATTAACACTTTTCCTTTTTATTATTTGTCTAGGTTTTCTGGAAGTTCTTTATGCAATAAACGAATAAACATCATCTCTCCCACCCTCGTAACTACGCCACCTCACTTTTTTTTGGTGTAAACATTTCAAGTATCTATTTTGCTGTATTTGTATAGGTTAATTTTATTATCTTCGTAATATATTTTTGTGTTTCCGCACATTTCATTCTCCACATTCTTATTTGTTAAATAAAAAGCACAATGTAAAATTATAAAACTACTATTATAACTGTATACTTTTTAATTTATATTAAATATGATAGGTGTATTAGTTTTGCCTCCACAAAAGCCCATAGGATTTATTATTCACCTTCCATGCAATTTGATCACACCCTTCCGTTATCTCGGAAATATTTGCCGTAACGTCGTCTATCACGGTCCTACTTTGAACTCGGCGACAAAGAATGAATTTCGCGCGCTTGAATTTGTTGCTGGCCTCTTAAGGAGGTGACTCGCTATTGAGAAACAGGCCCTTTGGTTTAGCTCTTCTACGAATGGATCACGGCGGTTATGTTGATGGTTGCATCGATTTCGTATCTCTGCTTTTTTTAAATAACGAATTGCCAGCACATTCATCAAGTTTTCCATATTATACACCTTGTAATTAAGAAGACGAGACGATAGAGCACATTCTCTGTGACTGCACTGCTCTTTCGCCAATACTCAGAGCCAGATTAGGCCAAACGTACCAATCACTAAAAGAGATCTGAGGCACCGCCTTCGGCGACGTCATCGCTTACGTAGAATCGCTAGGCTGGGTGACGAGCTCATGATGATCTCTCCTCTAGTGGAGGCGCACAATGGGCATAATTGTGGCCTAAGTGCTGTAGCATACCTTATATACCACCCTCCCAGATACAGAGGTAGTAGATACACAATAATCCAATGATAAAATCGCTATCAAACAAATTGACAAACAAAAACAACCTAACATCCTGACTTGACACAAGAAAAACGAATACGCAAACCGAATAAGGCGACTAGAATACGTCTCGCAGAAAAGCGAATGAAAATATGCGCATACGAAACTTTGCGAACGGCCAAAAATCAGAACTTGTGACTATTCGCAGATTTAGGAAGAATCCACATACGTTTCTATATTTGCGAACGGTCAAAAATTGGTGAAACGACTGGCATTTATATAACAAAGGCGATACCTGCTCCTACTGGTATTGGGGGAAGCACTCCTAAAATTTAAGCAGACTGGATCACATAATATTTGGGAAATGGCAGCATATCAAAGAAGCACACATAAAATTTACGTAGGTTAGTATTCTAGGGTTAATATATTTGCACAAAATACTCTTCATACTATTCATCGAAAGATTCTATCAAGTTTGGCATCTGAATAAAAAAAACCAGATACAATCTCACTTCCTAATTCAACTAAATCTATTTTGTTGTAGCGTAATAAACGACATAGGTTTTTACGAGCCTTTTGGTAGGTATAGATTTGCAGTAACATTTACGAGAAGCTCCTCTTTTCGACAAGTTATGTCTGGTTTTGATAAAATAGCCTAATATGTTTCAATGAAACCTGAGTTAATATTTCTTTTCATAAACAAAACCATCGAAAACTGGAGCAGTTTCCCTTTCATTCCCTCATTTAATTTTTATGATCTAATGCACCAATAAGTATCCAATTGCCATAATTTATTTCTAATTTCTTGCCTAAACTGTTTGCTATAGGTGCCGCCTTATCTACTTTATCATCCCTATAAATTCAGCTCGTATTACACCCACGGCCATGCGACTTATCTTTTTTTCCAATTCGGAGTCTTATGTGTAAGCTAATATTTTTTCAAAAGCTTCACTTTCGAGATAATGATTGAGAGTTTTATTATGATGGTGTCACATCAAATTCCAATCTGAGCTGAGGATATCTCTCAAATATGTAGCTATCTGCATAGTCAAAATGCTATTCGGAAACTTGTCGCCAGATTTTTTATTTGATTCATTAAGCGAGAAAAATTTAAAATAAAAATTATTGTTAAGTATGTGCCATTCCGGATGAGTGGCGAATGCGCAGCAACGGCAAAGGTGCAATGAACAATGAGAGTCAAGCTTTAACTAGACATCATACACATTCTTTACAGATTTTTGAATTGATCTTCTGTTAATATGACAAACAATTTCATTTACATTGCCTGGCAGAGACAAGCCTATCAACTCAAGTTTTGGAATATTCCGTCAAATAACAACATAGCCGATACTTTTAAATTTAGGTTGAGTACCTATGTGTGAATGAAGTTTGAACAACAATATTTATATTCACTGCAGTTAGTTCATGCAATTTAAGATAATTTATTGCACGAACGAAGCAAGAAATAATTATCATTTTGTTTTTTTAGATTTTAGTTATTTTTCCCTTCTGTTGGACTAGAGAGGTAATAAACTGTCAAGTTGCATGCTCATAACCGTGTCAGTTGTTTTATTACCTATGGGTACAATAATACCACATTCAAATGATGGGTGATGAAGACCCATACAAAATCATAAGAAATAATTGGAAAATTCTCTAGTTAGGGAGAATCTTTGCACACATTCTCACCATTGATTTCATAAGAAGTCACTAATATAATGTATTAATTCAGTGCGTTGTTTTTAGTTTACTTATAAATAGTTATTTATGATATAAGTGTTAAAAGTACATTTTTAGGGCACGCATGTGAAAGTTTGCAATTCACATAAGTGCCTTAAAAATACTTTTAACACAAATATCATACAATATTTTTTCTACAAATAGCAATAAAAAGCAATAACCAGCAACAAATTCGATTTTTAAATGAATAATAAATTGGAAGCATCTTTCCTATATAAAATTATTGAATTTGACATTTGTCAAAAAGTCGAAACAACCAGCACCTTGTTTTACAGGTAATGAAATGTCTTGTCAGTTTGTTCTGTGGTCAGTTTCTTGAAAGTCTGTCATGGTCAGTAATGCTTTTTGCTTAAAATGCAACAAAATACAGAAGAAAAAGAGGGTTGCATCGAAATATAGATGAGGCGGCCAATCGGTCTACCACAGTTGATCAAATTTCACCATTAATATCAACGTAAATAACTAAAAAAACAAACTTTTTTTGATGTCTACTTTCATATCCATCGAAAAGTGGTTACTTGTTCGAGAACCTTTTCATAAGCTAAAACTGTTAGGTATAGAATCTGAAAAAGACAAACATCAGAGACCGGTTTTTCTATTAAATCTTTGAATAAAAAGTGGAAGAAAAGGCACCCTTTCTCTGAGCTTTTATTTCATGCCGTTTAATCCGCTTTTAGTCCAAGAAACGGGAATCTGAAAAGTGGCTTTACCTCAATATAATTAGAAGTTGAAATTTTTTTGGGGGGATCGGTCCAATTTAATATGCTAAACAACATATTAAGTTTGCGACCTTGTACCATCGTCACCAAAAGTAACTGGGACAGCATCACATTAGCTCTTGTCCTATTATATGAATTTTATTGTCAAATATTTGTCAAAGTATGATTTAAATGCATTGAAATTAATGACAGTAAAATTAGTCCAGGAGATTATTTTGCATTATTTGTGTCCCAGATACTTTTGGTGACGATGGTACTTCCATAGGGTTTTCAGTTAGGGGTGGTTTTTAGGGGTAATTTGCGGTTTATGGAGAACGCTGCTCAAAGGGTTGGTTCAATAGCAAAAAGTTTCAAATGAATGTTGTAGCTGAAGTTTTTTGCTATAAAAAACTCAGCGACAGCACCCCTCTATCTTCTATAGTTTTTTTTTCTGCAGCGTCTTGAATAGTAGTATGTTTTTGTTCACGGTCACTGAATCAACGTTTTGCCATTTTGCGCGCATTTGTTGCAGCAGCGGCCGAATGCATAATCCGATTTCAATTTTTCAAACACCACATTATTGCTAATGAAATGCATTCTCCAATGCTTTTTTGTTCGAATTTTTTCCTCGAAAATTAAGCGAGCACGGACTTGTCTAATGTGCGAGGAAGTTGTAAATTACATCGGAAACTACCCCTTTCTTTCATTCACTGTAATTTCGCGCCGGAACAATGCGCCGTGACGGCGCATTGTTCCCCAAAATTTTATTAGGCAGTTTGCTTTCTCACAGAATACATATCCTTACGGATAGAAGGCAAACTGCCTAATAACATTTTGGGGACAATGCGCCGTCACGGCGCGGTGGATGCGATCCGAACTATTTATAATAAAGGTTTCTGTAATCAAATCAGCTTTCAAAATAGTTCTTCCAATGTCAATATTTTTAATAGGTATTAGATTTGTTCGGACTTCAGTTCAGAAGTGAACTATGCTTTCGCATTTTGTTACATAGGTTTGATATGACCAAATGCGCAAGCACATTCCAATTTAGAACTGATTTTGAACTGAAGTTCAAACAAACCTTTTTCCTCATTATTAAATATTGACGGATTTTTCTTCCGAGTAGAGCAAACACGGCCAAACTTCTTGTTTTGTATAAAATCTGATTTTTTTTTGAATTTAGGAAACATTTATCTGGATCTAAAATGCACAATAACACCAAGACGAATTCTCATTCAGAACTATTTTGAATTTTTTTTTTTAAACATAGGTAACAGGTAAACTGCCAAAGTAAACTGTGACATATTTTTTGGTGGCATTCATTCCGCACCTGTACTTTTGTTTCAATCCAGCGTCCCCAACCGGATGCGATCCAAAGCTTTTTTTTTAGGACCCGCCCTCCATTAAGCTTTTTTTTCTATCCGTGAGGATATGTGTTCTGTGTTGCTTTCTATCCGTGAGGATATTGTCGCGGCTTTGGGTTGCCTGCTGACAAAAATCTTGGGTTCGTTGTTCATTTCGTTTATTCCAAAAATCAAAGTCCAATTAACACAGCAATAATTTATTCCACTTAACAAAACACTCTGACACTAATTACTTTATTAACAAACTCAACAATTCAACTCTTTACAATCACTATTTAAATCGTATCACACTCGAACTGAAACTAAACTACAAACCAATGCCGGCCTTCTTATATATCCCTAAATCTATTCCTGTAAAATCTAGAATACACGATAATATTATTTTCCCGAATTAAGTAGAATAATTTACTAGATTCTAGTATACTCAAGAGATAATACCGAGAGATTCTTGACAGCCTGGCGGACGTTTAGCTTATTGTGACACTGCCCTCCTCTTAAGGTTGATCGTCCCGATCAACTTCTCGCCCATGATATTTCGCCAACCTGTCCAGATGTACAACTTTCATCTTACTCCTGGTGTTGCGCTGGACTCGATAAACCAAATCATTGATCCTCTTGATTACTCTATAGGGTCCTTCCCATGCTGAAGACAATTTCGGTGATACTCCTTTCTTCCTTACTGGGTTATATAACCACACTAAATCACCTTCTTGAAATCCGACCGAATTGGCCTTCAAGTCGTATCTGGTCTTCATTCGGTCACTGGCTAGTTGAATATGCTCCCGAGCAAAATCATGGATACCCAGAAGTCGTGCCCTTACTTCGTCGGCATAATCTCGGATTTCTCTTCGTTCTTCTTCGGGTACTCCAAACATCAGATCGCAAGGTAACCTGAGTTCCCTTCCAAAAACAATTCTAGCCGGACTTTCACCTGTTGAATCGTGAACAGCCGCTTTTGTAAGCCATTAAAAATAGAGGCAAATGCTTGTCCCAATCTCGTTTGTTCTTTGCGACCACTTTTGTCAGGTGTTCCTCTATGGTCTTATTGAATCGTTCCACCATGCCATCAGATTGAGGGTGTAAAGGTGTTGTCCTTGTCTTATGAATGCCCATGATCTCACAAACTTTCTTAAAGATAGCAGATTCGAAGTTTCGTCCCTGGTCTGAATGTAACTCTAGTGGCACACCATGACGACTAAAAACTTCGTCCACTAGCACCTGGGCAACAGTGATGGCTTCTTGATTGGGAATAGCGAAAACTTCTGGCCATTTACTGAAGTAATCCATGATAACTAAGATGTATTTGTTACCACGCTCTGACTCTGGGAACGGTCCTGCTACATCTATCGCTATTCTCTCAAATGGAAGACCAACGTTGTACTGTTTCATGGGCCCTCGAGATCTTAGTTTAGGGCCTTTACTGGTAGCACAGATGTCGCATTTTCGGCACCAGCTTTTAACGTCTTCATGGTAGTGAACCCAGTAAAAACGTTCCCGAATTTTGTCCAAAGTCTTGTTAACTCCGAAATGTGCCCCTGAGGTTCCGTCGTGTATTTCTTTTAATACATCTTCCACTCGGTCTTTTGGGATTACCAGTTGGCTCTTAGTGGATTTCCCATCGGCACTTTCCCAAACTCTTTTGAGCAAACCATTTTCTACGGCCAGAGAGTTCCACTGGGCCCACAACGCCTTGTAAATCAAGCTTTTGTTTGACACTTCCCCCCATTCTGGCCTACATTCATCATTTTCTTTAAGATGTAGAATTTGCCCGATGTCCTGGTCTGCCTCCTGATCTTCTCTTATTTGCTTGGTAGTCCATTTGTCATCGACGATCAGGCCCGTTCTTCTTACAGCTGGACTAGTGTTTTTCTCATGTATATCGATTTTTTGACAATGTTTGCAATCTTCTTTACATGGCCGTCTAGACAGAGCGTCAGCATTTTTATGCAGGTTTCCAGGGCGATGTTTAATTTGGAAATCGTATTGCTGCAATTTCTCAATCAGGAGTTTTCATTTCTAAAAGCCATTTTAGAGCTGCGTGATCTGTTCGAATTAGAAACTTGCGTCCGTAGAGATACTTATGAAAATGGTCGACTGCTTTTACTATGGCAAGCAACTCTCTTCTGGTGACACAATAATTTCGTTCTGGCTTTGATAATGTTCTGCTGTAGTACTCCACGACATGTTCTTGTGAATTTTGGATTTGTGAAAGGACAGCTCCAACACTGGTGTTACTTGCATCTGTGTCCAAAATCAACATGCCTTTGTGATCAGGATAGGACAACACTGGGCTCGTACATAATGCTCCTTTCAATCTTCTAAATGCGGAATCGCATTCTTGGGTCCAATTGAATGTTGATTTTTCTTCTGTTAATCGATGAAGTGGAGCAGCTATATTGGCGAATCCTTCCACAAATCTTCGATAATAAGAACATAATCCTAGAAAACTCCTTAGTTCATGTTTGTCGCGTGGTTTTGGCCAGTCCCTGACAGCATCTATTTTTCCTTCCATAACTTGTATGCCCTCTTCAGATACCACGTGACCTAAGAATTCCACTTTCTTTTGAAATAGGAAACACTTATTTGGATTGAGTTTCAAGTTGGCATTCCGGAAGCGGTCAAAAACTTCTTTCAGGTTATTAAGATGTTCTTGGAACGAATTTCCCATAATCATGACATCATCCAAATATACCAGGCAAGTTCTCCATGTAAGGCCTCGCAAAACAAGATGCATCAGTCGCTCAAACGTAGCTGGAGCATTACACAATCCGAAAGGCATTACATTAAACTGGTATAGCCCGCTTCCGGTACTGAAGGCAGTTTTCTCTTTGTCATCGTCATGTATTGCCACTTGCCAGTATCCACTTTTGAGATCCAAGGTGGAAAACCATTTGGAGCCCGATAGAGTTGTTAGTGTATCGTCTATTCTTGGGAGAGGGAAGCTGTCCTTCTTGGTGACGTCATTAAGCTTTCGGTAGTCCACACAAAATCTAAGACTCCCATCTTTCTTCGTAACCAGTACTACTGGCGCGGACCATGGGCTATTTGACTCTTCAATGATTTCCTCTTGAAGCATTTTATCAATTTGGTTTTCCATTTCCTGTTGCTTAACTACTGGCATACGTCGTGGTGGTTGTCTAATTGGGTGTGCCAATCCAGTATCAATTTTGTGTTGAATTAAGCTGGTTCGTCCCGTTTGATTGTCCATCACAAATACGTCTGCTTCTTTCAAAATGAAATCTGTGGCTTCTTGAAGTCTATCTGGATCGAGATGTTTCCATGATTTCGCCAAAGTCTGCATCAAGAAGTCTGTATCCAATTTGGATTTCACAAAATGTCGCTTATCTGGTAGGTCACAGTTCGATATTTGCTTCACTGGTTCGAGAGCTCCAATAATGTCTCCTTCTTTTATTCTTACTGTTTCGGAAGAAACATTGGCAATTCTTATCATAATGTCTCCATTTGTTCTTACTAGGGTCTTTCCAACAAGAAATCTTTCTGGTTTATCTCCAATGAAATTACGTGTTAGCCCAACGCAACACCCAGGGTTTGTTTCTAATTTTCCGCAAATGATCTTCTCAGTACTTCCAGGAATCCTCACTGGGGTTGTGGCCAGGATCTTAACGGCATCGGATTCTTCTTGTGTTGTTAGGACAATTTCTTCATTACCAAATTTAAGGATGTTCATGGAAGGATCAAGAGAGAAACCATGTTGGCCGATCAAATCCATTCCCAAAATAAAATCATCTTCTATATCGGCGACTAATGTTCTGTGCCTGAAGGTGGTAGATCCAAAAGTAAGCTCAATCATAGCTTCTCCTTGAATTGGTGCAGATTCGCCGGTGACTGTTCGTAGTGACAGGTTTCTAGTGAGCGGTTGGATTGCTCGAGACTTGAGTAATGTTCTTCTAATTATGGAAACTTCAGCACCCGTATCAAAAGTGATGGTTTTCAATTCTCCATTGATTTGTCCTTCGAATTTTAATCCTCTATAATGACTGCCCAATGATTTTATGTAAACAACCCTGGGGGCTTCGTCATTACTAACCAGCATTCGCCCCTCCATACTGGTTAGTTCTCGTTTCCCTGTCTGTTATTAGGGCTGGCGTCTCTTGATCTCGAAAAGCGTTGGAAACGATCCCTTGATGGAGAGGACATCCTCACTCTACAATCTCGTTGAATATGCCCAAGTTTATGGCACCGGTAGCACTCTATTCGGTTTCTCGGAGTTGGTGTTTGTCTGGAGTCGTTTCCCGTTTTTCTGTCTTCTCGTAATATTTTCTTTATTTCCTCCATGAAATTACTCATAAGGTTCTCGAAACTGCCATCCTCTTTTGATGATTGTTTTTCCTTTGGGTCCTCAATGGACACTGCTCGTATTCTGGGTCGTGAGGCACCAAATATTGCTTCCAGTTCTAATGCTCGGACAAGGGCTTCGCTACTTTGTCTGAACTTGGACATTCTTAGGTTTTCCTGGATCTTCGAATCTCTGAGACCGTCAATAAACGCAGATACTGCCATCCATTCCTGCATGTCTTCCCCAGCTGCAGGAAACGCCAAACTCACTAGCCTTTTAACTTCCGATTCGAATTCTTGTAGACTCTCGCCGGGTTTTTGAACTCTTGATTTAACTTGAGTTCTGAATACTTCTTGTCTGTAATGGTCTCCGAAGCGCAGCTCTAAAGTTTGACTAAGATGCTGGTAATTCTGTTGGTAGGCTGAAGGAATGGACTGAAGAAGGTCTAAGGCAGGTCCTCGTAGCGCCACTATTAGTGCTGTAGCCTTTTCTTGGTCGTTCCATCCGTTGGTATTTGCAGCAGCTTCAAATTGTCGAATATACATGGTCCAGGACGTAGAACCGTCGAAAGTTGGTGGTTTTATCTTCATACTGGAGAATGCTCCAACACTAGCTGGATTTATGGACTGTATTTCTAATCTACGCATCTTATTCTCGAGTGCTTGAACTTGGTCCTCCACTTCTTGTCTTAATTGCTGAACATCGTCTTTAACTTCTAGAACATCGGCTTTGACCTCAGCTTTTACTCCCTGAACGTCGTGTTTAACTTCTCTTACATCGTCTTTAACTTCTTGAACATCGATTTTGACTTCAGTTTTTACTTCCTGGACGTCGTGTTTAACTTCTTGCACATCGTCTTTAACTTATTCAATCTTCTGGTCTAAGTTAGCGACAGTTCCTTGTATGGTTTGGAATATCTTCTGCAGTTTTGCAAGGTCTTCTTGTCGTTCTTGTTGTCGCCTAGCTTCTTCTTGTTGTCGTCTAGCTTCTTCTTCTTGTTTTTCTTTTTGTCGCCTGAGTTCTTCGTCTTCTTTTTCTTGTTGTCGTCTGGCTTCTTCGTCCTGTTTTTCTTGTTGTCTTCTAGCTTCTTCTTGTTGTCGTCTAGCTTCTTCGTCTTGTTTTTCTTATTGTCGTCTGGCTTTTTCGTCTTGTTTTTCTTGTTGTCGTTTGGTCTCTTGAAGTTCAAACATTTTGTGCAGGAGTTCTTCAACTTTTTGTTCGTCCATTTTGGCTTGTTGTCTTGTGATAGGCATATACAGAATGTTCTAGAATTTCCCTCGAACTTTCTTCAAATATCTTTTCTTGTCTTTGCTTGAGGTTCCAAACACGCCGGTGAAGTCACAAATTGGATAACTTGCCTTATTCTAGAATGGAATGTTCTGGAATTTTCTTGAAACTTCTTTTCTAGATGTCGATTGATACAGCAAACACGTTGGTGGAGTCACAATTTCGATATCTCCCTTGGTTTCCAAATAGAATGTTCTAGAATTTTCCCGAAACTCCTCGAAAAACTTCTTATGAATGACGATTGATGTTCCGAATACGTCGGCGAAGTCACAAATTCGATATCTCCCTTAGTTTCCAAATAGAATTTTCTAGAACTCACTCGAAGATTCACTATCACAGTTTAAATCGGGGATAGAGTCACTTCCGGGGTAATTTACACGATCGGTTAAGTCTCTTTTTGTGATTCTCACTATTTGCACTGCACTAACTGTCCCAGTGTTCACGTAGTGTTCAGTTCTTATACTACACTAGTGTCCCCGCACTTCCGTAATTGGATTTCACTCTGCAGTCCTTTATATCCCACTTCTTGGCACCAATGTCGCGGCTTTGGGTTGCCTGCTGACAAAAATCTTGGGTTCGTTGTTCGTTTCGTTTATTCCAAAAATCAAAGTCCAATTAACACAGCAATAATTTATTCCACTTAACAAAACACTCTGACACTAATTACTATATTAACAAACTCAACAATTCAACTCTTTACAATCACTATTTAAATCGTATCACACTCGAACTGAAACTAAACTACAAACCAATGCCGGCCTTCTCATATATCCCTAAATCTATTCCTGTAAAATCTAGAATACACGATAATATTATTTTCCCGAATTAAGTAGAATAATTCACTAGATTCTAGTATACTCAAGAGATAATACCGAGAGATTCTTGACAGCCTGGCGGACGTTTAGCTTATTGTGACAATATGTATCAGAGATAAATACTATATAAACTGTCGAGAATAGAATCTCAGTGCAAATTTTGTTGTCAACAAAATTGAGCCAAGCCAGCGCCATCTACCACATCGGAAAATCGCTATTTACTGGTTTTGCATCGATGCTACAGACACCTACTTTACATAGGACTTTTTATGATAGATGGCGCCCTGTTCGCATTACTGTCGGTCTGTTCAAATTCGTTTATTCTAGACTTTGGGGCATTAATGTTTGCTTAAATTAATTGATAATTTGTTAATTAGATCAAAAGATAGTTTATTTATCGATGGTTAAGGGATCCTTAATATATTTATTCAAAGTTCTGATTGATTTTCAATTGAGCCTGTCATTTATCTAATCAACAAAGATAAAAGTAGATCTTCCAATCTATAAAGTTTGAAGTTCTTCTTGAAACACACAAAACAACTTTGAAATCACTTAAGAACACTTGATAACACAAAGAAAAATGAAATGCAAGACCGGCGAACAAAAAACATTATGAATTATTAGTTATGAACACGTTATGATCAAATGAATATTTTGGCATATTGTCATATGTTGACATGTCAGTTATCGACATCGGACGTGTTCTTGATGTGCTGGTATTTTCCAATTTTGACAATTCTGTGGTTGTTAGCGACATCTAGAAAAACGGAAAAGAGTTATTATGTGGTTTATAACTGGCAATGAGAGATCGCATGGCCTGATATGTATTTTGTGAACACAATCAAAATAAAAAATGAGCAATTGTTTGTTGCCAAGACAAAACCATCCTCATGAACCGTGATAATAAAAACTGTTTTTTTTTTTGTCAATGGCATCTAATATTGACAATTGAGTTGAAGAGGGCGCTTCAGTACTTGGAGCTATTTAAATTTTGGCGCGCAAATAATTGATTGTAATTTTCACCTCAAAAGTTAAGTCTGATGTGTGGTTTCAAGACAAGCTGACGCTGACACTTTTAAAAATATTCTCTAAGGGCCACTGAACGCTTTGGAAGATATTTTAACTTATTCATTGTCCATTGTTCATATTGTAGTCATATTTTCTTCTACTCAATTTAAACGGTTTAGAACTATTGACATTTACCGCCAAAATTTGAAGCACTCCAAGTTCACTCGCGCCCTCTACAAAATGTTGGAGAACTTAACTGGATATTTGCTGCCATTGTCCAATGATGTTGCGTTCGAAAACGTGGTTGGAAACGTTTCAATAAGTGCGTTCGATAACACAGTAAGGTGCGTTCGAAGACAGTTCCATAAACCAATTCTGAACATGCCGCCTCCCTTGAAAGTATTGACTAACTTTCGAAATTTCATCATGATTGATCCATTGGCAACAGCGCTAGCTTATTGACAGCACGCCTTGTGAGACCCGATGAAGTTCGAATTGTCACTACGCGCACCACATTGTCGTTGCCAGGATGCAGATGCATTATTTTTCCCAAGGACCATTTCATCGGAGGGAGGTTGTCATCTTTGAGTAGGACCATGGTGCATTCTTTCAATAGATGGGACTTGTCCTTCCACCATTTGGATCTTGGATTTAGGCTAGGCAAATATTCAGCAGACCATCTGCTCCAATAATGCTGAATTATCTGGGTTAACATTTGATACCTGCTTAATCGATTTGCAGAAGTATCTCGAAGATCCTCTCGAGGTAGAGCAACAAGTGGGCCACCAATGAGAAAATGGCCAGGAGTTAAGGGGTTGAGATCAGTGGGATCATCGGATAAACAAGAAATGGGTCGGGAATTCATGCAGGCTTCCACTTGAGTAACTATAGTATAAAGCTCCTCAAAGGTTAACTTTACCTTGCTAATAACTCTTTTCAGATGATATTTGGCAGATTTAACGCACGATTCCCGAAGTTCTCCAAAATGAGCTGAGTAAGGAGGAATGAAATGCCAAGTGATACCGTCATGAGACAAATTGTTATGCAAACTATTAACGTTTAACTTTAACATGTCAGTTAAAGCTTGAATTTTCCTGTTCGCCCCAACAAAATTACTCCCGTTATCTGAAACTAAATGTTTACTTTTACCCCGGCGAGAAAAGAATCTTTTCAAACAATTCAAAAATGCATCTGTGGACAAATCTGAAACTACCTCTAAATGTACAGCCTTTGATGCCATACACACAAAAATACACAAATATGATTTCATGATTCTGCAATTACGTAGATTGGAAACCTTAATATGAAAAGGACCAGCATAGTCTATGCCAGTGTTGTAAAAAGGTTTTGAAACTACAACTCTGGATTCAGGCAAATCTCCCATAAGTGTGGTAATATTTCGGGGTTTGTTTCGAAAACACACTAAGCACTTACGCAAAACTCTCTTGACAGCATTTCTACCTGAAAGTGGCCAAAAATTGGAACGAATGTTTGCCAACAAAGCTTGCGTGCCCATGTGCAAATTTCTCAAATGCTCTTGTTTAATTAAAAGTTCTGTGAAAGGATGTTTACCTGAAAGCAAAATTGGAATTTTTTTGTCATATTGTGAATGTGATTTACTTATTCTACCACCCAAACGCATAATACCCTTATTGTCAAAAAATGGACATAAGGAAACCAATTTGCTTGATTTAGGTAGAAATTTGTTTTGTTTTAAACAATTTATATCTGTAGAGAATTCTTGCAACTGAGATTGTTTTATTAAATATTCGAAAGACAAATTGAGCTCTTCAACTGTAAGTGGGCCCGTTACTTTGTCAGAATTAACCTTTGAATTATTCACAAATCTAAAGCAAGATGCCACTATTCTTTGAAGTTTTCTAAGGGATGAGTATCGAGTAAATAATTCATCAAAGATCAATGTTATCAATAAATGTGTTTTACCTGAACGTTTTTCTTGTATATCTATGTTTTCTGTATTGATTGATGCTGGCCAATGTTCTAAAGATTTTCCAAGCCAATCTGGACCGTGCCACCACAATGTTGATTCCGTGAGTCTTATAGGATTGTAGCCACTGGAAATGATATCAGCGGGATTATCTGAGCTGGAAACATGTGACCATTGCTTTTGATCAGTCAACTGCTGTATCTCCGTTATTCTATTGCCCACAAAAGTTTTCAATTGTGCGGGTTCTGTAGCTATCCAAGAAAGTACTATTATCGAATCTGATCAATAAAAAATGTTATTAATGTTTGTGCGTAATGCTTCTACGGTTTTGCTAACAATAATGCACCACACAACTCAAGTCTGGGCAAAGAAACACCTTTTAATGGAGCTACCTTAGATTTGGCGCAAAGAAGCTTAGTTCCTGTGTTGCCTCTGGCATCCATCGAGGATACATAAATACAGGCACCATATGCTTGCTCTGAAGCATCACAAAAACCATGCAAATCAATAACCGTTCTTTGAAATATCATGACATGTCTTGGAATTCGTAATTCTTGTAAAGCTGGTAGTTGTGATTGTAATTCGTTCCAGGCTGATTGCAGCTCGAATGAAATTGTGTCGTCCCAATCCAATTTTTCAGTCCAAATCCTTTGCAATAGGATTTTTGTTTGCACAATAACTGGACCTATCAATCCAAGAGGGTCAAAAATTCTACTGATCACTTATAAAATATTGTAGGCTTGATGTTTGGTTGTAATTTAACTAAATATTTAAAAATGTCTTTATCTACTTGCCATAAAACACCTAAAGTTTTTGTTTCTGTATCTTCTGTTATAGTTGGGGAGCTGGCGTCAAAAACATGCAAGAGTTTTCGCAAGGCGGATATTTTCAAAATAGGTCGTACTTTAGTGCTAGAATGCTAGTGTACAGTCAGCACTCACAGTTCCGGGACAGCTGGCTCTGGGACGCGGGCAAAGTTGTAATTTTAAGAAGCATCTAAACTGTTTTCTCAAAGCTCAAAATTTATAGAAATTTTGGACATTATCTGTTTGAAGGTCACAGATAACGTATGTAAATCGTCAGACGTCTAGTTCGTTGCAAAAAGGGGGTCAGACGTCCTCAAAGTTTTTATTTTATGGCATTTTCTTCGGTGTCCTGTCAAAATATATTTTTGCAGGTATTTGACAAATATATTTGAAGAAAATGCCATAAAATAAAAACTTTGAGGACGTCTGACCCCCTTTTTGCAACGAACTAGACGTCTGACGATTTACATACGTTATCTGTGACCTTCAAACAGATAATGTGCAAAATTTCTATAAATTTTGAGCTTTGAGAAAACAGTTTAGGTGCTTCTTAAAATTACAACTTTGCCCGCGTCCCAGAGCCAGCTGTCCCGGAACTGTGAGTGCTGACTGTACACTAGCATTCTAGCACTAAAGTACGACCTATTTTGAAAATATCCGCCTTGCGAAAACTCTTGCATGTTTTTGGCGCCACCTCCTGGACTATTATGTAATGATCAATATTTTCAATATTTTCTTCTGATTCAACAAATATTGTTTTGTCATTTGATGTCCATTTTCTTAGGATAAAACCTGAATGTGATAAAATTTCTGAAACTTCTTTTTCAACATTAACGCTCCTTCACGAGCTTCTGAACCTGATAAATAATCATCAATATAAAAATCTTGTATGCTTGAATGACTAGATTCTGGATATTTGTGTTCAAAATCTATGGCTGCTTGATGTAAGCATCTAATGGCCAAAAAACTAGCTGACGCAGTACCATATGTGATAGTGTTTAGACGAAAATGTTGCAATTCTTGTTGCGGTGATGACCTCCAAACGATTCTTTGCAAGTCACGTTGTGCTGTATCTAACCAAAACCATCCTGTACATTTTAGCAACATCAGCACCCAAGACATAATTATGTTTGCGAAAACGTATTAAAATTGAATATAAGTCATCCTGTATTATAGGACCTATTTTCAATTTGTCATTAAGACTCACACCTGTATTAGTTTTACAACTGGCATCGAATACTACTCTCAACTTACATGTGGTGCTAGTATCCTTGATAACTGGGTGATGGGGTAGATAATAAATCAAATTTTTGCCTAAAATTTCATGTTCTGGAATTGGACTCATATGTCCTTGTTTTTCATAAATATCCATAAATTCTGTATAAAGTTTTCTGGTTTCCAAGTTATTTTGCAATTTTCTTTCGAGATTATAAAAACGCTTTATAGCTATGTCTTTGTTTTCTCCGAGTTCATTTATGCTTTCTTTCACAGGTAATGTAGCTGAAAAATGTCCATTAGCACGTTTTGTAGTGCTCTTGGACAAATGTTCGCATTCCTGCTCTTCATGAGTAAATTTTCTTGTGAATGGTGGCTCTTCAATCTTCCAGAATCTTTCCATTTGGGCATTTATGTCTGTCTCGACAATTTCTGAATGTGAATGAAGTGCTGTTGTGTGTGTGTAAACGGCATCTGTCCTTAATTAAGGTTTGTGATTGTGGATTTTAGAAAATTCATATTTTCCTGTGATTATCCATCCAAGGTTTGTTTCAATCAAATAGGGCTGCGTTGCTCCTAATTTCATCTTGTTTTCACACATTAATTCATAATAAATATCCACTCCCAACAACATGTCAATGTTGCCTGGCTTGTAAAAGTTTTCATCTGCCAATTTTAAACCTTCTGGAATTATAAAATTTATTGGATCTATGTATGATCCCACATAACAAAATTGCATCCTTAGAATGTATTAAGAATGTTCTTTTTTTAGGAGGAATGTGCCTAGAATGTTCGCCAAAACCATTGCGAATGTCCTGAGAATGTTCTGAGAAAAGATTGTAGAAATACTGTTTGCAATACCCAAGAACTTCCTGGGAAATCCATTAGGATATTCCTAGAATATACCTATGAGATTCTCAGTACATCCTGAAAAGAATATTCCTGTTTTATTCTAAAAATATGCTCGAAATGTATATTCTCATATTCAAAGAATGTTTCTATGACATTATAGTTATGTTCTCAAAAGAATATTATACCAATATGCTTGAAATATTCTTAGAATATATGTACATATATCATTCTCAATATGTATCCTAGACATAACATTCTTGTTTGATTCTAAGGATATACTTGGAATGTTAATTTTCTTTTCCAAATAATGCTCCTTCCAGTCCTTTTATATTAAAGGCAGTGAAAGAATTGGAAATTTTCTCTGGAAAACACAAGTGTTTAACCAAAGGTCCGGTTTCGAGCTTGTTATGCTCTCGTCGAAGCACGCCAACTGAGAGAAACAGGTTCCAAGGTGATTCAAACGCGAGGCAAGATGTAGATCTTTAATAGCGCGTGGCTCCCTCTCTTGGAAGTCCTACAAAGCAAAAGAAAAAGAATATACCTATAATATTCTTAGTAGGTTCTAGGTAGAGCATTATTGTTCAATTGTTCAATTGAATTTTTGAGTAGGTACTTTAGATAATTAGGTGAACAATATGGAAATATTCTTATCATGGGTACCAACCTACATTTACTTCTCAGCACAACTTGGTAGGTATATTCTTAATACTTGATAGAGATATTAGCCGAAAGAACATTTTTTAGGGTACATTATAATAATGTTCGTATAAGAATATTCAAATAATGTTATATAAAGTAGGTTCTTAGCACAATCTTTCAGGTAGGTGCATAGAAGCAACATTCCTAGTACATAAATAGAAGGTTCAAAAATGAATATTTCAATCGAAACAATCTTAGAATATTCACTGAACATTCCTAAAAGAACATTCCAAAAAGCACTTTGAGGGAATATTCTGAGAATATGAATGTTCTTTCACTGTTATGTGGGATATAGGAAGCTCTCCTGTGATTTTATTTGAAAGATAAAATTTAAGATTTGTTTGAAATGAATTATACAAAGATTTTATGGTTCCCAGAGTCATTCTGTTAGAACAAGATACTGTTGCACTGACGCCATGAATCGACATATTGATAGTCTGTATTTGAAGGTTTAATTTATGACACAACTCACTGGTTATGAAATTTGTCATTGAACCTGGGTCTAAAAGAGCTCGAACAACATGAGGTTTGTTATCAGTATCAAGAATTATAACATTAGCTGTAGCTAATAAACAAGTAACATCATTCCTATGGCATGAATTTAAAGACACTAATTTAGAATTAGAATTTGTTGAATTTTCGTTTTGCATATTAGTTGATGATGAATTTGAGTTGGTGAATCGATCATGAGACAACAGTGGGAATGTGTTTTGTGATTGTACGTGCAGTGTCCGTGTTTGATTTGGAGAATTTGTGTTGGGTGTATTTGAATTATTCTGTTCATTACTACTGAGTGTATTGTTTGATTCGAATTTCACATTTTGAGTGTTCTGATTTCTGCTTGGGTTCAAATGTAATAATGTACTCCACTACAAGTTTTGCACTTACTGGACCATGAACAATTTGTAGATCTATGGTTTGGCAATAAACATATGAGGCATAATTTTAATTGTCTGGCTTCATTCAGACGTTCTACTGGTGATAAATTTAGGAATTTTCTGCATTGAAAAAACTTATGGATTTGATTACAAAATGGACATGAGTTTGAATAAGCTGCATGGGCATGCACTTTGCTATTTGACCTACCAAAACGGTCGTTTTGATTATGATGTGACTGAGATTGTGTAAGGTTTTTATTGTCAACTTTAGAAGACTGCATTGTCTCCAAAATTTGACATTTGTTTTTCAAAAATTGGATAAAATCCTGAAACTTTGTGATGTTTTCTTTCAAGCTATAAATTTCCCACTCACGCCTTGTCATATTGTCCAATTTTGCACTAAGAATGAAAATCAACAAGGTATCCCAAGCATCTATTGGTTCTTTGAGAGAATTTAATGCTTTTAAATCCTTCTGAACACTGTCAATCAGTTTTCCTAATGCTGTGTATGATTCTTTGGCGAGAGATTGCATATCAACAATATTTCTGATGTGGCTATTTATGATGAGTCGTTGATTTTCGTATCTTTCACGCAGGAGATCTAAAGCACTATCATAATTATTCTCTGTTAATTCAAGTGAACTAATAACCTCTCTTGCCTCAATTTTGTAAGTAATGAAATTTTTGTATTTTGCTTAACTTTTTGTGACTATGAACCAAGACCTGGAATGTCTCGAAAAATGGCAACCAATCAGAATATTTTTCCCCTGTAAATATTGGAAGTTCAATGGTGGGTAGTTTTATATTAATATGTTCATCACTTTGTGAATTATTACCAATGTTTGAATGTGGAAGGTTTGGAAGTGTCGGAGGTTGACCAATTGAAGGATTTAAAACTTTTTTCGCTTGTGCTATGAGCTTGAAATAATTATTTTCAAATGTTACCCTTTCCGCAGATTGAGTAGCATCAATTAATTCTATTTCGGTCTGTATGGCATCAAAATTGTCAGATAGGGAATAGCATTTAGTCAAACGTTCACTGAGTTCAACCCTATCATCAGGATTACTTGATTTTAAAAATGTCTCAAAACGAGTCATTGACCTTTCAATATTCCTCGCTGTGATATTAATCCTTTCAACTTAGCTTCTTGCTCGGCCATTATAAACAAATGTAGGTACTCATGAGAATACTAGTGTTCCACTGCCAAATATCACCTGAAAAATGAGATGAAATAATTTACAAATTCACAAATGAGCGTAAGCGTGCATGAATAAACGAGCAAATCTTGAATATAATGAAACTGACGACTCACCACTGCTCTGTATGTTGTCTGCTGTTAGTTTGCTCTATTGCTATATTTTTTTTTTTAATAATGTTATACCCAAATTAGATGACTTTAGCTGCCTTGCCATTCGTCTTTTTGTTATTCTGTTTAGCTTCTGCCTGCCTGGCCATGGAGTTCTGCCTGCCTGGCCATGGAATTCTGCTTGCTGTTAATATCTGACTTCTTATTGGATGTTGGATCACCAGAACCGGTTATCGAAGCACCAAAATGGAGGAAGTCCTCGAAAATTCTAAGAATTTTCGTAGGGACAAATCCTAATGCTGAATTGACTGACTTGGTGGTATTAACTTCAACTTCAATTTGTTCAAAGAGGATAGCAGGATTCAATTACGAGCATGAATGAATGTGTAACGATATTAGTATATTAGAGTATAAGTGGATATTAAGGTCTTTAAAACACGCGCGATTTTTCGAGCACGACGGCGCAGCCGGAGTGCTCGAAATAGAGTAAGTGTTTTAAAGACCAGTTATCCACGAATACTTTACACTATTTTTTTTTATTGGTATACGTTCAAATCATAAATTACTAATAATTGTAGAATGCTACATTCGTGCTTGACACTTGTTACATTTTATTTGACGTTATCTACAAGTACCTAACCTACTCCTGACAAATCAATAATTAAAAAGTTGACATTTAAACCTTTCTCGGGTTGTTGGTTGTTGATGTTGTCATTGGTAACTTTAAAACACGCGCGTTTTTGAATGTTGGATTTAAACACGCTGAGGAGTACTTTAAATAAGTGAAATAGGTTATCAATAAAAAAAAAATATATTCCAAAAATTAATAGTTATTTATGATATAAGTGCTAAAAGTGACATTTTATTTTGTGAAAAGGGAAGTTTGGGACACGACGCCGAAGGCGGAGTGTTCCATCCCTTTGAACAAAATAAAATCACTTTTAGCACGAATATCATACACTATTTTTTCTACAAACACTGTTTAAAAGTCCAAATTAACGCATCCTTGAAATCCTCAATTTCAAATCTTTCATCTAATTTATTTATGAAATAGGTTGCTGGCAAGAAAAAAAAACGAATTTGTTTATTTTTATTTGTCATCTCTGTTTGTCATTGTTGATTAATAACGTCAAATAATCACGAATTTTTGCTTACGGTTTCTGCACAATTTTTGGTTTTTGCGTGGTTTCATCCAGTTTCATTGTAGTTTATTTTCTGATGGGCGATGGAAAGTGATCAAGACAATGAATTTCTCCCGGCGGAAATTGAAGAAGCTGCCAATAAAGCTACTTTCGAATTATTGCCTAGCAAGTCAAAGCAACAGTACGAGTTTTCATACAAAAGAACGTTGCGGATCAAATTCTGCCCAAAAGTTCGGAGAATAACATTGCTCTTTACTCTCCTGGTACAAGTTTTACCAAAATAAATTCAGTATTTGCTACCAATGAGATTGGCCATGGAGTTTCTTATTCTAATTGCAGTTTCGCTAATTTTAATTTAATTAAATAAATATTTTACTTTGATATAAAATTTCCTATGTTTTTATATTTTCTGATCAGTGCTAGAAGTGATTACTTTTAGCACTAGTGCTAAAAGTAATCACTTTTAACACCAGTGTCATAAAATGGCATTTTAGACACTGACAGCATCCATTAAAAATGACACTTTTAGTGACGTTTGTAGAAAAAATGCTTTACAATACAATCAAAATAAAAAATGAGCAATTGTTTGTTGCCAAGACAAAACCATCCTCATGAACCGTGATAATAAAAACTGTTTTTTTTTTTTTGTCAATTGTCCAATGATGTTGCGTTCGAAAACGTGGTTGGAAACGTTTCAATAAGTGCGTTCGATAACACAGTAAGGTACGTTCGAAGACAGTTCCATAAACCAATTCTGAACAATTGGAGAGTGCATTTCATTAGCAATAATGTGGTGTTTGAAAAATTGAAATTGGATTATGCATTCGGCCGCTGCTGCAACAAATGCGCGCAAAATGGCAAAACGTTAATTCAGTGACCGTGAACAAAAACATACTACTATTCAAGACGCTGCAGAAAAAAAACTATAGAAGATAGAAGGGTGCTGTCGCTGAGTTTTTTATAGCAAAAAACTTCAGCTTCAACATTCATTTGAAACTTTTTGCTATTGGACCATGCCTTTGAGCAGCGTTCTCCATAAACCGCAAATTACCCCTAAAAACCACCCCTAACTAAAAACCCTATGGAAGTACAAGGTCGCAAACTTAATATGTTATCAAGCTCATCAAAATGAACCGATCCCCCCCAAAAAATTTTAACTTCTAATTATGTTGAGGTAAACTTCCTTCATTGCTTGGCCTATTTTCGTAATCTTGCTTCACACGTTCAATTTAATGTCGACTGCAGAAAATTGATTAATTAGAACATTAAATGAAGTAGGTACCCCTTTGTTCTTGTTTCAAGCCGATGTACGCTGTACAGGACGATGTAGCCACGTAAATACGGAAAGATATTTTTCAATGGGTAAGAGCAGCTCAGCTAAAGTTTGACGTCGGTAGTTGGCAGTGCCAAGATTCTACTTGTGATTTCACCCTCAAGACGCTTTTACCAGTCATCCGGTTCGTTTGGAAGTCAGAAGTAAATGATTTTCTATATTAATAAAGTTGGAACGCACCTGTCAAAATTCCATTCCGATAAAACATTTCAAATTGTTCGGATTAGCTTGAACCAGCTAAATTAAGGAATATTTCGGCATTCAAAAATTCGGGATTTATTTTCCCCGGAATTTAAACTCCGCGATGTCGGTAACACGCACAATTGCAGTAGTAATTTGGAAAATTGCAACGCCCCGGAATTATATAAATGTTCAGTGTAACTCTCGCAAGTTTTTTTTTAGCAATTAACAATTAACAATTCTTGTTATGGAATTATATCCATGAATTTTAAGAAATTATTCTCGTCACCTCCATTTCAATAATTGCGACAGTATCTCCGGGTCGCAATTACTTAAAACTAGCTGTTTCCAGCGGTTTCACCCGCCATCAAATTTAAAAGAAATCAGACTATCTGTTAAAAAAAATTAGAGTAGGTACTTCATCATAGACCATAATTATTTTAAACAACAATATATCTAAAAACAACATAGATAAGCTCAAACAAATTCGTTGTTTTCATCGGGCGGCCCCTCCGCGATTTCAGTACAATAATCTACATTTAGAACAAAATTTTTCTAAATGTCGTTTGCATCTTTCGCTTTGCCTATTAGGTAAACCAAAACCAAAATATAATAATCCATCAAAATTTTATATTTTAAACTACGACCGCTGGCGTAATCAACCGACCGGAAATTTGATAATGTCAGCAACAGTGCTAGTACCTGTAACCCCTTTTGTTAATGAATTAACTATGGGTCCATAATATGCTCAGCTTAGCTCAGTAAATAATTAGGTGTGGGTCAATTGTGTATACAGTCTGATTTGGACGCCACTGAATTTTATACAGTGACCGCCTAAAAGTTTGCAACAAATGGGAAAATATTTTATTATTAAGATATCGAAGAGAATGTTACGTGGGATCGATTCAGCATACCCATCAACAAAAAAAAGCACTGTGACAGATGTCATGTGACCACAGTTATGGCGGGAAATTTAAAAAGTTTGCCTCAAATATGTAAAAAGTGGGGTTAGATGACCATAAATCGAAACATTGTAGAGAGAAAAGTGGTTCAGGATTCGATTTTACGTCTATGTGTGAATTTTTAAAACGGGTACAAGGATTTTTAATAAATATCAATTTTTTGGCCTGTTTTTTGGTAATTTGAAAAATATCAAAAACTTTTCGCTTGGTTCACATAATTCAAAGTGAAACTAACCAAAAAAAAATCCAGTGCAGTCATTCTGCTTAATTGTCCCGCGGAAAATTGTAAAAACCCAAAAATTCATTTTCAGACCACTCTGATCTTGTTGCAATGACCTACAGAAAGCAAAAATTTGAAATAACAAATTTGGAATTATCATAAAATCTTTCTAAATGATCCAATACCTCTTTTCTAAATTCAATTAAATCAATATTTTTCCGAAACGTTTTTAATATTCTCCAAATTACCAGAAAATAGACCAAAAAATTGATATTTATTAAAAATCCTTGTACCTTTTCAAAAATTGACACATAGACGTAAAATCGAATTCTGAACCACTTTTCTCCCTACAATTTTCCGATTGCTGGTCATCTAACCCCACTTTTTACATATTTGAGGCGAACTTTTTAAATTTCCCGCCATAACTGTGGTCACATGACATCTGTCACAGTGCTTTTTTTTTGTTGTTAGGTATGCTGAATTGATCCCACGTAACATTCTTTTTGATATTTTAATAATAAAATATTTTTCCATTTGTTGCAAACTTTTTGGCGGTCACTGTATATTCAGATTCAGAAAAACATTCTAAAAATAAAATTAAAGAATAAAGATAGGTAATTAAGTTCTTTAGATGATAATCCTGAAAAAAAAATTAACATACTGTCAACTCATAAACGTACACAAGCCCACGCATTACATAAATTAAGTAAATTTCCAAATGAGGTCACCCGGACTATTAAAAACAGATCGATTTTGCTTATGCCAGCAATAATTTCAATATAAATTCACGCACTGCGGCAATGCAAGGCAAGGTTGGTCTGGACTGCTTTATGCCTGATAAGGTACGAGCCTAAAGACCTGCCTTCTTAGCTGGGTACGACTAGGTATAGTCGAGACTGTGAAACTTTGTGGATGAAGGTCTCGTCTATAGCAGCCGTGTCACAGCGTCCCCAAGTTTAGACCTACGAGAACTATGCCCTTAGGGGGCCCGTTCTTTTAGTGCATCTTGGGTTACATTAAACATTAAACATTCTTACATTTCGAGTTGACAATCGAAAACATGGTCCACCAGGGACGAACATCTGCGGTGTTAGGATTTTGGTATATCTCCTTGAACTATAAGGTGTAGTTAAGGTTTAGTAATAAAACAAATTTAATATTCGTGGTGGTATTCCTTCCCCCCATATCCTCTCTTTTCAGATAAACCCTTAGTGGACGCAGCCAAGCGAAGTAAAAGTGGTGGCACCGCTGACCACAACCAACCTAAGCGTGACAATACCATAATAACTCAACCAACTCGGAACCCAGGTGATACCAAAAAAAACAACTAGATAAAATTTTTAATCAAACAGTGTTTAATTAATATTTAATTCTAAGTGATTCTGAAATCTACATTAAAAAAAAAATATACAGGGTGGGGACTTTAACTGGAACTAATTCGCTGAACCTTCGGATAAAATATGTGGACAAAACGCAAAAACACGTCAATCAAGATTTTTTGCTTGAGTTCTTTCACATTATTTTTTTCATACAGGGTGTTCCAAGAACAGCTGTACGGTTGTTAACTTTATTTTTCCAAATGTTAGCCCCTGTATATTATGACATTTCTGGATTCTGCGGAAAATTCTAGACATATTTCATGTTCAGGGTGCTGCAATTTGGAGTGTTTCAACAGGAAAAACATACTTCCAGACCAGATAGAGGAAAATTGACTTAGATGTCATGGAATCGATTTTCGAGAAACGTCGATTGTCAAAAACCGTATCGCGATATCTTCAATTGTACCATTAATACAGGGCGATTTCTGATTTTCCCCTATTATGAAAAATGGCTATAAGTTTTTTGTTTGTCAATTTTTTTTATTTCTGTGAAAACATCTTTGGGATACTTTTTTGAGCACAATCCAGTGGCGTATTCAGTTTTTTTTCTATTTCGCTCCCATTTTGAGATACTGACCAAAGTTCGATTTTTTTAAATAGGACACCCTATACCGGGTGGTCCTCCGGGAATGACATCGATTGCTTATGGGAAAACTGTGAAAGGTAAAAATTTGAAAATTTGGCAACATAGCAATGTCGATGGGGGACATCTAGGTAAAATATTTTCAAGATGGCGGCATTTCCGGTCATACCGGAAGTTGATACCAACTCGGTTATTTTAAATAGAACACCCCATATATTAATGTATTTTTGGATTCTACATAAAATTCTGAGCAGATTTCATGTAATATACCCTATACCTAAGTTCAACTGTTTTGGAAATATTGACAGTTGAAAATTGACTTTTTGCAACTTTGACAAGCTGTAAAACCTAATTGGTTAATTTTAGAGGAAAACCGATTTCACATTCCTATCTTAGATTTTGATAAACTATCATTTGACACCAACTTTGAACTTAAACGGAGATTAAATTTAACTGAAATTTTTAATCATGGATTTAATTCAAAGTTGATGTCAAATGATAGTTTATAAAAATCTAAGATAGGAATGTGAAATCGGTTTTCCTCTAAAATTAACCAATTAGGTTTTACAGCTTGTCAAAGTTGCAAAAAGTCAATTTTCAACTGTCAATATTTCCAAAACAGTTGAACTTAGGTATAGGGTATATTACATGAAATCTGCTCAGAATTTTGTGTAGAATCCAAAAATACATTAATATATGGGGTGTTCTATTTAAAATAACCGAGTTGGTATCAACTTCCGGTATGACCGGAAATGCCGCCATCTTGAAAATATTTTACCTAGATGTCCCCCATCGACATTGCTATGTTGCCAAATTTTCAAATTTTTACCTTTCACAGTTTTCCCATAAGCAATCGATGTCATTCCCGAAGGACCACCCTGTATATTAATAGCTCATTGGATAGCTCTGCTTTTGCTGATTTCAAATATATAAAGTTCGATAGGTTTATCTCTAACAGTTTTCGAGAAAAAAAATATATCTTTTTCAGTCATAAGAAACAATGTGTTAGAAAGAGACCTTCCTCATTTTCCTTACACATATAAAATCCTTTTCTATCACATTGGTCCTTACGACAAAAACAGATATAATTTTTTTTCTCAAAGACTGTTAGAGATAAACCTATCAAACTTTATATCATTGAAATCAGCAAAAACAGAGCTATCCAATGAGTTATTAATATATAGGGTTTTATATTTGAAAATATCGGACTTTGGTCGATATCTCGAAATCGGAGCGATATAGAAAAAAACTGAGTCCGCCACTGGATTGTGCTCAAAAAAGTGTCTCCATAATGTTTTTACAGAAATAAAAAAAATTGATAAATAAAAAACTTATAGCTATTTTTTATAATAGGTGAAAATCGAAAATCGCCCTGTATCAATGGTACCATTGAAGATATCGTGATACGGTTTTTGACAATCGACGTTTCTCGAAAATCGATCCCATGACGTCTAGGTCAATTTTCCTCTATCTGGTCTGGAAGTATGTTTTTCCTGTTGAAACACTCCAAATTGCAGCACCCTGTACAATGTCATATACCTATCTTCAACTGTTTCGGAAATATTGACAGTTGAAAATTGACTTTTTTGCAACTTTGACAGGCTGTAAAACCTAAACGGTTAATTTTAGAGGAAAACCGGTTTTACATTCCTTAGATTTTCATAAACTATCATTCGACACTTACTTTGAATTTAACTGGAGATTGAATTTAACTGGAATTTTTAATCATGGATTAAATTCAAAGTTGGAGTCAAATGAAAGCTTATGAAAATCTAAGATAGGAATGTGAAATAGGTTTTCCTCTAAAATTGACCGTTAAGGTTTTACAGCCTGTCAAAGTTGCAAAAAAGTCAATTTTCAACTGACAATATTTCCGAAACAGTTGAAGATAGGTATATGACATTGTGAATAAGATATGTCTAGAATTTTCTGCAGAATCCAGAAATGTCATAATATATAGGGGCTACCATTTGGAAAAATAAAGTTGACAACCGTACAGCTGTTCTTGGAACACCCTGTATAAAAAAATTAATGTGAAAAAAACTCGAGCAAAAAATCTTGATCGACCTGTTTTTGCGTTTTGTGCACATATTTTATCCGAAGGCTCTAGCGAATTAGTTCCAGTTAAAGTCCCCACCCTGTATACTATATACTTACGTATACTTACTTGATAGAGGTGCGAGAAATCTCGAAGATGATGCTTTTTGAATTTAAAATCTCATAGAAATCTGGATCAAAGGGTTTTGAATTTTGAAAACGTTCATTAAAGTTAATTTGTGCATGAACCTGAAATAAATCTAGAGGTAAGTCGTTCCCCTATAAGGAATAATTTTGCCTTGAATTACGTAATGCGGTCACTATTATAGCACGTGGTACCCGTTAAATTCATTCTCGGGATACTTTAATTGCAATTTAAAGGATATCATATTTTGATTTTAGTAGGCCAAGGCACTCAGCGAAATAACAGCCATATTTTAACATAAAATTCAACAGCAAACTATCGATGCAATATTGTTAAGGATCATTTATAGATGCTAAAAACCAAAAATGCAACATCTAATTACTTTTAAAGGATTTTATAAACTATATTTAGTGTAAAAACAGGGCTTTTATATGTTTATTTCACTGTATTCCGAAAACTAAGGATTGGATGGTTTTGCTACTGTGGCAATAGTTTTAGAGCATTGAACAAGCTTTGAAATGAGCCATCATACACCCTGTAGGTCTTTTAGTCTTCGAGAAATGATTTTTCTCCCCCAAAAAAAGAGATTTTCGTAAAAAATTCCTAACTTTTTTAATTTTCATGCTAGACAATTAATTTTTCACACATACATATTAGATGAGGCAAGCTTTATTAAGCCCAAATTTGGGCCCGGTCCGATGGGTCGTTTCGGCATAATACCCTTGTCAAGCAAAATGGGGATGTTTCTAAAGCAGTCTGTCGAATTGACGATAATTTTTTTATATTTATTTTGAAAAGTCGACTGATAAGTCGAAATGCCAAGCCATCGATCCTCTATCTCAGATTTTCCATTTAATTTTTTTTATCGCAAGTAAAACGGCATCGAACATGACTGAAAATGGAAAAAATTAACGGGAATTCAACGGAGTGGCAGCGAGTTCCCTCCCGCCCACACAAATTAAATTTTTTCTCCATTTTCAGTGATGTTTGGAGCCGTTTTACTTGCGATAAAAAAATTAAATGGTAAATCTGAGATAGAGGATCGATAGTTTGGCATTTCGACTTATCAGTGGACTTTTCAAAATAAATATAAAAAAATTATCCTCAATTCGACAGACTGCTTTAGAAACATCCCCATTTTGCTTGACAAGGGTATTATGCCGTAACGACCCATTGGACCGGGCCCAAATTTGGGCTCAATGAAGCCTGCCTCATCTACTATGTATGTGTGAAAAATTAATTGTCTAGCTTGAAAATTACAAAAGTTAGGAATTTTTTACGAAAATCTCTTTTTTTGGGAAATAAAAATCATTTCTCGAAGACTAAAAGACCTACAGGGTTGTATGATGGCTCATTTTAAAGCTTGTTCAATGCTCTAAAACTATTGTCACAGTAGCAAAACCATCCAATCATTAGTTCTCGAAATACAGTGAAATAAACAAAAAAAAGCCCTATTTTTGCACTAAATATTGTTTATAAAATCCCCTAAAAGTAATTAGATGTTGCATTTTTGCTTTTTAGCATCTATAAATGATCCTTAATAATACTGCATCGATAGTTTGCTGTTAAAGGACCCCACACACTTCTTATGGGATTTTGGTTGAACGCGGAATTTAACCAAATTTTGGTATGTTGTATATTTCGACCTCCTGAGTAAAAGTTCTCATGGGTACAAACCGATCCTATGACAAGTTTCAGATATACGGGGGTTTTTCTAATATTACCTCAGGCAACCTTAAAATACTGAATTTTCATGCTTTTTGCGTTTATTTGTGGTAGGTAGCTTTAAAAAATGTTGATCAAGTTTAGACCCTTTACAGACAGGTGCATGTTTTAGTTAGGTGGCTATATATGTGAATGTACGAGGGTATTTTGAAAAGTAATTGTTTGGTGGGACTTTGTGTGTTTTTAAAACAAACACAAATAGAAGTATGACAAACTATATACTGTATTTTTTCCCAAGATAGATTTTGACTTGACACTGTCAACTTTTAAACATGCATTGTAAAACTGATTAAAACCTGCAGGGACACCTCATTTTCCTTCCAATCACGGCCAAGCGTTATTGATTATGTTTCAAAGTTTTCAATGTCAAAATCCACCTTGAGTTCTCAACAATAAGATTTTCATCCTAAAATCCTAACTCGTTTTGACGCTTTACAGCCAATCTACGGACTTCGGCATCTTTCAGTAATAAAATAATGCGATTTACTCTTACTCTAGTCCTTCATTGCACACGTAGCACATTACCTTTCCCGAATTGCCATTTTCACAAGAAAGGTGACAAAAAAGACAATTCGCTTTATTGACAGGGTCACTGTTTTGGTTTCCATGGTTACTAAGTAAAATATGACATGAAAAAACAATTTTCATTGCTTTTCTTTCCATGGCTGTTTAGATTTTTCAAACAAATCACCAAGTGTATGTATACCTAATAACTAAACACTTGAACCCTAGGCCAAGGGATCATGAGGCAAAAAGTTTTTAGCACAAGCGTAGCGAGAACTGGAATTCATTGAGATGAAAGATTTGGTTAAATTCCGCGTTCAACCAAAATCCCATAAGAAGTGTGCGGGGTCCTTTTATGTTACGAAAAAATTTATCTTCCCTGGCCTATAGGGTAATCGGGTTTGGGGAGCTTTTTACATACATGTCACCCCCGTCTATTTTTTTTTTGACATTTTAGAAAAAAGTGTCTTAAACCAAAGTTTTATGGTCAATTTTTTTTTTTTTAAAGTCACTTAGTTATGTGTGCCATTCATGGGAACATGCTGACCATTACATCGCCGACCTAAGCAGTTTCTTGAGAACTGTGTAAGCTTGAAACCAGGATGCCCCATGCGAATAAACTTTTAACTTCCAGATTAGACATAGACTTTGAGCTGTTCACAAGTACTTTTGCTTTATTATTTTTGAAGTTGTAATTTTTAAATTAAAGTTAATTTTTTAAAAACGGTTTCTTTATTACCGGAAATGTAAAGTGGCGCAGTCTTACGGATTCTTGAAAGGGCTTTCTCGTCGAAAAACCCTTCGGTCCTAATCGTTAATTCAAGAAACGAACCTTGAACCCGGAAACAAAAACTCTGTTAAACGGACAAGAACATTGTGTATTGTGTAAGACTTGTGTGAAATAGTTGTGAAGAGAGGTGAAGATTGAAGAAGAAAAATGAAGAGCTTCCTATTGTAAGTCCCATTTTCTTTACATTGTCCTTTACCTGTCTATGTCTAACTCCCCGGATTTATCTGATTCTGAGACGGAAACCAGTGAAAACGGGTCAATTTTAATTGATAATAGTAATTATTCAAATCAGTTAGATTTAAATACTTCTTTACATTTAGAAAATTTATTTTCGAATATTTCCATAAGCGAGAGAATCGAAACGATGGCTCCACCACATTTCGAAACCAAACTACTCGAAATAGTGCCAAAATTCGATGGCAACCCTTTCATTCCCTGAAATAAGTCAAAAACTGATTTCGACTTATTGGAATAGTGAAGATCTCAATTGTGTGCAAAATCTCGCAATAATTTATGGAATATATGCTAAAATAATTGGTAAAGCTAGGGAAGTTTACAGCATTTGCGTATCTAAGGACTGGAAGACAGTCAAAGACGCTTTGATTGCACATTTTGGTGATCAAAGAAACGAAAATGGCTTATTGTTTGATTTAGATCAACTCAGACAATACGCAAATGAACCCCCTTTGCAATTCCATACAAGTGCTTTACATAATTATATTGATACCCACAATAATTTTAATGATCCAACAAGTATTGTTAAAAAGAATTTTTATAATTTACATGCTTTAACAATATTTTTGGCAGGTTTAAAAGAACCACTAGGTTCAACGATCCGTTCGATGAAACCAAAAGATCTAGCCGAAGCTAGACAGTACATCATTTCGGAAAGTGACATAAGACATTTACAAAAACCCCAAAATGATAATTTTGCTAATAAAAATAAACATCAAAATCAACAGAAGCAGAATTTTCATCAAAATAACTTTCCACGGTTCAACACTTTTCAGCAAAATTACACGCCAACACAAACGTTTCAATCACCCGGAAACACATTTCCGCGTGCCCCAATAAACGTTAATCCCAGACAAATGCCACCACAAAAATTTTTCACCAACCAACAAGTGTTTGGTTCACCCAAAAATGTTTGGAAACCAAACCCTCAAGCTGCCCAAAATTTTCAAAAACCAGTACCAATGAGTGGCATATCTAATTTGCAAAAACCAGTACCAATGAGTGGCGTATCTCACGGTACCAATAGATTCAATTACCAAAATTTCCAACTACATAATGTAGAAAATGCACCCTACTATCTAATTCCAAATCCTCACCAAGCCGAAAATTATAATTATTATTATGATTACCAAGGCTATGGTGATGGTAGTAACGACAATAATTATTCAATGCAAAACGATCAGGTTGACTCCCAAGATTTTTACAATGACCCAAGTAACGGTCAAACCGAAACCAATGAACCTGAAAATTACGATCAGACTCCCATTGAACAAAATTTTCAAGAGGCGGAGCCTCCCGCCGAGATGCCGTAGAAATACATTCTATTTATGACAAAAAGGATCTCCCTTATGTTAAAATAGCAAATCCACCCTTAAAGCTATTAATAGACACAGGAGCTTCAAAATCCTTTATCAATCCGAAAATTGCTGAAAAATATTTCGAAAATTTCATAAGAAAAGAGCCATTCACAATTTCCTCTGTTTTTCAAACCACTACTAGAGACCAATGTGCCGAAATTCCAGCTTTCGAAGAATTCAAGTCCGAAAATAAACTGAAATTCTATTTATTCAAATTTCATCATTATTTTGATGGCCTTATTGGCTATGACACTTTAAAAGATCTTAATGTCAAATTGGAATTACAAAATGACTTACTTAAAACACCTAAAGCTCAAATTAAATTGTCACACTATGAAGCAAAGTCAAAATTACTATTTTTTACCCGAATTGAACCCAACACTATAGAAATATTAAACATCCCTGTAACAATACCAAACGGCGACATTAGTATTTACAAAACCTCGTTGTCTAACTGTATTTTAAAAGAATGCTTAACAACTGCGAGCGACGGCTATGCCCCACACAAAAATGCCCCAGTAGAAATTCATAACAATACTGACTGATAGCGTCCAGGAAATATCTTTGTATAACCCAATTCCTGTACAAGCGTTCAATAAAGCCGATGTTGAAATCTATAATATTTCTATAGAAAACACACCTAATGAATTCCCTAATAGATTCGATATTGTCGATATCATTCGAACCCAACACATGAACGAGGAAGACAAGTTTCACATAGAAAAATTATGCCAAAAATATTCGGACATATTTCATCTCGAAAACCAACCTTTGACTTTCACTAATCAAGTAAAACATAGGATAAAAACTACTGACGAACTTCCGGTCTAACATAACGGACATACTCGACAAATTAGGCCGTTGTCAATACTTTTCTACCCTAGACCTCGCGAGCGGATTTCATCAGATAGAGATGCATCCCGACGACATAAAAAAGACCGCATTCAATGTCGAGAATGGGCACTATGAGTACGTAAGAATGCCCTTCGGTCTCAAAAACGCCCCCGCTACGTTTCAGAGGGTTATGGACGGTGTCCTTAAGGGCCTACAAAACCGAATATGCTTCGTATACATGGACGACATTATTGTCTACTCGACCTCCTTACAAGAACACATGACAAACCTAAAATTAGTCTTCCAACGACTACGCGACAGTCACCTAAAAATCCAACCCGATAAATCAGAATTCCTTAGAAAGGAAGTGGCTTTCCTAGGCCATATCGTGACAACAGAAGGCATAAAACCAAATCCTGACAAAATCAAGGCGATACTAAAGTACCCGATCCCAAAAACAACTAAAGAAATCAAAGGATTTATCGGACTTCTGGGCTACTATCGTAAATTCATTCATAATTTCGCCAAAATAACAAAACCGTTTACTAATTGTCTCAAAAAGCACGCGACCATTAATATAAACGATCCCACCTACGTAAAAACAATCGAAGACTGTAAAGTATTATTAACTAACGAGCCGTTGTTGCAATATCCCGACTTCTCAAAAGAATTTAACTTAACTACAGATGCAAGCAACTTTGGCATAGGTTGTGTATTATCACAAGGTCCGATCGGACAAGATAAACCAATAGCCTATGCATCTAGAACATTAAAATCTGCCGAGCAAAATTATTCAGTAATTGAAAAGGAGCTCTTGAGTATTGTCTGGGGAACGCGCTATTTTAGACCATATTTATTTGGTAGAAAATTCAAAATTATCACCGACCATCGTCCCCTTCAATGGCTAATGAACTTAAAAGAACAAAATTCAGGTTCACGTTTAGTTCGATGGCGTCTGAAACTCGAGGAATTCGACTATCAGATAATTTATAAAAAAGGCAAAAACAATACAAATGCCGACGCGCTATCTAGAGTCGAGATAAACGCAAATGAAGTAAATGATACTTCGCCAACACCACCTGAAAATAACGACAACAGCCTTGACTCAAATTTACCGCCTGTTTTGCAGTATATGCAAGAATACAACAATAATCCCGTTCTAGACAATCAGCTTCCGAGCACAAGTCACGGACCCAATGATCAAATTACAACAGCTTTTGAAAATAATGAAAACAATCCCGATGTTGCGACCGACAACCAGTCAATTGCTGGCCAAGCTGACCCTGACGAATTTAATGATAATGACACAATACATACCGATTCTGAAAATCCCATTTTATCTATTCACATTAGTGAAAAACCAATAAATTATTTTCTTTGTCAAATAGTCATTATAAAAGTAGAAAATAACCCCCGAATTGAAATAAAGAAAATTTTCCAAAATCCTGTAAATAGAACCCGATGGTATATTTACGTAACAAACGATTCTTTCCAAGCACAAACTATCCAATACATAAAAGAATACGTAGAACCAAAAAGGCAATACGTCTTTCTTTTTCAAAATGACGAAGACGAAATGCTGTTTAAGCAAATGTGTAGGTTTATACCGCAAACATTTAAACATGCATCTTACAAGTTTTTGAAATCTAATAAAATGCTTTGCGATGTAACTAAAGAAGATAGGCAGAAAAATCTCATTAAAAGCCAACATGAAGGTATCACCAATCATAGAGGCATTCACGAAACGATTGACCAACTACGCCTAAAATATTATTGGCCCAAAATGAATGATGATGTCAGAAAATTCATAAATAGTTGCTCAATCTGTCAACAAGTGAAATATGAACGTCACCCACCATTGATAAAATTGCAATTAACACCCACGCCTAAAAAACCATTTGAAACCATTCATGTGGATACTTTCAAATTTGAAAAAACTCTTGCATTAACAATTTGTGATAGTTTCTCGAAATTTGGACAAGCCTATGTCCTACCAAGCTTATCTGCCGTACACGTCTATCAATCTCTCTTACAATTTGTCTCAAATTACAAAATCCCAGAAAACATCGTATCTGATAATGGTACCGAATTTAATCAAAATCTTCTTAAAGAATTCGCCAAACTTTATAAAATCAATTGGCATTACACCTTGCCCTTAAACCCGAATAGCAACTCTATTGTTGAACGATTTCACTCTACACTATTAGAGCACATGCGGACTCTAGTTTTGTCCAAACCAAACCTAAATCTATTTGAAAAATTGAACTTTGCTATTATAGGGTATAACAATTCAATCCATTCAGCAACAAAGCAGAAACCAATCGATTTAATTTTTGGTCACCTCCAATTAAAGGAACCAATCGATATTGATAACGATACCCAATTAATTAATCACGAACTAAATAAGCATAAAGAGATAATCTCAGATATTTATAAAAACATTCATAATAAAATGACCGAGCATAAAGAAAAAGTAATTTCTAAAGCCAACGAAAAACGAAAAGATCCTGTCGAAATTCAACCCGGAACAATAGGTTATAAAAAACTAACCGACCGCCAGGGCAAGACAAATCCATGAAATACATGAATTATTACGAAGTCATAGAAACAAATGTTTTTGCGATAGAAAATAAAATCGTGTTTTCACTGGATTTCCCTCTTGTGCACTCAAATATTTTCGATTATTACCACCTCTTCTCCGTACCTAATAAGAATCAATCCATCATAATACCACCTTCGACCTACCTCACCCTAAGTACGGACCTTTACCAATACCAAAATGAAGAATGCATTGACCTCAAGCCAAACTATTTCTGCAAACACAATCGACTTCTACCTATACACGAAAACCCTGATTGTATCACGTCACTGCTGACATTAAACAACAATTTGGACCAATGTCAACAAGTACCAGTATGTATCCAAAAAGCCATGATGGAAGAAATCGATTCCGCCCACTATATTGGAATTTTTCCGGAAGAACAAAGAATCCAAACAGACTGTGTAGAAAGCGAAGTAACTTCAATAACAGGAACCCGCCTTTTCACAGTCCCGCCAAAATGTTCAATAAAAATGCCTAAATATGTCTACAAAAATGAAAAGGACATATTTCACGGTCATCCAGTCACCCTCAACGGAATAAAATCAGTTCAAATTCCAGTGTCAAAGACCGAGAAGATCAAATTAGAGAAAATCCCTTTGGACAAGCTACATGAACTTCAACTTCGGAGTTCAACAGAAGATTTTCTAGAATTTACCAAAATTCACCAAAGTACATACATGAATTGGCTTCCATGGATCCTAATAACTGCAATATTGATTTGCGGCATATATTTCGCAATCAAAAACAACAAGATGAAAATTTCAAGAATCCTGAGAAAACCTCCCGCTACTGAGACCATTGACGAAACACGAGTGATTCCACCCTCGAGTTCCTTCTAGGGATGGAGGAGTTATGTGTGCCATTCGTGGGAACATGCTGACCATTGCATCGCCGACCTAAGCAGTTTCTTCCAATTATTCCAATTAATTTCTTTATTTACAATATTTACAAATTACTTAAGCTACCTTAACCTAATTACCTTATAAATTTCAACATAAATAGACAATTAACTACATAAATATAAATAATATTTACAATACATAGAGCTATTCACATTGGCCTCCAACCAGGTACAAATTAGGGGTAGTAGCGACAGCCAAGCTGATCTGAAACTTTACTGAGGCATTAATGCCCCTTATAGCTCAATTCTAGTTTCGACTTTTGTTCGTGTTCCTGTACTTTTATTTTTTAGTCAGTCATTCCGTATTTGCCCTGTCATTGATAAAGGGAAAAATTATCAAAAACCCTTTTTCACGTTTCTTTGGTGCGTGTAAACGTCATAGCGCTAAGGCGCTTGTATCAGGACAGCAGAGAGTAATTTACGGTTCCTTGGCTCCATTCGAGCCGCGTCCTATTCTCGCTTCATGACCAATTGCGGGCACCCGGTGAAATCCGGTGCACTAGTGGTCGGCTGATAAGGTGATAGTGTGAGCTTTGTTGATAGTTTTGGCGCTGCCGTCCGTTAAATTTAGCGTGAAGCGCTAAACTTCTGCAGTCTCTGCTTTCCTGATCAAGGCAGGTCGTAGTATATTGGTAGTCGGTGGTGTATGGGCCGATGTGTTGCGGGATTTTCAGGGTTGAATTTGAGGCAGGCAAGATTTTTGGTTATGTCAGGTCCTTGCGCTGTCTCCCGGAAAAATTTCAACGAAACTTCGTTGAAATATTCCAGGATGGTGTCTAATTCCGCCAGTCTGTGTACTTCCACTGTCCTTGTATCCCAGGGCAGTGAAAGGGCGGTCTTGAGCACCCTGTTTTGGTACCGTTGAAGTTTAAGTTTTTGGGTGTTGCAGATGTAATTCCAGGCGGGTGCCCCATACAGCAGGGTTGGCCTGATGATTTGTTTGTAGATGACAACACGGTTTTTGGGACTGAGGAAGGAGTTTGGCTTCATTATAGGGGTAAGGAGTCTTTCGGCGGCATGGCCTTTTTTGATAGAGTGTGCTACCTGCGGGTAGCCCCGGAGCGTTTTGTCCAGGACTATCCCCAGGTATTTTGCCGATGTTTTTGGGGCGATTTCCGTGCCGCCGATTGACAGGGGAGGATTCATAATGATGTTCGTCCGTTTCCTAGTTAGTGTGAGCAGCTCCGTTTTGGTGGCGTTTAGGGTTATTTTCCACCTCTCCAGATACGGCGTGATCTGTTCCATGTGGCTTTCCAGCGCCCTTTTCGCATCTTCTGCGAAAAAGGCGCTGGTGTACACTGCCGTATCATCGGCGTACATCATTATGCTCGTGTTGGGGTTTTTGGGTAGGTCCGCTATGTAGAGGTTGAAGAGGGTTGGGGAGAGGACTGTGCCTTGTGGGACTCCAGCTTTAATGGGTTTAGTTTGGGAGAGGTAGCTGTTTATTCTAATGGCGAAGGATCTATTACTTAGGTAGGATGTTATAAGGGATACAAAGTGGAGGGGTAGGTTGTGTGTTGTCAACATCTTATAGATAAGGCCCTTGTGCCATACCTTATCGAAGGCCTTCTCGATGTCGAGGAGCAGTAGGAAGGTGCTCTCTCTGTTGTTGAATGATGCAATAGCATCTTGAGCCACCTTCGCTACTGCTAGCGTCGTGGAGTGTTTCTGCCTGAAGCCAAATTGTTCCGGGGGTAGGCACTGAAGGGTGTTGATGGCGCCTGCGATTCTGCTGAGTATGAGGCGTTCTGCAACTTTGCCCAGTGAGTTGAGTAGGGATATCGGTCTGTACGATTGTGGTTTTGTTATGTCTTTGCCTGGTTTGAGGAAAACAATAATATTTGCGTGTTTCCAGGGTGTTGGAAAATGTTGCAGCAACATGATCCCGTTGCAAATGTGAAGCAAATGTATTATTGCTTTCCTCGGCAAATTTTTAATTAACGTGTTATTTATAGTGTCTGGTCCGGGGGCCTTTCTGTTGGGTAGCTTTTTAATTAAGCTACGCAGTTCGGCTGGGCTTGTTAGAATCCGCTGTAGCACTCTGGGTGGGATGGGGTATTTTTGCATGGCAAAGGCGTCCGTCACCCCCGATATGTTGCGCTGTTCTGCGTTTAGATCGAGAGACTCTTCGAAGACCGATGCAAAATGGTCGGCAAATATTTCGGCTTTGTCTTGGTCCCTGTAGTAGCTGGCGCCTCCGACTACCAGATTCGCTTGCTGCGATCCTGGTCGCCTAAGATTCTTCGCCAGCTTCCACAGGGAATTATCCTTTGCTTCCAGAGTAGAGACATACTTCATCCAGGATTTATTTCTGTGATTTCGTATGTCTCTCTCTATTTCGCTGTTCATTAGCTTTAGAATCTCCCGGTCTAGGGGGTTGGGGCGCCTCTGACATGCTCTTTTTACCCTGTTGCGTTCTTTGATGAGTGCCACAATGGATTCTGGTAGTGTGTCTGTCCTATGTTTGGGGGTGATTTTGGGGGCCAGTTGGTCCCTAACGGATTGAATATTTTTTGAAAGTATGTCGACTTGCCTCTCCAGTTCGGGAATGCTAGAGATAGGATCAGGGATGACTGTTATGTCGTTTAGTTTTTGTTTGTACCTTGGCCAATTGAAATTCCTGTACGAGTATACCTTGGATTCTTCTAGTATTGGAGGGTTTTTCCAGTACAGGAAGATCGGTAGGTGGTCTGAGCCGAGAAGGTCCCTAGTTTTCACGTCGATGTTTGTAAGCCCTTTGGAAAGTGCAAAGTCGATTACGGAAGGGGTTTGGCCGGAGCCGGGAAAGTGGGTGGGGTTGTTGGGGTGGTGAATTTGCACATTCCTGTTATTCATTAGGAAACTGAAGAGGGTGTTGCCTACCCAATTATTGCTATTGTTCAGCCAACTTGTATGTTTGGCGTTGAGGTCTCCCACCAGCAACGCTCTAATGTTCCTGGGGAAAAAGACCCCAACGTCGTTGGCTGACCTTATGGCGTTAGGTGGGGCATAGCCCCCGGAAATCCAGAGGTTATTGTCCAACTCTATGGTGATATGTTCTATATTTGTCACCAAAGTGTCAATGCGTCTGTATCGCACCGACTTGTGTATCAGGCAGGCAACACCCCCTCCCCTATTTTGGACCCTATCAGCTCGTTCTGTGCTGTAATGTTTGTGTTTGAGTTTGTCGTTTGGCCGCAGTTTAGTCTCGTTTAAAAAGACTATTTTGGGACTGTAATGGTTTATGGTCTGATATAAGTCACCCAATTTGGATTTGACACCATTACAGTTCCAACTTAGTATTAAGAACATTCAAAAGTCGAAACTGTGAATTTCTGTTGAGAAGAATTGCATGGTGACTTGCAGGATTTGAGCCTTGTCACCATTGCATTGCTTAAGGAGCGAGATGTAAGTGTTTAATGCCTTCAGTAATTCAGTGATGTTGACGAGTGAGTTAAGCTCACTCATCGTAGTGGCCAGTTTCAGGAAATCAGCCTGGCTGTCAGTTACCGCTCCTGGCATATTGAAATTTGTTCTGGGGGGTTGGGCCTGAGCCCTAGAGGTGGGTTTCGGTCGACGCGCCGGGAAATCCGAGTCGTACCTCTCGGGCATCAGCCGAGGTACCAGGCTCCCAGCAGACGCAGTGGAGGTTTGAGGGCGGTCGGCGGTTTGTGGGCGATCGGCAGACACGTACGCTCTGTTCTGCCATGCCGGGGTTTTTGGTGGCGGTGCTGGGACGTACCTCTTGCGGGGTTCTAACTGCCTGATCTTATAAATGTAGACCGGGCAGTTCTCGTCGATACTGCGGTGTTCTCCCCCGCAATTGGCACACTTGATGTAATCACTTTTGCAGGCCGTAATTTCGTGCGTTTCTGCACATTTGCTGCATTTTACGGCCCTTTTGCAATAAGTTGCAGCGTGTCCCAGACCTTGGCATCTCCGGCATTGCATGACTGGCTTTTCCGATTTCCTGTTCTCCCAGTAGACTCGGACATTGGATATCACCTTAACTTGCTGATTGAGGATCTTGAGGGTGTATTTGGCATCCAGGATGACCAAGTACATGGCCTCGTACTTGGTTTTCATCCTGAATATATTTTTGGCCGTGATCTGGTATTGGCTTTTTAAGTCCTCAATCAGCTCCTGGATGGTGACATCGCCCTCAAGTCCTCGGAGAACAAAAGCATGCCCTTTGGTCGTCTTCTCAGCGTACGTGTGGTGCTCCATGTCTTCGGCTTCGAAGTTGCGAAGCAGAGTCTGCCAGTCCTGGATAAGCTCGCAATAGATGATTGTGGAGTTTCTGGCATAACGAATGTTGTACTTCGTTATGCTCAGCTTTGCGAAGAGCTCATTAAGTGACTTTTGGCTTTGGAACTTCCCCTTAACCACTATCGGGGGAGGTTTGCTAACTTTGGGTTGAGGAGTTTTAGTTTTTGGCTTACCCAGGACACTCTGCTTCGCAGTGCTGCCAATCGTCCCACTTCTTGAAGACGCCTCGGACATGGCGCTCGCCGTCTCATTGAATTCCATGTCCGAGGGTAGGCTTCCAAACCTGTTGGCCAAGGGTAGGGTTGCCCCGAAATCTAATTGTCGCATCTTGACAATTTTCTTAAACCCCAAAGTTTTAAGCGGTACCTTAAAACCATCATCGGAATTCGGTAGGTCGTTTGCAGGTGGCTTTGTTTGTTGTTTTTCGGTTTCTTTGGGGTTTTTTATTGTTGCTGTCGCATTGGAATTTGATGTTGTTGCTTCTGATTTCGGTGGCCTCGTCGCCGGCTTAAAACGTTTTTTGCCTTGTTCAAGTTTATGAACGTCTTGCAGGTGAGAAATTGCACTGTTTATCGCAATAAGGTTGAACGGTAGCGGGTTTAATGTGGCAGTCATTTCCCGGATTTCCCTTGCAAGACTATGGCACTCACTGCATTTGCCGGCGAAGATCCCTAGCTTGGCCTTTAGGTCTTTAGTTTTTTCCTTTAGGGAAAAAATTGTCGATCCCTCGCTTGCGAATGACGCGACGGACAAGGTATCGTCGTCCTCTTCGGTCATCGTCCTCTTAGTCGAGGGTTGCTTGGGTTTTGGCGGGGTTCTAGCCGTAGTTTTCTGTCGCGTAATCGAAATATTTTTAAAGAAAGAAAACTGTGTGATACGCCAGTCACACGCTGGTCCCTGTTCGAAGGTAGAACAGAGAGTGCCGACCTAAGCAGTTTCTTGAGAACTGTGTAAGCTTGAAACCAGGATGCCCCATGCGAATAAACTTTTAACTTTCAGATTAGACATAGACTTTGAGCTGTTCACAAGTACTTTTGCTTTATTATTTTTGAAGTTGTAATTTTTAAATTAAAGTTAATTTTTTAAAAACGGTTTCTTTATTACCGGAAACGTGAAGACTTTCGCATATACAGGGTGTTTCAGAAAAGCCGGTCGTGCTCCAACCTTCTTATTTTCAATGAAATACCCTGAATAATAATATTATCGAATATTCCGATTCTACGTAAAATTCTGAGCAGATTTCATGTGATATATCCTATACGTACGTTCAACTGTTTTGGAAATATTGACAGTTGAAAATTGACTTTCTCGCAACTTTGACAGGCTCTAAAACCTAAACGGTGAAATTTTGAGCAAAACGAATTTACTTTTTTTTCTTAGATTTTCATAAGCTATCATTTGACACCGACTTTAAAAACCGGGGATTAAATTTAATTTGAAATTTCAATCATGGATTCAATTCAAAAATGGTGTTAAATATTGGTGACAACTGATAGTTCATGAAAATCCAAGATAAAAATATAAAATCGGATTTGCTCTAAAATTAACCGTTTAGGTTTTTCACCCTGTCAAAGTTGCAAAAAAGTCAATTTTCAACTCTCAATATTTCCAAAACAGTTGAACTTATTTACGTTTAGGGTATATCATATAAAATCTGCTCAGAATTTTACGTAGAATCCGAATATTCAATAATATAAAGGGTATTCCATTTAAAATAAGAAAGTTGGAGTAAGATCAGCTTTTCTGAAACACCCTGTATATGGGAAATTGAGTTTTCCAAAAAAAATTATCTCAATTATAAAACTTTTATGTGGGACATTTCTTTGTGAAACGTCAAATGAAAACGATAGAGGGTTTGACATTTATAACCAATAACCTGTACTGAAAAAAATAACGGACACATCGGCGTCGCTGCAGATCAACGTTATCAAAGATAGTCGAAAGTGATGTTGTCCTAAACCATATTATTAGAGTTTTTGTGTGATGACAGAAAACTCAATGGATAAATGTTAGACGAATCGATAAATAATTTAAAATTTGCTCAAATAAAAGGAATTTTGGCTCTAACCTTTTTATTATTCCATTCCTATTTTGTACAGGATGTTAAAACACGTACTTTATCGTGAAACCGCTTACTTGCTAGTTTGCCCCTTTTTTTGCATATAAATTCGCTCCCGAACTATACACGTTTGCCTCCTTTCTTATTCGGGAAAAATAGATGGGGCTACTGATTTCTTAAACCAAATGGTTCAGTAAAAATTTCGTCGTTGTGCGATGTCAGTTTCATTTTTATGTCTCGATCTAATGGGTAGGTCGTTTGTCGCTCGGTAAAAGACAAGTTTTGCGTCGAAAATCCAAACTTCAATCAAATTATATGCCCTTTTTTGATTCAACTCCAGTATATTATGAACGCACGGAGAAACTCACAAATTATAATTAACAATAGCTCTAAGGCATATGTACGTTTGTTTGTCAGGTTGGAAGCAAACTTAACTTAGCGAAACTATTTGTGACTGAATTTGATAGGTACATTAGAAATCTCTACTGCATCCAGAGAATTTCTTGTATGCATTTACTTAGCCTCTACTTCTATTCGAATAAAAACAAACTTATTTCTGACACTCGAACGTGTAGGTGTAACATGCATGGACGCTGCCAGGATTAGTTTTAGGGAGGTGTATACAGGCAGTGGCAACGTGTGGATTGGTATATTGATTCAAATTACTAATTTAAATGTCCGCCGGAGGCACGAAATTCTTTCCGGTTGCCTCTACCGAAAACGGTTATTTCGAGCTTTCAAAAAAATAATTTTTCTAGATGATTGGGTAGGTAAGTTATATGATGTTTTTACCCCGGTATTTTCTCACTCACCGCTAATTAAAAATATTGTTAAGGGTCAAGGGATTTGATCTCTACGAAACAACAAACTTAGCTGACTATACTATTTTAATTTAAATTTCCGTACACAAATCTTGTCTTTCCGAATTTTTTTTTAAATTAAAAGTGGCATGGGCTTCTCGCAATTTAATAGATACTTTTTTCGGGCTATCAAATCGTACAAATTAAAGAAGTTTATATCAATAAGCTAGAAATTAAGTAAATTCGAAATTCCCTCCATTCTACAGGTTGATGGCGCACGAAATAAAAAATAAAATAACCCGACTCAAACAGTAACCTTAAAAAAAAAATTAATAATAAAATAAAAAATAATGTGTTCAATGTATTTCTGACAGGGGGTGCAAGTGCAGCCCCTTGCACCCTGCTCCCGGCGCCCGTGATAACATGTCATAATTTGGTATAAGTTTACTTTTTCCAGACGCAAGTTGAGGGGATAAATATTCTTATTTGTTTTGAGTAATTTCTCGACAAGGATGGGTTTTATTCCAATGAATAATTTAATAAATGTCATTAGTTTTTTCTAACAAAAAAAATTGATGCGGGTTTACTAATGGGAATTTAGCTACAATATGGGTCAAAACAACCGAAGCCGGATGCCAGTGGTGGCTCAGAGGATAAATTCCACATATATCCTTTTCACTTATTATTGGCGTAGCATTATCCATGGAAATTTGGCAGGTTGACCCTCGTATAATAATGACAGTATATGTCAAATTCCAGACAGTTTTAACCTTCCATTAGTCGCGCGTGTATCAGAGAGATACATGCCTATTATTTTTGCAAAAAAATCAAAAAGGAAAAACCTTATAATATTATGGCTTGTAGTAGACCTTAGGTACCCTATACTAAATACTACTCCCAAAATTACATGGTCGTATAGTTGTATAGAAAATTTGGAATTTCGAGAAAACTAGGGGTGCGCTCGGCTTTATACCTGACTGATGCAACGCGACTTATCTTGTTACTATCGGTGCTCTTCAATTGTAACTATTTTTTTGGTATTTTTTTATATCCATATTATGATACGAGGCTGTTCATCTTAGATGAAGATGGAACTCGATAAGACAAAATTCCTCCCAAGTTGACTCGGAAGATACCACATAATAGTATTGTAAAGCTGCCGGGCGTTGTTGGCTATACTGCAACGACTGCAAAAACAGAATCCAACTTCTGGAATCTTTTTTTCAGTAAAAAATGATTGTTGAGTACACGAATAAATACAAAGAAATTGTAAAACCCAAATTCATCAGATGGTTCAATTTTTTTATCAATGATTTAGTACATGTATCTCTGTGATACAGGGCGACTAATGATGTTATAAAAACTAGCGCGCCTAATGGAGGGTTAAGTGTGGTTTACATAATTTCGTAAGTGCCGCAGTATTAAAATTTTCTGGTCTATCTGGCAAATCAAATTTGACACATTTTTCAATAATGCTATATTATCGTCCACGGAAAATTGTTCGAAAATAATTGTTCGAAAGAAAATTGTTCGAAAGAAAATTGTTCGAACGGAGGATTGTTCGAACGGAAAATTGTTCGAACGGAAAATTGTTCGAACGGAAAATTGTTCGAATGGAAAATTATTCGAACCGAAAATTGTTCGAACGGAAAATTGTTCGAACGGAAAATTGTTCGAACGGAAAATTATTCGAACGGAAAATTATTCGAATGGAAAATTATTCGAAAATAATTGTTCGACAGAAATTTGTTCGAAAGTAAATTGTTCGAACGGAAAATTGTTTTTTTGCCGAAAAATCAATAGTTTAACTGTGAATCGTGAATAAATCTATGACCGGAGTTACCCAATTCCTTAATACTTACTATTTGTCCCTGATTCTTAATTCTTGGTTTTTTAAATTCAATATTAATATACAAGGACTAGCGCGCATTAGGTGTACGGGTTAATTTGGGTTGGTTTGCATTTTTTTGGGTTAGTTTGGGCTAGTTGCTAGTTTACATATTTTTGTTTATTTTGGTCATGGTTCGTTTAATACTGGCTAAAAGCGTACTGCTTGACAATTAGACTATCCAAAACCCGTGACACAAATATGGCCGACAAGAGGCACACAAACATTTGACACAAACACAAACCATAACGTCATTAGGTTATGTCATTAATGATCATAATCAAATACTTATTTTCTATTGTGTGCGTCTCAATTTTTGGCCGTTTCTACCCAATTACGGAATCCCTATTGTTTGGGCAAGACTGCTCTACCTAAATTTCACTTGGACACCCAGGACCTACCCTTAAAATGTGGAAATATTTATTTGTTGCAACTCCACCGTCCAGTGTTGTGCTACCTACTTTAAATAATGGATACAGGAGCATCTACAGAAAGACGATGAAACAGGCAAGGAAGATTTATTACAATGAGAGGTTGGGCATCCGCATCCAATAAACAAAAAGAGTAACGACCTACGCGGAAAAAAAAAGAAATATACATATGTGCTTCCAATTTGAAAGCAGATAATATTAATTCATACTACTGTACGATTGCTCAGAAACTGAGTATCAAAAATAGAAAATCTTCTCGAGCGTGATAGGACATTTCCTTGCGAGTGCGCATATCCGTAAAAAAAAAGAAAAAAAGATGGGACGATATCTCAGTTAGGCTGTTGATGTGTTGGCGGATTCCATTAATAATTCTTTTCTTACCGGAAGTTTTCCCTAATTTTTGAAGCAATCTTGGGTAGTACCTTTCTTTAATAGGGTGGTGATGAGAATTTACCATCTTATTACCGACCAATATCCTTACTGGCAACTTAGACCAAAATTGTAGAATGGCTAATTAAGGTGGATGGTGAGCTTCCTTGATAGACATAAATTGCTTTCTCTGTCTCTGTTTCAGCAGTCAAAAAACACTGATGATGCCATATTTCATCTCCTGGATGAGCTATATTAGAAGATAAATGACGAAGAAGTCGCCGCGGTAGTTTTTTGTGACCTGAAAAAAGCTTTCGATTGTGTCTGTCATGAAGTACTGCTTCTAGGGGTGCAGTACTTCAGAGGGGTTCGATATCACTGCAGGAGTGCCCTAGGGATCTGTTCTATTTCTAACATTAATAAAAATACGAGTAAAAAGAAAGAGTATCAAAACGCAAATGAACAATGAGCACTATTTTTTTGAAAAAAATTTCATGACACATTGAATGACACATAAAAAAAGGGTTTGTGTGCCTCTTGGCGGCCATTTTAATTCAAGTTTGACAGCATCTTGGATAGTTCAATAGGAGGCGCTTGGTTTTTTAAATTTAATATTAACATACAAGGACTAGCACGCATTACGTGGACGAGTTAGTTTGGGTTAGTTTGCATATTTTTGGTTAGTTTCGTTACAGTTCATTTAATACTGATTAGAAGTGTACTGGTTGCCAATAATATTTTGACCTGCGCCGTTTTGTCCGCTCGCTTTCGAGCTCCGCTCTTTTGTACCAACGCCGAACTCACGGTTCCGCGGATCTTCTCTTTGAGATTCGGTGAGCGAAGCAAGCAATCGGAGATTCAAAAATTATTGAAATTTCGAGCTGTTGTATTAAAAAAAGGTTTTTCACGTTTTTAGTAGATTTACGATTCCGAGGCGTATAAGTACATTTATTAACAATTTTCCATTCGAACCATTTTCCATTCGAACAATTTTTCTTTCGAACAATTTTCCATTCGAACAATTTTCCTTTCGAACAATTTTCCGTTCGAACAATTTTCCGTTCGAATAATTTTCCATTCGAACAATTTTCCTTTCGAACAATTTTCCCTTCGAACAATAATTATCCTTTCGAACAATTTTAGGTTCGAACAATTTTCCTTTCGAAAAATTTTCTTTTCGAATAATTTTCCGTTCGAACAATTTTCCTTTCGAAGAATTTTCCGTTCGAACAATTATTTTCGAACAATTTTCCGGGACTCCTATATTATAAACGGTACCTAACTATTTTGCGTACCTGCAAAATCTAATGACATTTTTTAAAATTCGGCATTGTCAAATTTCTTTCGTATTGAAGATGACGAGAATATTCTCAGAAGGAAAAAAAAAGGGAAATATTAAAATGTCATGGTTATTTGAAAAAAAAAAAAAATCCAGAGGCTCTCCAGGGAACAATTGAAACCCAACTTGCAGATATATTTGAGATAGGTATAACTTAAGGTTTAAAGTCAGGCCTATAGTTTATTACAGCAACGCGAGATGTCAGTACTGTCGCCCCTATAGTGTGCCCTAACTTGATAGTCAAAAAAAAATAGAAATCTGCATTTGATTAAATTGTGCGATGGAAAGTTTTTTCTTTTTTTTGCGGAAATTCGAAGTATTATTCTGTTTTACATAAACAGGGTTGTAGTTTGGACCAACACAAATAATTTTGAACGTTTATCCGTCGGATTTTTTTAAAAACAGTGTAGCTACAGGCGTATTTCCAACTCTTCTTGCAGTAGCGAGAAAACTACAAGTTCAAAAAATTTGAAAAAAATATATGTCGCGTAGAATTGCAATAGTAGTTCGTAATAAAAATAACGGGAAACGTCATCTATTCGTTTTGAAATAAATGGTGAAAAACCATTTTTTTTTCAGTTTTTGCGATATATCTCAAAAATGGCGAGTCAAATTTGCTTAAAAAAATTATGGATTAAAGTATATCAATAACCATTAAACATATATTTTTTTTGGAATTTTTGAATACAAGGTTCAGAAAATGAGGGTTGACTTTAAACCTTAAATGTAGATGTGAAGCCATTTCTTACCCAACCAACATTTTCCTTAAATTTTAGGTGGGAACCAGCACTATTCAAAGAATTTTGACTGGACAATATACAATCAAAAAACCTTTAGGCCGACCGAAAAAGACAGAGACTATTATGGACCGAATGTTTAAAGAAAATTTACAACGACAAAGGACCCCGCACAAACCTTACGGAAAATGTGTTTATGTCAAATCGTCTGATTTTTTGATAGTGTGTCAAGCTCGATGACTTGAATAAAAGTTATCATTGCGCCAAAGCCCAATAATGAACAGTTTTTGAAATAAACGCCCTTTTGTACTCTCATAAATATAGGTAAATATGACACAATGACATCAAAAAATTAATTGCCTACAGGTGAAAAATGCGCTGAAGCGTTTTAATTTTTTTAGAATCGGAATTGAACTGTATTGACAGCGTTTGACAGGTAAAAATAGATAGGTGAATTCCCAAAAGTTCAAAAGTTTCCCCACACTTAAACTTTTACTTGCACAACTCAACATCAACCTTACATCAACCGTACAGTTCCGCAACCGTAAATTGTTTTATAGTTTGATCCATTTTTCTTCCGATTCATAAAGTCTTTTTGATCATGGCAATGAGGAATATATTGCACTGTTTCATATGTCCTGCGGCACTTCCTTCCAGATTAATGGTGCGTCTTGTTGGAGATGAAAATGCCGATAAGTGTGCCACAGCTCAACAAAGGCGTCTAGCAAACATCAGGCCTATTATAGAAATCAATGAACTCACAAGAATTTGTCCAGCTGCAACAGATCCATTATTAGGGAAATAAATGCTCTTCAGCGAGATCCCGCTTGTTTGCGGCTCAATATTTTGACGCAAAGTTCAAGCCATTCGTGTCTGATTTGCAACTCACCAAATGAACCCCGATTATCTACCGAGGCCAGGGTGAATATCTTCCTTAATAGGGAGATATTATTATATGTTCCAGAATATGTCAAAAGTTGTGCTCACCATTTATTTGGTCGGAAACGGTTTTCTTCTGCAACGACTTCTGCCAGGTTTGAGATTTGTAAACAGGCCCTACATAATTCCAGGTCGAGAGTTGCAAAAGTTTTTGAAACATTTGAGAAATACACCAAAATTGATAGCGAAGATTATTTTTCTGATGCAGACTTTGAAAGCATCGCCCCTATCACGAAAGTTCAGTTTAGAAGTTTATATGATCTTTTCGATCCTATACCGATAGAGAATGGTTATAGATATGTTTCCAGAAAAGATCTACTGGCCTTTTTGTGCAAAATGCGACAGGGATTGTCGGATAGTTTCGTTAAGGCTATTTTCAATTACAGAAGCCGTCAAACTGCAAGTCTCGCGATAGCAACCGTGAGGCAATCTCTATTACAAAGATTTGTACCTCAAAATATCGGTTTTACAGAAATTGATCGCGCCGCATTTATTGAAACTCATGTACCTCCCTTTGCGAATATACTTTACAATGAGAATCCGGGCACCTCGAGAGTTATTGCATATATTGATGGCACGTATTCCTTATGTTCCTAAAAGCTCCAACTTCCAGACCCTGCGGCAAACGTTTTCGATTCACAAAGGTCGTCATCTTGTGAAACCTACACTGATAGTAGCACCAGACGGGTATATTCTGGCAATACAAGGTCCCTATTTTGCCGACTCGCGAAATAATGATGCGGCTGTCCTACGAAATGAGTTTGAACGTGATGCCGAAAACATGAGGGAATGGTTCCAGAACGGCGACATTATTGTGCTTGATAGAGGGTATAGGGATTCAATCCCACTATTACAGGCGCTTGGCATCCAATATCGTATGCCTCGTGGTGTGGAGCGTGGACAACGCCAGTTGTCTACTGAGGATGCAGATGAATCCCGGTTGGTTACCAAAACCCGCTGGATTGTAGAAGCGCGAAATGGACACATTAAAAGCGTGTTCAAGTTTTTCAGCCAAACAATAAGCTTTTTACCGGATTGCGGGAGCTATAATTGATAGGTACCATGCCCTTATAGAAATGAATGGCTGCAATGCTGAGCTGGGTCAATCCATGTTGGAAAAAGCCGGTGAGGTTGAGCAATTTGGTCTGCAAGCGAGTAATGCTACTTGGGAACGGCTGAATGACGGACAATTAGTGGACTTTCCGCAATTGAACATTGAGTATTTGAAAGATTTCACATTTGGTGTGTACCAAGTAACCCTAGCGCAGTCGTATATACAAGAAAAATTGCGACGAGATGGCGATGATGAATTGCAGGTAGACCAACTCGACCCAGAACCGGGATTTATTCGGGCTCGAATTTACTCCCGCTTCAAAAATGCTACTAAGTACCAAATATGGATTACTTATAGAACCGTTCAGGAACTACAGCAACATCCTGAACAAGTGGAAGAAGCAATTTTGGGACATTACTGCACTTGCAAATCTGGTGCAAGGACATTGGGTTGTAGCCATATTGCAAGTTTGTTATGGTATTTGGGTTTTGCGCAACATCAACCCAATGTGCACTATCCCTCAACAATCCTACTAGAAACGGTTATGGATGTTGGAAATCGACATCAGCCATAGTAATAATACTCAAAAACAAAGTAAGTCAGCTCCATTTTTCCATTTTGATTATTGAAGATACTCATATAAACAAAAATTGTACTACCAATGAAATAGTGTTTTTTTGCTAGTCCAAGGCATTCTCCTGGAAGATCCAAAGCAATAGTTTTTTGATTCCACTTATCAGCGCATTTTTCACCTGTAGGTAATTAAGTTTTTGATGTCATTGTCTATAAGATTTACCTATATTTGTGAGAGTACAAAAGGGCGTTTATTTCAAAAACTGTTCATTATTGGGCTTTGGCGCAATGATAACTTTTATTCAGGACATCGAGCTTGACACACTATCAAAAAATCAGACGATTTGACATAAACACATTTTCCGTAAGTTTTGTGCGGGGTCCTTTGGAAATACAATTCTAAAAATGAATATTTTACATTACAAACATTACTGACATACGCGAAAGAAAATTTGGAATTTAAGGGAGGGCAAACAAGTTTATATGAAATTTTAAAATCTATGGGATAAAAATTTAAAGTAGTAAATGGACGTAAAATCTTATGTGAACAGAAACATGTTCTTGATGTCAAAATTACATTTTTTGCGGAAATACCTCCAATATAAACATTCAAACGAAAATATCAGATTCGTGTATTTCGATGAAACTTGGATCTACTAAAACGGATCTCAAGTTCGTCGATGGATACACGAAACTGATATGAAAAGCAACCCATTCAAAATTAAGTCAGAGGGGAAACGTTTTACTATTTTGCATGCGGGGAGTAGTTCTGGGCTGAGATAGGTGCGATTTTTTTCTAGATTCAAGAAACAATGACAGAGACTACCTCAATACCATGAACGCGGACATCTTCCAAGAATGGGTCGTTGATCAACTAATTCCTGCATTGAATATATTTGAAGAGAAATGTGTAATAATCATGGACAACGCTCCATATCATTCAGAGCAGAAGGATAAACCACCTTCATTCTCTTCAAAGAAAGACAAAATGCAGGAATGGTTGGTTAAACATAACGTAGACTTCGACACAAAAATGACCAAAAAACAACTATGGGACCTAACTCAACCATTACGGAATAGACCAAAGCAATACAAAATTGACGACATTTTGAAGAGCCACGTACAGGAAACTCTTAGATTACCTCCTTACCATTGCTAAAATATTCCTATTGAAATGGCATGGGGGTTTTGTAAGAACTTCTATAATAAAACTATAACTTCGCAGCCACCATCCATGGCTAGGGTTGCGAGGATATGGCGTGAGTCTCTTTCAAAATGTACCTCAGACATGTGGACGAATTTTTGTAGACATTGTGACAGAATTATTTCAGAAGACTGGACAAAATACATGGGAGACTTACCTTTCAAAAATATTCCTCCTTTCATTATTTCTCTTGGAGAATCCGATTCCGAATCGGATTCAGAAATGTTGTCTGAATCTGAGGAGGTATCTAATTCTTCAAGTAAAATGGTGGAAGATGAATAAGACGGACTAAAAACGGATCTGAATTTGAACTATTACTTTGACAAAACTATAAGGGGAGGGCGGATAGGACACTGGGAGACAATGGACCCGCTAATATTTCCCGCCTCTTGCGGCTTTCTGATCTATCACGCCAAGGCGCCAACAGTATCTCCAGAATGGTCAACTGGCACAGATCAGATTGTTGCTCGCCACAACTCTTCCATATTGTTGCGAATTAAGTGGACATCGCCATAATAATCGATGATCGCCGACATTCATAAGGGATAGGCACGTCCAGAAGAAGAAGAAATAAAAAAATAAAAATAGAAGAAATGCCGTTGGACCAAACCCGAAAAAAAAGTTACTGCAAAAACATATTTATGCTATTGAGCTTACTGCTATGGTTACGTTTAATTGATAAATTGAATAATTTTACTATTTGAATTTACTCAAATATTTTATACATTCTGGCAACTCGGCTTTTTGTTTCATAACCCTGAAATTTGAAAAATATTTTGTCATCAAATGTCATTATTATACGAGGGTCAACCTGTCAAATTTCCATGGATAATGCTACGCCAATAATAAGTGAAAAGCATATACAGACGACACAAAAGCGTTCCGAAATCCGATTATTCTGTTATCCCATTTCCGGCACAACGACACTGCTAATTTCGTTTTCATTATTTTGTCCCCGGTTGTGTGGTATATTTATGAGGAATACGCGTTATTTTAGATTGATTAAGAACCAGAACGAGTTTTCTTTGAATCATTGTCCTCACAGACTTAGCCATGGGGCTATGACGGTTTTAGAAGGTGCGTGAGAGAAGTATTCTATTCAAATTGTACATCTAGAATATAGACCAGAATGATATGCAATACGAGTAATTATGCTCCGACTGAACTGAAATATAGGTCTCAAATGTCGCTAGATACAGACCGATTGTTATCATCGCGTATGTTTTAGTAACGAGAAATATTGCGCTAGAAACTGCTTTCGACTCGATAAATTTTACCCAATAAATAGCATTTGATCATATATAATGTGAAGACAAATGTGTGAAGAACAAAACCAGCAGAACTGTTGTCAAAGAAACATTTTAAATTTTATATCCAGGACACTCGCTTGGAGATGTGGAAGCTCTCCACTTTCTACTGATATTTTAACATAGGCGAAAGAACAGGGCAAATGAACATTCAAATAAAAATGTGTAATTAACTATAAGCGTCAAGTTTCTCTTACATTTCTTAATCATATTCTAAGGTATACATTGAAGTACTCAGTCCGATAAAGTAGGCCATTTTGTCGCCAAGAATTTATAATATTGACCTTAATTTCTTCATGCCACAATATAAAATATACAAAGGTTTAATATTGCAGCGCAGATAGAACAACTTTATCCCCGGTCTTTATCGAAGTGAAAAATGTCATTATAAAATGTTTCGGATCGGTTTGATTTGAAGGGAAATCGATCAAGTTGAAGAGAAATTTTTGAACTCTAGAAAGTAAAATAAGCCACCTAATTTTTTTCGCTCTGCCACAATTTGAACAAAGATAGAAGACAGGTTTTTGCATTCTCATCCCAATTTGATGGCCACTTATGGAATAGTTTTGCATTGAAAATAACTGGCTACTGGTTGGAAAGAATTTGTTTAATTACTTCATTAGCTTTATTAATGATAAAAACTACACTATTGTTCGTCGATTTTAATCTGATACTCGGACGGAATGTGAGCTGGTGGCTCCCTACATTAGAACGCCAATGGTTACCTGACGTCACACCTGTTTTTGCCATATGAAACACTCCCTCGCTCTTCATACTGCAAGTATCAGTTAAAAATCGACGAACAATAGTTATAGTGGTTTTCATGAAAGTTACAAAACTCGTTACCTAGATTCGTATGTAAATTCCGTGACTACAAAGACAAAAAAAATTCTATCGCTACTCGGTAACAAAAATCTTCATACAATATAATCCCTCCTGTCGGACATTCTCTATATAACGATAGTATTTACCATGTTAGAATATAGAATAACTTTGGGAAGTGTCTAGGTGCTCCTAACAGACATTGGTTAAAGTTGGCTTTAGTCTGCAAATACAAATGCAGCCTCCTCCAACTTAGGTCTTATCAGGTTACAAGTCCAATTTGCTGAATTTAGAGCGACTGACGTCAAAATATGCTCCCATCAATGATCTGCTCCTATAATAAGATAAAATAGAATTAGTAAATGAAAGTTTGCTAGCGTTAAATTTTCGTCTTTGTTGGAACAGTTCCAAACAGAACTGCATCAATTCTGATCAAACAGAACCACCATCTGCGACAAAAAAAAAAAAAAAACAACACAAAACATCCCCAAACGAAAGAATTTTTTTTCGTTTATCCGCAAAAACTGATAGATTCGATACTTTAACAAAGAAAAATTCGGTTAATAAAGCTTGCGAAAGTAACACTAAGTATTTACATAATTCTCGGCATGTAGAAACTTCTCAAACTACTGAGAAAATGCCGGTCGGAGACGACACGCGAGCACAATATGCGGAATTTGGATTCTTCTAATACCGAAAAATATTCGTTAGATCGAGTTTCAATTATTAATCTGGTTCACAAGCTAATCCGAACTACTGGAAATGTTTTATTGAAATGGAATTTTGCCAGGTGCGTTCCAAGTTTATTAATGTTGAAAATCACTCACATCTGACTACCAAACGAGCCGATTGATTGGTAAGAGCATCTTGAGTGTGAAAATCGGTAGCGTCAGACACTTGAAGCTCCCAATTACCATAGCCGAACTCAGGCTGCGCTACTTTAACCCATATGCAATTGTCGCCGTTTCGCTATTATTATTTATTTACTTATATTTCCACTTATTATAATAAAGTTATATATTTTGAGAATTTGAGGTTCAGACAAATAGCACGGCTCCGCGCAAAAAAAAACTAAATGCGAAATATATATCTTGCTAGTTTATAGCTTTTACTCTACCTTTCAGTTTTCCTCGATAAAATATGGCCTATCCTCCAGGTTTCCGCGGTCCTCTGGAAAACGGACCGTTTTGTTTTGGAATACGAACGGGAAAAATTGGTATGACATATTGCGAAAAATTACATCAACTTAAATCAATAGTCGAAAGAGATTTTACGGAACTAGTCAAGAGAAAACATGGGAATCGTATACAAACTTATTATGAAGCCTTAGAGGAACCTGAGATATGATAAATTGTAAGTTGCGGAAGGTATTTCATCTGCAGTTACCACAAAACCGAATGATTAATCGCGTCTTTCGTCTAACTGATTTTGTGTGCGAGAGAGTTCTGTTGTTGGTAAGTCAACTATTCTGCATCTCTTCCTATTTATAGTTGAAAATAACATCTACAACAAATGCAATTATTTATTCCCACTTAAAACACGTATAGTTTTTCAGTGCCATCACGTGTAAATTTATTCACAGGTTAGATTTTTTTTAAAGTGAGCGGATCTGGAGGCGTACAAAAAGCATGACAAGAAAATGTCGCGTATATATCAGGCAAAGTTCGGATTATAGATGCTGAGAAGGCTAATATAATCTGGTTGCACCTTATTCTACCCTATGAATAAAAAAGAGAATTTGCTTTTTGTCCCAAAATCTGAAGCAAATGCTTCGTCCAGTATAAATAAAAGTTAAAGCAAAACCTCTTACTTAAAAGTCGGAAGTAAATACTCCAGGAAAAAGCTAATACTCTTTTTCTTATGAATAAAACAGAGTATTTGCTTCAAATTGGAAGCATTTACTCCTTGCAAAATGCATATGTTCCAGAGCAGATGTATGTTTACTATTTTGATAAATTATTTTCAAATATTCTTACTTCCCGTTTTATTGTAGATTGTAAATTGCATTAGGATTCGTTACAGCTTATTCCAGCCGCTCTAGTGTCCAATATTTATAGGTTTGTTCCAAAGGAGAACGAGTTCCTGGGTGGTGAAGTGCCCACCTCTTGGGGTGTTAGCGGTACCCCTTCAAGGTATTTCAGCCTTTTGCAGAAGTGAGCAGGGCATTCACAGATCAAGTGTTCTATACTTTTTGTTGCTGATTTTCAAGATCTGCAGTGGTCGTTTTCTGATTTGCTTATTGTTTTTGGGTGGTATTTCACCAGGCAATGTCCAGTGAGCAGACCAACGTTCTAATGTCTCTTCTGTTCATGTCAAGTTCTTCAGATCTCCTGCTGAGATGAATATGAACCTTCTTCATATGTTCATTTCTTCAGAGACGTGTTTTTTCATTAGTCCACAAAAAGGCTCTGGGTCTTGAAAAGGTGTTAAAGCGCCTTGCTTTGTGAGACGGTTCGCCTTCTCGTTGCCCTCTATGCCCTGGGGCGAGTTCAGGAATGACACACCCAGTGTGAGTGTGACACCGGTGCGACGCCCTAGCTGTTCAAAAATGCTAGACGGTGCTATAGGCCCAATGGCCAATTGTCAATTCAGACACACCCATAAAATCGCACTCGCACCCTGTGCGTTATTTCTGAACTCGGCCCTGATGTCCTGGTACCCACATCAGGGTTACTTTATAACTCCCAGCCAGTTGTTCAAGGATATTTTTCACCTTCACAAACTAGTTCAGAATTGCGCTTGATGGCTCCTAGTGCCTTTAGAGCCGCTTGACTGTCGGAAAGTATATAAATGTACTCTCTCAAAAGGCCTTTTTTAAAATACTCTTTGGCAAATTTTGTGGGCGTTTTACCGATTGCTAAGGAGAGTTTGAAGTTTGGTCCAGTTATTCCCAGTCCAACTCCTTCCTTTAGCTTCGAACCATCTGTGTACCACAATGATGCCTTGTCCGCTTGCGGTAACTTTGCGTCCATCCATGATTGCCGTTTTTCTACAACCACTTCATATGGAATGTCAAAGTCCAGTGATGTTATCATATGATCTGTTCGTTTCCTTTAGCACTCGAGCCTTAGATTGAAACAACAGGTACTACAGGTAGTATCTTTTACTTCATTTCTTTGAAGCATATGCTCGCAAGTAAAAGGTTTTTATTATTCATATGATATGAAGTAAATGCTTCTACTTCTACCTTTTACTTGAAGCTTTTGCTTATACTTATACCTTTTGCTTAGAAGCAAATGCTCTATTTTTATTCATACGGCTGATTGTCTTTTCTCGAAGCTGAAATATACAGGCAGTGTGCATCGCGGAGAGGTGGGCCAGTTCTATTAGTCGGGAATCAGCACACCGAAATTCGATCACGTACTGTGTGCACTCGAGGATATACATTTAAAAAAATATGTACAATATGGAGAATGCCCTTCCGGATGCAAATCCGGATGGCTCCATTTAATTCGTAATTGCAATTAAGAATAAAATAGTTATTTTTGTCACAAATACCTAAAATGAAGTTTTTCAGGACGAATCATTGCTGTTTCCGGACGAGGCGTCAGCCGAGTCCGGAATAGCAGATGAGTCCTGAAAAACTTCGTTAGGTACGTATAACAAACACTATTTTTTGTCATACGCTTTTTAGAATTCTTCAGAACGCTGAAATTTGCAAAATTTCCTTAATTAATGAAATCATAAAGGTGCATCTAGAAAGAAAAAAAAATCCTAAAAAAAAGCATTTTACGGACTCCGTGAAATAGCCGTTTTTGGGAGCGTATGACAAAATAGTTATTTTTGTCACAAGTACCTAAAATGAAGTTTTTCAGGACGAATCATTGCTGTTTCCGGACGAGGCGTTAGCCGAGTCCGGAATAGCAGATGAGTCCTGAAAAACTTCGTTTAGGTACGTGTGACAAACACTATTTTTTGTCATACGCTTTTTAGAATTCTTCAGAACGCTAAAATTTGCAGATTTTCCTTAATTTTTGAAATCATAAAGGTGCATCCAGAAAGTTCAATAAACAGCGCAAAACATTCGCGAAGTGTGAACGTTGCAGAACATGATTGTCAGTTTCTATGGTAAGTTTGAAAAAGTTGGCTGAAGTTCTGTGATTTTATCATTTGTTGAAATCGTTGAAATTTGTTAGAGGTCATCAGAATTGTTTGTGAAAACTCACATAAAATGTTCCAAAATCCGGAATATATTGCTGATAAGGCTTAGAAATCGTATTGGATTTACTATCTAGGAAGTCTCGTGCCATTTACCATAAGGAATATGATGCTTTTATTGAATGGAAACACGAAAATGGTATATTCGTTGTAAATGAAGATGTGTTGCTGAATTATTTACACGAAAAAGTAAGTAAACATTTCAAAAACTGAATAGCTACTTACGCGTATTTCAAGGCTTTTCCATTAAAATTCTCTCTTAAATTACAGTCGCAAACGTTCAAACCGTCGACAGTTTGGTCGAAATATTCCATGCTGAAAGCAGTGTTAAGTGTTAAAGAAAATATCCACATTGACCAATTTCCAAGAGTAATTGCTTTTTTGAAGAGGAATTCGGTTGGTTACGAGCCTAAGAAGTCTAAGGTTTTGTCCAGAGAAGAGATCGATCAATTTCTGGCTACGGCTAGTGATGAAACTTATTTACTTACTAAGGTTAGTTGGCGGAGATGATTTTTAAATAGGTAGGTGGTTTTTTATTGTATCTCATTTCATCTTAAGGTTGCTCTTGTCATTGGTCTTTGTGGAGCATGTAGAAGATAGGAATTGCACTCTCTACAAGTGCAAGACATCACAGAAAAAGACAACAACTGCCTTCTAGTCACTCTTGCAGATACGAAGACTAATATCAAAAGAATGTTTCCGGTGGTGGGCGAAGGGAACAGTGCCAATTCAGTTGAGTTGTATAGAAAATATGCTTGTCTTCGGCCAAAAAATGTACCTCATGATTATGTCTTCATCTCCTATCGTAAAGGAAAATGCACCATGCAACGGGTCGGTATTCATTCATTCGGAAAGATGCCTTCAATTGTAGCAACATTTTTAAATTTACCAAACCCGAACGAATATACAGGTCATTGTTTCCGACGTAGCGCTGCTACTCTTGTCGCAGATGCAGGTGTGGATTTTACAGCGTTCAAACGCCTGGGAGGTTGGAGGTAAAAATATTAATATTTTTCGAACTTGTTTTAAACAACAATAATTATTTAGGTCGTCCACAGTGGCGGAAGGTTATATAGAAGAATCTATTGAGAAAAAGAAGAAAGTTTGCAAACTGCTTATGGGAGAAAAAAAAATCGTGACCACTTCCACGGATGTTTCACCATGTACATCCACATCGTTCGCATTTGCTCCACCTCAGAAAATGGATTTACCTGACAATGGGAAAGAAGTAATTTCGTTCACAGATACCAGTTTTCAAAATGCACAAAATTGTTCATTCCATTTTCATTTTTCCAAATAACTTATCAGTCAAATAATTATTAGATTACCTACTTTAGTTGTTAGCTTTTGATGTTGTTACTATATAAATAAGTAATACAAATAATGGAAGCTGTTTTTTTTTTTGAATTTAGACATTCTATGGAATTTTGGAATAGTCCGTAAAGGTTGCCATGATGACTTTCAGGGACTAGGCCTAAAAAGAAGCATTTTACGGACTTGAATGAGTCCGTAAAATAGCTGTTTTTGGGAGCGTATGACAAAAAAATATTTTCCGACTTTTTTGAATTATCCGAAAAATACTATTTTTTGTGTTTAACTCACGATTGTGACGCTATTTTTCAATATTTTTTCAAAATTCTTGAACCAATTCAAAGCCTAGTTATTGTAGATTTCACCTGCATGTGCAAAAAATTATTCGCGCCGCCGCTGCCGCATTTATCTCAACGGACGCCTTTGCCCGCATCTTGGCCCCAGCGCGGCCCAACTTCGACAGTACTTATTTATTCTGTGAGGACGGACATTTCTATAAAACCTAATTAGGTAACTAAAACTTACTAAATTTTAATTTAAATAAAACCCGCCTCTAGAATAGCAACCTTTTATACCACCCAGCCCTGCTTTTAAACAACTACAGTTTAGTTTCTAGTGCATATCTTATCTGGAGTTTGCATTTGCAGCACCATTTTCGAATCTTACATCGGAACGGATACGTATTGTGGTTAATTTTAAAATGAGAAAATTATTATGTTTCAGATCCCAACCAAAATTAACTGGGTTGGGAATTTCTGGATTTATTAAAATCGCACTTTCCCACACAATTATTTCATAGGCAGTTCGGCAGTTCTTTCTTAATACTAGGTCCATACATGCTGATTTTGCTCATGGAATGCATCCTCTGTGGGTGGCGAATTCCTTATATCAGATTTACATGTATAAAATAGATGTGCGTATGACATATTGTTTATTTGAAACGCCAGTAACTGATGGCCTAACATACAAAATTTTGAAACAATATATAAGTAGCTGCGTTTTCGAAACTCATTAAATTATTGTAGTGGAGTAATCTAGAAGTGCCTTTAATTCTATATCGTTACTCAAATCCATTTGCGTAGGATTTATCCGTGGATAATTCTTTTATGATGTGGTGCCCAGGTGCATAATTCTATCCATTCAGGAATTATGCACCTTTGTAATAGAGACAGAACAAATATGTCGGTATCGGCCGACTCTGTTATTATTTGATGTTACTGTAGGTTTGACAAGTATTGGATTATTGGATAATGGCAAATATTCTAGTGCAAGCCTTATTGTGATGGGAAAAGTGTAGTTCAGGAAGTATTTTAGAAGTATTTGCTGAGGTATCTATACCATATAATTTGTAAAGTCTGTTTTTTTTTTTAACAAAACCTAAGTAAAAAATTTGTGTTACATTGTAGATATTGCTAACATTATGTACCTAATGTTGACTTTTATCTTTAATAAAAAACCAGATAAAATTTGTTGTTAATAAATTGAAATTGAAGATAGTGAAGTAATGTAGGCATTTTCTGCCATTCCAGTGGTAGTTATGACGATATTCCTGAGAAGGCGGTTATATTCCGTCCATATCCATTGCCTATTTTAACGAAACAATTATCAAAACGGAATAAATAGTTGAATAGTTCTTCCATTTTCTACAGGTCGTGATCGAATGGCCTCCTAATTTCTTCTAACCGAGTTTATTGAAGTATAGGTCGGATCGAGTAGGTATCCGTTGAAACGGCAGCGACCAGCGCGCATCGGCGTTACACAAAAAAAATCTCGGAAACCGTTACCACTAGTGCAAATTTATTTTCACCAAAAACTTCCTCACTCATTTAGGCACATTTTTCGTCGATTGATCATATATTTATCTTCAACCGTTCAAAAATTTTCTCGATGCTGAAAATTTCACTTCAGTTTTGGTACCGCACCTTCTTTTACGTAATCTGACAAATTCAGTTTAAAAAAAAATAATTTTTTGCACATGCAGGTGAAATCTACAATAACTAGGCTTTGAATTGGTTCAAGAACTTTGAAAAAATATTGAAAAATGGCCTCATAATCGTGAGTTAAACAAAAAAAATAGCTTTTTTCTGCGATTGACAAGAAATGTCAGCATTTTTGACCGGTTGACAGGTCGCAAAACTCAATATTCTGGTATTTCAATTATGTTTCAATAGTTGCTAAGGAATCAATGAATAACAATACGGGAAACACTTTTCCGGCCTAGGCCGGGAAAGTGATTCTTGTACTGCTGAATAATTGGAACTAAAAGACAAACATTTAACAGGTATTTAACCGATCGCAGAAAAAATAGTATGTGTATTTCGGTGGAAAAGCACATTCTCGGCCTTCGGTGTTTGCGGGCCTCGGCTACGCCTCGCCCGTCAACTTACACCGGGAATGTGTCACTTTTCCACCTAAATACACAATATACTATTTTACGATAATTCAAAATTGTCGGAAATTATTATTTTTTTCCTAATTGCAATTACGAATTTAAAGGAGCCCTCCGGATTCAGATCGGCAAGGTCATTCTCCACACTACATATTTTTTAAAACGTATATCTTCGAGTGCACAGTTCGATGTGTAGGAGACGTCTTTTCGGCAGTCTGCTCCCCGACTATATTTCATTACTTGGAAATAAGGAACTAAAAAGGGTTTTCGTCTTTTTGTTGTGATTCCGAAATTAGAAAGATGGCTTGATTTACAAAAAAATCTACTTATTTTTTTGACTCGGTCTGGTTACCTATGTTTATAGCAGAAGGGAACTACATTTCGTCGAAATAAGAATTTTAATCTATATCTCTTTTGTTCCTTGGATTTGTATTTATGTTTGATTTGAATGTGGACAAATAGAGGGGAAAAATATAAATAAAGATATTTTAAATCTAGTCTAGGAAAAAAGTAGAAAAATACATGCGTTGCAAAAAAAAAATTTCTACCCAAATGAATTTTTCAGGGATGATAGGGGGCGGGTGGGTGATCATAAAACCGAAAATATCAAACATTCACCCCTCTGGCGTTTTGCGCTATAGGGGTTGAAAGTGCGCCATTGTCAATTACTTGGTACCTATTGATTTTACAAAAAAAAGTTTCAAATAAAAGATGTGCAACATTATTTGATCTACAATGTTTATCTGAAGACTTTTTTGATTAAGGGCCGTCTGTGGTCATAAGGGCTGTTTGAAATTTTATAATGAAAATGAAAAAATTTAACCAACGTGAAAAAATTTTCTACAACACATACAACATTTTTTCTCTATGAAGTTTTTACTCACCCCCTGCCGTTTTTCAATAAGGGTAGTTTAAAGTTTATTTATTTTTTTACAAAAAAATTTTCCTACTAAAAGTTTTATAAGATTACATTTCCTACAATTTTTCCTCATCAACTTTTTTTGTTACTCACCCCCATTCAGCGGGGGGACTTTTCGCTCGGGGAAATTTTAGTTTTTAGTGGTATATATTAATTTTTTTTTTCTTTTCTCGCCTTTGGTGCATATAAAAAGTTGCAATTAACATTGTATTAAAAGGATTTTTTTTCCACCACCTTTTTGTTTTTAGGGGTAGTTCGCCTATTTTCAACTTTACAAAAAAAAGTTATAGAGAAAAGTTGTTCAAAATAATAAAATGAACAAGTTTTCTCGAGAATTTCATACATCTGTCAAAACTGGTATTCTAACAATAAATTGACATGTTTTGATTGTTGATTTGAACCAATCAGATTGTAATTACGCGATAATTTGCACTAGTGCAAATTATCAGATAATTGCATACTAACTGGTGCGAAAACTGGTGTTTTGACATTTTTTGACAAAAAATTTATATTTTTGATTTATGAAATTCTCTCATTAAATACAACTCGTGCAATGGAAATATATTTATAATTTTCGACAAATTTGCACTCATGCGTTTTTAATTGAAAAAGGCACTCGTGCACTACGTGCACTCGTGCTCTTTTTCAACTAAAAATGCATTCGGGCAAATTTCCCAAAAATTATCAATAATTTCCATTGCACTAGTTATATTACTATTGATAATTTTTTTTTGTAAAGTTGAAAATAGGCGAACTACCCCTAAAAGGTGGTGGAAAAAAAATCCTTTCAATACAATGTTAATTGCAACTTTTTATATGCACTAAAGGCGAGAAAAGAAAAAAAAATTATATATATATACCCCTAAAAACTAAAATTTCCCCGAGGGAAAAGTCCCCCCGCTGAATGGGGGTGAGTTACAAAAAAAGTTGATTAGGAAAAATTGTAGGAAATGTAATCTTATGAAACTTTTATAAGGAAAATTTTTTTGTAAAAAAATAAATGAACTTTAAACTACCCCTATCGAAAAACGGTAGGGGGTGAGTAAAAACTTCATAAAGCAAAAATGTTGTATGTGTAGTAGAAAATTTTTTCACGTTGGTTAAAATTTTTCATTTTCATTATAAAATTTTAAACGGCCCCTATGACCACAGACGGCCCCCAATCAAAAAAGTCCTTAGATAAACATTGTAAATCAAATAATGTTGCACATCTTTTATTTGAATTTTTTTTTTTGTAAAATCAATAGATACCAAGTAATCGCCAATGGCGCACTTTCAACCCCTATAGCGCAAAACGCCAGAGGGGTGAATGTTTGATATTTTCGGTTTTATGATCATTCACCCTCCCCCTATCATCCCTGAAAAGTTCTTTTAGGTAGGATTTTTTTTTTTGAAAATCGACAATTTTCCTAGACTAATCTTGTTTCGACATAAAGTGGGTAATATAAACGTGAACGTGACGTATAAACGAAATGTAAAAAAAAAAATTGGAATGAACAGTTCCAAGAAGTGTTTTTAAGAGCTAACATTTTAAAAAGCAAATATTTACTCGATTCCTCCTTGATTGAAGGCTTGCTTATGGTAAGCAAATAGAGCGGCAACTAAAGAGCTCGCAAAACAGAAATATGGGTTTGGACAAATGAATCATATGAAGTTTGAAAATGGCATATTTGAGGCAAATCAAGTTTGTCCTTCTGTTGAATGAGAACCAAAAGACCAAGGTATATCGTTGGTGTAGAATCTTTCATGTATTGTAACGTCTACAGCTTGTAAACATTAGCCGCGAAACATAAATGCGGATATATCTCTATCGGAGCGATGCCAGGCTTGTTTTATGTACGGCTTCCGATTTTGTGACGTAGATATCAGAATTTGGTCGTAGAGGAAAAAAGCACACTCATTGTGGTGCAAGGGATTTTCAATTTATTGGAATCAATAAACAAATTGAAGAATTTAGGTTGTGGCTGAGAAATATCAGCAGACGAAAAACATGTGCAAGTCAATTTATTAGTATGCCAAGCCAAAAACTGCTACTTTCTTCCTTTCAGAAGAGTGTATAGGTCACTCTTTCATAAGTACATTCTGGCGAATCTAATTATAGTGAAATGGCACGGAGGCCCCTTGAACAATTTTGGAAAAGCTTTGTCTAGGGGCCGGTGTTTTCATGTAAATTGAGGATTTATTGCTACAGTTCTAAATATTATTAAATGGATAAGCTCCCAAGGCTGAAAAGCATCGACGCAGATTTTGACTCCTTCAAAGCTGCTGAACAAATTGTATATCTTGGAAGAAAGCCTCAATAACTTCATATTAACTTTTGAAAAAAGCAAAGCAATGACTGTAGAACTCAAACAATGTGAGTTAGAGGTATTATAAATATATCGCCGATTGTTCATCATACCCAGGCGAAAGCTCGCATTACAATTTCTATCCAACATTGAAATTAAATATTTACTAGGCACCGCCTCACTTTCAGAAACCAACAACCTAAATAGTATGTACTTACAAAAAATTGATTAGAAAGTTCAAATCGCAAAACAATACAACTAGTCGCCTAATAGAGATTTATTTTATGTATATAATTATCGGTGTATAACCTTCTACTTCTTCCTAGTTCCGATCTCCGACCATCTCTGTCAATCCAGGCATCCTCCTCCAAGCCTCTGTCTCTCATTACCTCGTCTACTCTACTCCACTTCTAAAACGATTTTTAGATATGCCGTGACTTCTTTCTCCTGGCTGAATGATTTTCTTATGTATTCTCGTATCTGCCATTATTTTTGTACAAATGCCAACCAAGTCAGTCCTTTTTCTTTGATATCAGGACCCGTATTCTCGAAATAGGTGATCAGTGATCGTGTAGGAAAAGTGGGCGGTGTTCTCCTAACTTTCGGCTTTCCTGCATTCTCGAAATATGTGATCATTCCCATCCTACAAAAAGTATGCGAACGACGTTCTACTGGGTCTTTACCATGCGAACTGACAATCGTGTGAGAGAAAAATTATTGGAGTGTGCGCGAACCACAACTTTCAACTTTTTGTTTTTATTATTATAACCTTTAAATCGAATCACAACTTTTCTTATTCCATATTGCAATTATTATTCTTTATATATTTTTCTAGTTGTTAAATAAGAGAGATACTTTTATTGACAAAATAATTATATCAAGCTTAATATACCTAGTAATATTGTAATGGATGGAATCGGAGCTATAGCAGCTGTGATAATTAATGATTTGGAAGATGCAGAGGAACAAGCAAACCAGCCAATTAGAAGATTTTATGCACGAGAAGACGCTTTTGCATTAAGTGAAATTAGGTTCCGAAAACTTTTTCGTTTAAGTAGAAACTTAACAAGTAATTTAATTCAAGAGCTTTTACCGTTTTTGCAAGGTCCTACACGAACATCTGCTGTAAATATACAAACAAAGGCAAGTATGATGAATTATATTTCGAGACAATAAATCAAATAAGTACACTGTAGAAATTAAGGGTGATACCTATACAGTACAGATATATATGATAACTTTTTTTAGGTGTTTATTGCTTTAAGATTTTTTGCAACTGGCAGCTACCAGGAAATTACCGGTAGTAGTATTTTTACTGTAGTAAGCCAAGCTACTGTTAGCAGATGCATCAACGAAGTAGCTTTAGCCTTAAATAGGCCAGACATTTTAAATCGATGGGTTAAATTTCCTCAAAATATTCGAGAGTTAGAAGAACAAAGATTAAGGTAACATAACTAGGAAATTGTGTTAATTTTTTGTTAAGTGACTGTTGTTACTTGGTAAATAATCGACATTTTTTTCATAGGTTTTATCAAAAATATCAATTTCCCGGGGTCATTGGAATTATAGATTGCACCCATGTGGCAATAGTAAGACCACGAGGACCAGATCACCCAGAACATATATATGTTAATAGAAAAGGGTATCACTCTATTAACGTCCAGTTGGCAAGATATTTTGCATGTTACCTATATGTTTTTTTTTTTGTGGAATGTAAAATAATTTTACTACACTCATGTTAATTTTTGTAGGTATTATAATTGACTTAATAATATTTTTTGCAGATATGTGATGAAAACATGATAATTTTAAATGTGGATGCTCGGTTCCCTGGGAGTAGCCATGACGCCCATATTTGGAGGCAATCTAATATAGCAAATATTTTGGAGACCATCTATAGAAACAACCAACGCAACCCTTTCTTTCTTCTTGCTGATTCAGGTTAGTTATTAAAAGTTTCAAACAATTTGTTAGTTATTGTGAGAAATTAGGTTATGGGTTGAATAATGATAATAATTTTTTGCTTACAGGGTACCCTCTCAGGCCTTGGATCATGACACCGCTGCAAAGAGAGCCTAATAATAATGCCGAGGAGAGGTTTGATGCAAGACAAAAGAGTGTCAGGAGTGGCATTGAAAGGTGTAATGGAATACTTAAGAATAGGTTCCGGTGTTTATTAAAACACAGGGTGCTGCACTACATGCCACCAAAAGCAGGTGTTATAATTAACGCTTGTGTAGTACTGCACAATATGTGTGTTAGAGCTAATGTGCCTGAGCCTGTTGAGGAAGACATTGAAAATATAGACTTCGGAATTTATGTTAATGATGTGCCTCCTGAACCAATTGGAGTTGTAAATGCAGATTTAGCTCTAGCAAGGCAATTACAGCAACAAATTGCCATCAACCACTTCAATGGAAACGATGGCTAATAATATATAAAGATGCTGGCTTGCTAATGTTTTTAGTAATAATGTTTTTTATAGTATAAATTTGTCGCATTATATTTAAATAAACAATAAACTTTGATTTCATTGTCTATTTTTCTTTCAGTAAGATCAGTTGACACATACTTTTTATATAATATGGAAAAAACTCAAATACATTTTTTGGTTTCATCTAATTTAAATTTATTCAAATATTTTGTCACCTACTGCTTGGACAAGCATCTCAAAATCATTTAAACTTTTCTACAAGGAACACATTTTTGTACTTAATTGCCACAAAATCAATATCACCTAAATAACTTAGTAATAAAAATAACTTCTATTATTTGGTAATCAAGCACTAAAACAGAATTTTTAAACTACAAAAACAAAACACTAATATAAAAAAAAATTAAAAAAATCAAAAACTTCCCTGTTGTACATTAGGTTAAAATAAAATTTTACATTTCTAATTGATTAATTAACAACAAATAAAAATAATACTTATAGATATACCACATTATAATAAAATGTTTAAATATCTTTTGTTATTATATGTTTCATGTTTACAAGTTCTTTTAAAATCTCTTTTTTAACTAGATTGGATTCATTCTGCAGTTCATTGGATTTTTTAAGTAATATTAATTTTTCAGCTTGGTACTTTGTTCTATTTTGATAAAACCTGATTTTTTCTTTATAATAATTCTCCACAATGTCTTTTTTTGCTTCCTCGACTTTGACCAACTTCTGACAATTTTTTAATGAATGTTCGAGCCTTCTAGTTTTTGTAACTACTTTAAACTTTTTATTTAAAGGTGTACTGGTTGTTGGTTCAGGCTGCAAAGCATATCCATGATCCATTTCATGTTGATCCTGGAAATATATATCACTACTTTAGATTTGCATTATGTTTAATATAAACTTAGGGTTACTAATATTGGTAAATTTTGTAGGTAGATAATGCATACCTGCCTGATGCTTATAATATATTTCAGATCAAATCTTACCTGTATCGATTTGTCCCAGTTTTCCATATCAGTATTTTCTTTATTTTGCATTACAGCCTCATCTACAACTACTACTTCAGTCTGAAAAGTAAAATAGTATTAAAAAGTTGTAATAAAAAACTAGGTAATACCCAAGTGCATACCTCACCAAAATCAAAGTAAGCATTTGGAATGGCGACACTTGCTTCTCCAAATGTTGATACCTTTGGAATCATTTCTAGTATAGTGTTCTCTGTATTGTCCAGAATGGTGACATTTTCTGGCCCCCCTCCTGTTCCATGTAGGTACAATTTGTCTTTTGTAGCCTTTAACTTGACATTTTTCTTTAAGTCCTGCCAAGTCTGTAAAATTAAAAAATGAAACCCTGACTAGGTAAATCATTCGGTGAATTTAAACACTTTAAAAATAAAAGCTAACTTACTTTACGCCACATCTTCCACTCTTTATGGGCCCCTCCTGGAACAGCATTTAGTTTTAGGGCGATTTCGTTCCAAAGATGTTGGGCTTTTTTGAAAGTAAACTCTTTTGTAAACTTCGCGCTTTGTAGATCTTCATGTTGCTGCATAAACTCCACCAAAATATCTTTTTGTATCCCGTTGATCGGAGCCGCCCTTATCTTATTGTGGTCATTAGACATTTTTTTGAAAATAGATGAGCACAAGATTCATGAAACAATTTTCACATAACCTCAAAACGGGGAACAAACAATCAGCGAATCAACAATGAAGTTAGCAGTTATTCATAGATTTTGGCTTTCAGCCCAAATATATAAGCGGCAACGCTGGATTCGTCGATCACTCGTTCGGCCATCATCGCACGGTTTCAAGAATAGGGCGTTTTGCCAATGAGAGAATAACCATACGATGTGATCTATCCTTTCTCTCGGAGGAACGATCACTTCTCTCAAGCTCGAGAATAAGCAGCCAGTAGTATTCTCTGTCTATAGATTATTAGTTATATTGTACATAATCTTAAACTAATTAAAGAAAAAATACTGATTTTTGTTCTTAAATAATTTATTAAAAAAAAAAAAAATTGTTAGTGATTCTTCTGAGTTAATAGAAAAAGTTGATATACAAATTCGAATATAAAAATATAAAGTAATTAAAGTAAAAATAATTGATAAAGTTGTTTTTTACTACCAAACCCTATTTCCCGTATTCTTCTAATAATTTACATATCGTGTAGATCCACTGTTGATATTTCTGCTCTAAAACCAGCTGTTCGTTTGTTGAACACTTTTAATTTCCGGCACAATCAGCTTATTCAATCCCTCAACTTAACTCTTGGATTAGTAAAGTGTTCCAAGAGGAACGTGAGTTCGGCGCCACCTATTTTATAGGTTAAATAGGAAAACCCTGCGATATTGTGCAGTTTAAGTTGAAGGATTGCGAAGACAACTGTAAGCTGTAAACATTAGAAAAAAATAATAATAATAAAACAAAATATTTGAAAACAGATCAAGTTGATTTATTGGTTTTGAAATGGTTAGGTACTGCTGTTGACTTATGCAATGCAATAACAATAATACGACAACTGGTAAGCAAGATTTCACTTGCGAGTGATCAGCCCGTTTCTCAAATAATAAAAAATAGAAAATAATTAGTTACTAACATTTAAGTAACAAATAAAGAAATATCAATAAAAATCTAAACAGAATCAACTTTCACAAACTGATGGGGTCTAGCAAAACAGTAACATAACTGTAAGGAAAATTTATAACCTATAACAAGTAACCCTCAGCTTCTGAAAATGATTAATTGAAAAGTAAATGAAAAGGAATGTGTATAAAAATAATAATTGGTTACACACTAATTGACTCACTCTGGTGTAGTTCGGAGTACGTTCAGTTATCTTCACTGAAGATGTTCCACTGTTCGGTTATTGATCAAATAATTGGTTATTGAATTGGTGGTTGTATAAACGTAAAAGTGCTCCCTCATGAATCAACTATAGAGCAAATATTCTGCATGGGGGAAATGAGTGCCACCAAAAGTGTACTTGCACCGCAGACGTGTTGGAATAAACTGGAGTAGAATAGAACTTCAGGAAGAATCTTTGTAACTGGGTTTTGGTAATGTAACCCATAGATAGGATTGTTGTAATCCTGTGATGAAACGTGTAACTCGGTGATGTAACCCTCAAATTTAATCCAGGCTTAAGAACCAAAAATATTTACTGGCCTGAACTGAGCTTCTGACAATGACAATTTCGGCGAATTAATATAAAATGAGCATAGTTACCTCTTGTGATGTTCGTAAGGGTTAGAACAAAATGACACTGGTGTTAATGACCGGTGGACTGGACAAATATCTTTATGAAGTCCAAGATAACACCCCTTGAAAAATGTACACCAATTAGCAATTAAAATTCTCAAAAATCTCGACTATTTTTCTAACTCGGCTGCGCCTCGTTAAAAAAATCAATTCTCGATCATCAAAGTTGCATTTCGCGGACTAGATACAAAAACAACTATTTTCCACTAAAACATTTTTATTGATTTTTTTTATAGGTACAATGTAACAGAATATTTATTTGTTTTTTAGTACAAATTAATTAATTCCTTAAGTGCTAGGTTTTGCTTTTTGGACAAATAAACATCTATTAATATCCTTAAACGTCTATTTTGTGTGTGTTAAGAACCAGCAATAACTGCTTGGGGGAATCATACACCCCAGTGTGTGTTTGGTGTTTTCAAAAAGTATGTGTGTGTACGGAGGGTTAACATTTAGCAGATCGTATGGATAGTGGCTTTCGAATTTAAAGAACTATGTAGAACGATCACCTCAATGCCTAATTCTCAGTTAAGAGTTAACCAACATTTAATTTAATTTTAATTTAATATAATTTTTTTATTTGAGGTAAAAACGACAGCATCAAATTATGAACGTTTAACATTAAAATTTTTAGTTTAGTCTAATTCTCAATTTAGCTTAATTCTTTATTTAGAAGTATAAACCAAGCATAAAACCCAAACGGTTAATTTTAGAGCAAAACCGATCTAATATTCAAATATCTCATCATAGAGGGAAAGCGCCATTTGAAAACATAAGGGTGATACCGGTACAGTTCTTCTTGGAACATCCTGCATCAAAAAACTTTGTGCAAAAAATGTTTAGACAATCGATGGACCAAGCCATGAAATCGTTCAAACATAATAACGCATTCAAAAGTCGCAATGTCATGTTTTGATTCCGCCACATACAAGCGGATAAGGCCTTTAGTTCGAGAGAATATGATGTTTAACCGGAACTATGGAACTTTGCTCCTCGTATGGGAATGGTGTTGGATTATTTCCGAATTATCGGTTCTCGATTAAATGCCTATCGTTTCCAATTAAACATTATTAAAAGCCAATCAGGTATTTATGGAAAACTACTTTATACGTTGAAACTTTTTAATTTACAAACTTCTTCCAGCACACGAAATATACTAAAAGTTGGTAGAAAACTCAAAAATTACTTTCATCTACTTGTGATTTTCAGTTTACGAACTCTTTAAGTGAAGTGACGAGCGCAAGCATCGCTTATTCAATCTTCCGCTTGATATTCCATCGGCAAAACGTGCCGAAGCACTGATATACCATTTCAACAAACTTTTTCGACTGTCAAATCCCAAATGCGGTATACGTCCTCTCGTGCGGAAGGATATCTTTTTGTACCATCTCGACTGCATCATTTTATTATACCCTAGTCTTATATTTCAAGATGCATACCTGATTAGAATTTTCGATCGTAAAATAAGCACGAAAATTGTACCTGGCAAAGCCAAATGGCATGAAAATGTGACTCTATTTTAAAATCGTGAATGGCTCAAAAGCGAAAAGAATAATTTATAGTTTATTTACGTGACTCGCTTTATTTCCGCCCGTATGTCGTAACCCCTACGTATTTATGAGTTCTCTAGGACATTTGATTATGTCTGGTGCGTGCAACTTAACAACTAATTGAGATAGAATCGCAAGAATTTTTAGCTCAATATTAGGGTAACTATTGCTTGGTAAAATACAGGCAGCCGAGCTTGTCATCTTGTTATCTTGTCTATCTCTCATGGCTCGCATTTAATAATTATTTATGTTTTCCATATTGAGGGTATGTAATAAGATTGAGCTTTCTGGATCAAATTTTAATGGATCCTGATGGAGATATATTAAATGTACATAGAACATTTCAAAGGTTCAAGAAATATCTACATCAATATTCCAAATTACGCATCAGGCAAATCGCCATGTATTCATTTTATTCCGTTACATTAAATTACATTGAAAAGCAACGGGGGCCTTTACGCGTTCTGCCCTATTTTTCGGATACAAAGAACTGCAATTTAAGGCTCACCAATGTGAGAAAAACTTATCATCTCTTGATAAACCTGCAAATAGACAGATTGCTGTGCAGAGCTTCACACACTAGACACTTAATGTCCTAAATCTATAAAACGATCACCCTAGCAATTAATTGCGATAAAATCTCGACAATACCATATTTAGCTCCTGAAATAAAAATAAAATATGATAGAATCAGGTGCGCGAAATCAGATTTTCATGATTCTGACGTGGACTTGAGACTCGCCTTCGAGAATTTGAATTGGCATGTCCGAACCAGCGAAAGCTTATCCTTATTGTTGAAATAGATTCAAACTATTTGCAGTTGAATTGCAGAAAAATTATAGCGATTCAGTAGTATGCACACACTGGCGTAACTAGCCATCTGACCTGGGGGGGGCCTAGGCCTGGCAGAGGCACCGATTTTTGAAAGTCCTCGTAGTTACAGGATAATATGTTTATAAAGTCTGTTTCTTTTTTTTAAGAGAATTTCATACATCTGTCAAAACTGGTATTCCAACAATAAATTGACATGTTTTGATTGTTGATTTGAACCAATCAGATTGTAATTACGGGATAATTTGCACTAGTGCAAATTATCAGGTAATTGCATACTAACTGGTGCGAAAACTGGCGTTTTGACATTTTTTGACAAAAAATTTTTGATTTATGAAATTCTCTCATTAAATACAACTCGTGCAATAGAAATATATTTATAATTTTCGACAAATTTGCACTCATGCGTTTTTAACTGAAAAGGCACTCGTGCACGTGTGCTCTTTTTCAACTAAAAATGCATTCGGGCAAATTTCCCAAAAATTATCAATAATTTCCATTGCACTAATTATATTACTATTGATAATTCCCCAAGTCAAAAACTTAGTAACTATGTTGGCAACACAAGCCTTTTCTACATAAAAAAATTGAACGCTTTGACAATTTTACATTGTATTGCCAACACAATGTCATTTTGACCTTTATCTTTAAAAAAAAAACAGATTTTAAATTTGTTTATAGAGGGAGGGGAAAGGTTGACGTAGGCGCCGGCGGAGGCAAAAATTTTTTTCCGGATGTCACGCCTAAAAACTCTAAGGGCCGGTTTATCAATAGAGGGTTACCCCATGAGTTACAGATAACCTTGGGTCAAAGTTGTGACAAGTGTTTATCCATCCAGGGTTAACTGCTAACTCGAAAGTTATTGCAGCAAAAAGTTAACCCGCGCTCTCACGGCAAGTTAGCGTATTTGACCCTGGGTTAACCTCAAAATTTTCTCTTATTTTCTATCTGATTTTTTTTAAAAAGTGGTGGTTTTTGATTGAATTTTCATCTTGTGAAGAGATGGGGGACCTAGATTTCAGTGATGATGATCGGTATGTTCTAGAATTTTTAGAACATGTATAAGCGGCGCCTCTACCACTTAAGGCTGCGGTCAAATCCCTGACGATTTTGACGACGTCGACCTCTTTGCACGTTTTCGCTTGCGAAAGAAATATTTTTATTTGTTCTAGAACAAATCGAGCATAGATTTGAATTCCCAACAATCCTGTTTGTTGGAGATTTGAGTATATTGTATATTTTTACACAGAATACCTACACGAAACCAAACTTTCCGCTAGTGGGGATTTACACCAAAGTAGCATGCGATGTGCGACTTGCTGCTAGAAGGCAAGAAGCGATAGCTACTTATTTCAGAACCTTTAGAAATATATGGCTGGTTTCATACCGGAGTGATTCGAACATGTCGTATATTTCAGTTTGCGACGTATTACGTATTTGCAAGACGCGTCGCACAGACGTGTAAGTTGTTTATGGATTTTTGACTTATTTCGTAGACGAGTGTCGATAAATTGGGTAGCTCATCTGTGCGACTTTGATATTAATGTAAACATGGAAAATGGAAAACGCAAGTTGCAACGTGCTTCCTGCTTCCTAGCCCACCTACGGAAACGGAAAAAAAAGGAAAAAATAACATAAATAAATAAGGTTATGAGCAGAAAATGCTAGAAAATGTGAAAAAAACAATGAAAATTAACTGGCAACGTTGCATAAGTAATGCCAACCTTCGAAGAACCCGAGAGTTCACCAGCCCCGGGTTAAAAAAGTTTAGATAAACACCTTCCGACTTAACCCGATAGGTAGCCCAGAGTTAGAAATGACCCAGGGTCAGCAAACTCTGCGAGTTATCCCTTGATTGATAAACCGGCCCTCAAAAGTCTATTTTATAATGTATATATTTTTCTATTTTTTTCTACGAGCGTGCGAAAAGTGCTTTTTTCTGCAGGCATTTTAGGCCATGAAAATATCACATCATTATCAAAATAATTATGCCTGGTACTTTTATGTCCTAAAATGCCTTATGTCCCGGTTATTATGAAAGAATAGAGATGGAGAATAGCAACATTAGCAATATAAAGTGATAGAGCATAGAATTGTCCACAAATAACGAAAGGACAGAATACTAATCGGCTAGAACACAGTAAAAAGTAGGTAGAGTAGAGGCAGGTAGATGCGAGAACCGAAATGAGAATTTAGTTTATTTCTGCTTTTGCACCAGAGACATTGCACGCGTCGCGGCAGTGCTTTTCAGTTCTTGTGATGGATAAGGAGTTACTAATGCTGCAATATTTGAAAAAACCCCTATTTGGGACAAAAGGCAGCATAGCAATCGAAATGAAGTTGACCAATATTGGAGAGAAATAATATTCTCCATACAGGTTTCTTTCACGATTAGGAATATGTATAACAACTTTTTTTCTTATTTTAGTATGTACAGAATCTAGAGCAATCAAATCAAATCAAATCATCATCATCCGAAGATGACATATTTGCTAGGCTAGAAGTTCGAGAAGAGACACAACTGGCAGGTGGCAGATTTGAAGTTTAAAAAAAATTTCTCTCTTTCTGTTGCAGTTAATCACTCTGTGCTATCTCGCCGCGAGAACACTGCGCAGATCGGCACTGCCTACCAGTAAGCGAAAAACCTGCTTGCATTGTGTTTGTACAGGGTGGGCCAATTTGGACACTTCCTTATGGAAACACCCTTTATTTTAGAGATAGAAAAAAATTAATCCCCCACTCTGAGGCTCAAATTTAATGAAATTTTGATTGGTGCAAACCGCTTTTTGATATCTTCAACCGTTTAGCCGCTAGAGGGCGATTCTCGATTTTGAGCAATATTGTGAACCCTTCATAACTTTTTTGTTTATGAAAATAATTGATTTCCGTAAAAACTTTCTGGAAGCACTTTTTAAAACAGAATTCAGGGACGTTCTCAGTTTTTTTCTATTTGGCGCCGATTTTGAGATATTGACTAATGTCTGATTTTTTTCAATGGGACACCCTTTATATTAATAGCTCATTGAAGAGCTATGATTTTTCTGATTTTAATGATATAAAGTTCGATAGGTTTATCTCTAACCGTTTTCGAGAAAAAAAAAGATTTTGGTTTTTGTCATAAGAAACAATGTATTAGAAAGAGAACTTTTTCATTTTCCTTACAGATATAAAGTCCTTTTCTAACACATTGCTTCTTATGAGAAAAACCGAAATTATTTTTTTTCTCGAAAACGGTTAGAGATACCCCTATCGAACTTTATACCGTTAATAGTAGATTATACCACGAGTCAATAATGATAGCTATTATTCCCGAGGATTATTACGAACTGAGCCGCGTTAGCGGCGAGGGAGTAACATTCCGAGGGAATAATAGCCATTATTGCGAGTAGTATACTCTACTTTATTTACGACAAATTAATTTATTTGAGATTTTCAATGAACAAATCTCATCCGTCTCATAATTTTCAATACAAATTCACAAGTACTACACGTTTGACACTGACACTTTTGTGGAATAATGACCATTAATCCCGCTACTCGTCATTAATCCCTGGAGGAATAACATATGTCATTATACTGCCAAAATCACAAATATAATACGCACATTATACATTAGTCGTAAATAAAATCAGAAAAATCATAGCTTTGCAATGAGCTATTAATATAAAGGGTGTCCCATTGAAAAAAATCAGACTTTGGTCAATATCTCAAAATCGGCGCCAAATAGAAAAAAACCGAGAACGTCCCTGAATTCTGTTTTAAAAAGCGAGAATCGCCCTCTAGCGGCTAAACGGTTGAAGATATCAAAAAGCGGTTTGCACCAATCAAAATTTCATGAAATTTGAGCCTCAGAGTGGGGGGTTCATTTTTTTCTATCTCTAAAAATAAAGGGTATTTCCATAAGGAAGTGTCCAAATTGGCCCACCCTGTACACTAAGACTAATACCACTTTGTATAATTCTTATACAAAGTTGTGTAAATTTAAATAACATACATCATACTGATACTACCACACGGAACGGAATGACCATTAAATACGTTTGTACTTTCGCATTCTCTACGGGATCTCCGAGCACCCATCAGAGGTTGCTCATGGGAGCACCTGCCCCAATGCCCCCATGTAGTTGGGGCCAGTGGCCTAGGGCCTGTTATTGCGACTTGTTGGAATCTTTAAAAAAGTAGAACAGTGCAATTATAGGCGATTGGCTGACTAAACCGGGCTTAAATCACTTACCTAGCTAACCCAGCTTATCAGCCACTGTATAGTACCTATATCAGCAACATCGATTCACGGATTCACAGGAAAAATATGTAGTCAAACTCCCAAACTAATGTGTTATATTGGTAATGCTAATTTAATGGCTTTGGTACACTGTATCACTTCTGCACATTGCAATTTGCACAATTTGGGTGGCACAATGGCAGACAGCCCGTTCGTTGGTGGATCGGAGGATCGGATAGGGTCGATCGGGATCGCCGCGCATTACCGTTCAAATTTAGTAGGTAATAACATAAAATTATAATAGGTAACGTAGCTTTCATAAAATACCAAATTATTAAAGTTTTTTCTGGGGGGGGGGCCTAGCGACGTCTGGGGGTGGCCCGGCCCCCCAGTGGCGGATGCAGGATTTTCTTCAGGGGGGGGCGCAGTCTTAGAATTATCAACAATGATTTCTTGAAAATTTATTTTCACTTTACTTATACGTTAAACAATGTAGGTACAGGGTGGTCCAATTTGGATATGAAACGTCAATTTCTGAGCCAGATACAAAAAAATGAACCCCCCACTCTGCTAACGCTCAAATTTCATGGAATTTTGATTGGTGCAAACACTGCAAACCGCCTTTTGATACCCTCAACCGTTTTGCCGCTAGAGGATGTTCCTCGAATTTGAGCAATATTTTTATTATTTTTATTTTTATTATATATGAAAATAATTGATTTCTGTATAAACTTTATAGAGGTACTTTTTCATGCAGAATTCAATGTCGTTCCCAATTATTTTAATTCGTCTTATTTTTTTTAAAAATAAAATACCCTATTTATACATTAATAACTAATTGATAGCTCTATTATTGCTTATTTTAATGATACATATAAGGTTTAATAGGTCTATCTCTAACAGTTTTCTAGAGACAAAAATTATAGATGTTTCAATCAAAAGAAACAATTTGTTAGAAGGAGACCTATCTCATTTTCCTTATATAAAGTCCTTTTCTAACACATTGTTTCTTATAACAAAAAGAGATACATTTTTTTTGCTGGAAAACCGATCGAACTTTGTATCATTGAAAGCAGCAAAAGAAGAGCTATCCAATCAGTTATTGATATACAGGGTGTGCCTAAATATCATGTACAAACTGAAGGGCGTGATTCTTTGGTTTATTTTATGACTAAAATTTCTGATAAACATAGGTCCGCAAACGCTTCGTTACCTGTCTACGGGGTGTTAAAATTTTAATGTATTCATATTGAAAATGAGCAGGATTAGCAGGAATATGGCGGCGAGAAGTGTCTTACCTGTAGATTGCTATTGAAAATGAGCAAGAATATGGCTGCGGGACCTCTGTTGTCGCCACTGTAGGTTTATTCAGTAACTTTAGTTTCATCTAGCTAATTACAGAGCAAACGTTTGACATGTACAATCATTCAGCTCTTATTGCGTAACCTAGATTCCAAATTTGAACTAAATCCCTCAAAAATTGCAGGAGCTATAAAGAAAAAACTAAAAAAAATATTAAAATTTCTGATAAAAACAAAACAAACTGAACAATAGTGTAGCTTGGAAAATTTTCCAATAACATTTTATTAGAAAATTTTTCCATAAACTTTCATTGGAAAATTCTTTTATAAAATTTTTCTATCTATAATTTAAAAAAAAAAAATTAGTAGTTTTTGAGGTCTCAGGGGGGGGCGCGCGCCCCCCGCCCCCCCCTGTAACCACCACTGCGGCCCCCCCAGGCCCCCCTGTAGTTACGCCACTGTATGCACACTGTAAAAGTGTAATTGCAAATCTATCTTCTGATTTCTCTAATGTTACCAAATTTCACAGTAAAATAAAGTGCTACTTTATTGCGTAATTGGACTACCTGACATCCTGCCAAGGTGAAACAGGTATACTCGAATTTTAATTTTTTCATTCGATTTTTTTAATTTTTAATAAAAACCGTTCGCAAAGGTACATACAATCATGTATATAATACTTACATAAACAACCTTTATTGGTGAAGATAAACCTACTGAAAAACGAGTTAAATCTGGAGGTAAACTATTCCGTGCGGAGTATTTTATTTAAAAAGCTGAGTTTCATAGGTGTTGAAATAAAATATAAGTATAAGCTAGATATAAGCTCAATTTTCAATTTTTTTTTGAGAATTAGCGTCGCTACGTATATTTCGGCAATCCACCTAATTTGATATCTGACCTGGGACATTCTCAATGTGACTATAATAAATCTAAGCAGCACACCTCAAAGTTTTCTTGGACGTTTCAATCTTCTCCCGTTTGATAAGAAATCAACGAAGTATACCTATAACTCATAGGGTTTCTGGGAGATTTTATATCGCCTACCAAAAATCTAGATAAAACTGCTAGTAGTATACCTAGAGGGTAACTGAATGGGACATTGATTCATAATTTGCCGCAGCAAAATGTGTTTCATTTCAGTACAGTCCTATTTGCATAAGGCCAGGCGTATAAAAATGACCGCTTCCAAAACCGCATTTTTTAGAGTTTAATTTCAGCTTACGTGGCTCGAAAAAAAAGTTGATAAAACGCACAATTTGCCATTTGTTTTAGTATCCAATCAAATATGATTACACTGCACTGTTCGTAAGGCCCGGCCCGTAAATGAAAATATGATCACCTTCATCTTAAGAACAATGATAATTGTAATTAATAAATTTTAAAATTAATTAATCATTCGTTTTGCTAATTTCAAATAATAAAAGTTTCCGAAACAAATTGATTTGAAGAAAAGTTAATTGATTATCCATTAGTTGGATTTTGTCTTTGATACTCAGAATATCGTAAATTGCCTTTACACCCTGTCGAATCTAACAAAGCAGGATGCTGCCTCAGGGGTAACGTCAGTCGAAAAAATCATTATTTTCGAGAAATTTGTTATCGAGTAAATATTTATACATTTGTTCAAAATAAGTCTCACAGTCATTTACCATGAATTAAAAGACAAATTTCTAGCAAGTTCGTGCTACTGAGGGCTGTACTCGCCCCGGAAGTTGTTGTAAAAATTTAAACTTGACTTCAGTTCAGATTATTGATTATCATTGATAAAATATACATTCTTCAAATATGGCGGTACGAAAAGTTGAGTAGAGATAAAATCTATAGTAAATACATTATATAATAATTATTTAAAGTTCACTTCGGTGTCAAGAATGTGAAATTTCAAATATTTAAATGTAATGTTAGTAAAAATTTAATAAATTATGGTAATTGATCATAAAGTAAATTTCATAAAAAAGGTTCATCAGTCCTTAATTCGAATAAGTAGATCTTCATGAGAAAATAAGTCATCTCACAATTATGAGCTCGATGCCATCAGACTCACGAAAAAAAAATAAACCAAAAAAATAAACCTCTTAGGTTAGATAAGGTTTTGGGTTAAATAACGTTTGGGGCATTTAACGTAAATGAATGTAAGGACTGTAGCACGAAAGCTAACTTAGTTTATAGCCACTTTCCAGGCAAAGTTTAAACAAGCAAACACTTTCATTAAAGAATATCGTTAAAAAAATCCGGCAGGATCTTTAAGCTTCTCTAAGTACCTCCCATTTACCGGATATAAAACAGCTAATAGTGCACAAAATTTCTCGCGCTAAGATGCAAAGCTTAACTTCACTTATTTAAGAGCTAAGAACTTAATTTTAATTTTAAAAAGAAACCAAATCTAGAGAATCACGTAAACCATAAAATTTTATTTTCCATTTCTCCAGTGGAAATTTATTTTGAGGAACGCAACGTAATGCGCTTGAATGTGGCCTTATTATACCTCAGGACTGGGCCATATTTGCAGTTTATGTCGATATAAATTCCAAAATTTCTGCCATCTATATTTCGGTTGTTGGGGGATATAGGGTTGATTTGCGATATGTTTATATCGGAATTGTATCCGGGGCAACCCCAGACATTTCGAACATAAATGGTACTACTGAGTTAGAGAAAATGCCATTCTTTTTATGGGCAATTTTCGAAGCAGAAAATATTTACATACAGATTCACTCTCATGATGTCATCTGGAAAAAGAAATGTGAAAACGGAATTTTCAATGTATTGCAAATCAGATACGCATTTGTAAATCTAATAAGGTTCGTGATTAATGTCTTCTGAGGACTGGAAATTGTCTGGTTTAGTGTAATGTAGTGTAACTTTGAGAACCTATTGAGAAGAACCACCTATTAAAAATATTATTTCTTCAAAACTCAATTTAAAAAAAAAAAAACGTTTACTGAATAAAATTAAATGTTGCAACCATGTACTGCGCCACAGAGTTTAGGTTTAGGGGACAACGAGGGTACCATCCGAAAGGGAGGTAAAGAAGAATAAGCGATTAGGCTTTGAAATGGAGAACAAGCGGCGGCTCTCCGAGACGCGCGTCTGTAATTATTCATTTTTCAATTTTCATTCCTATTTTGCATTAAAAAAATAATTGTTCAATTCAATTTGTTATTAGTGTGTGTGTGTAAGGAACGTACAGGTTAGTGGATTAATTATTATTTGGTCTTTGAGAGTTCAATTTACGCAAGTACAGTAGTGTCTCGATAAATGACTCTGTAATCAGGATTTTACTTGATTAGGTAATCCGAATTCATTCACATGTCTCTTGAAAATAAAAGCACAGGTTTTCACTTGTCGTTTTGTAACTGTGTTCAAGTGAATAGGTAGTTTTTCACATGTCTACACGCATCATTTAATACGCGGCGTCCTTCCTGACGACTGCGTGGGTTTTTTTTTAAAGAAAATAGAACCTATTAAACACAAACACAAAACTTTAAGTCCCAACGAAAAGTTAGCGATTATAGACGAGCTTTCAAACAAATATAAAGTTTTTTTGCTTAAATACGGCATGTTATTTTTTCAAAATAGTTTTAAAAGCGAACTGTAAAATGCCTTAGTAATCCGAATAATTTGATAATCCGGATTGGTCTGGTTTTAATTGATCCAGATTATCATGGCACTACTGTATTATTATTTTTTTCCAATTTTTATGTTTTTTTGTTATTTTATAACAATTTTTTATAACATGTGCATTGTTTATGTATTTAACCAAAATCGTTTCATACTGTAAACAACACAGCTAAAGAGTAAATTGAAACCTAAGAAATTATGTGCTGTCTTTTGTGCTAGGATTTGGGTTTTTGGATTTAGAGCGTGCATTAGAGCCTTGTTGAATTTACTAATATTTTTCTACGCTGCCGAGAGAATATCTTAACAAATTTAAATAATCAATCTGGAGATATTGACTCAGACTCAACTATAGCTGAGTAGCTTCCTGTATGGGACCTCAGTACCTGCTGGAAAACTGGCTAACTAACCAAAAACTCTTCAGTTTGGAATATAGGTAGTGTTGATTGAATGTTGAGTGTGTAATTGAAATTTTAGCACAAGAACAGGGACGGTACCTAATTTGAACTTTTATTGACCTAAATTATTGAATTAATGACTCACAATGATTATTTACCTAAAATGACACAGTATGTTTCGATTTTTGGGGAATCGAGGTTTTCTCTTCCGTTCTCTTTTTCCTCGTTAATTCCAGGTCGAGAACGGTACGTTTTTCTTTGAAAATAAAGTAGGCGTTTCACAAATTTTGCGTTTCTTTTACATATTACAGACAGCTTCCCTTAAATTTCCCAAATATTTGCTATGTCGGGCGCATGTCCTGTAAGTAAAATTGAGTAAGTATCCACAACGTAGGTCCTATTTGTTTTTCATTTCATTTTTCAGAAGATTTGTTGTTTAAAAGGTAATAAAAATTCTCATCGTTCAATCTTACTGAGCGAACCCGGGTATGTTATAATACACTATTAAAGATTTTCCTTCGTTTGTCGTGGAAACATGGATGCTTTGTGCTGGAATCGTACCGATGATACAAAAAATAACAGTGTGTGCTTGCTTAGTTCCACACGATAGAAGTGAAAACTTAGACAAGGCGATATTAATAAATTCGCCAACAATAAAGTACAAGTATTTTTCTTTATTCTGTTTTCACAAAGTAATAACTATACAATGTAGGTATATCATAATATATTCTGTATAAATTACCTACTCTGGAAAATTTTGCTTTGACTGGTCGTCATCTGACGGATCAGTTTCATTCAGTATTTACCCACAAAATACTGCTAAGTACTTGGTAAACAGCCAAAAAACGTAGGTTAAATAAATTGCCATATTGATTGTTCTCTTCTTTGGTATTGATTTATTCACTTATTATCTGACAAATTCTTGCCAATAATATCGGCACCGTCGCCGAAATTTGTTCTGTTCGGGTAGACTCGATTGAATTCTATTCGCGCTTCGATTGAATTTTTCTCGCACTGCTGTTTCTCTCTCCCTCGCATGATCCAAATAGGCGTTACCGGGTCTGTTATTTCAAAAATTATTATTATGTAAAGTCATAGAATAAAATAAAAATACAACGTGTAATCATACAAAACGCTACTGAAGTGAAACTTCTTCAAATACACAAGCATGCCATGAGGGGTTAAGGTATATAATTTGTGAACTATCAATTGCATTTTTTATACTGTTATACTATTTAAGTCTAGAAAACGAAATATGAAATTCTATTTCACTAAATTTTTCACAAAATTCTTCGCTGTATACAACGTTGCCGCTGGGTTAACTGGAGAGTCAATAAGTTCAATCACAGAATATATATACACCAACACATACAAAAACATCCATACATTCAGTTATCACGACTCAAGCGATCCCTACTACTAACTCGTGGAGTAGAAGGGATGTCTAGCATTGCATATTTTTGTTACATAGCAACTCGCATGAAACAAACTAACCATACCGTGCGTAAAGAAGTTTTCTCATCCATTTATAGACAAAATACAATAAAATAGTGTAAACAATGCGTTAGCAAAGGATTTTACTTATTTCGGGAGGCCTTTGAGCATTCTGAACGTGTGGTCGAAGGTATCTATTTCTTCTATAAACTCCAACCACCATCGTCAGACTGGACAACGTTACTTCTGTGATTTATGTTTCTATTGAAAACTTTACCAGGGTCTCACTTTCTTACAGATTGATGTTTATTCATTTAACTCACTTGGTGTATAAATAGTTGTTAAAGCTGAAATATAATTTCATATACAGGGTGTCCCAGCCGAGAGTGACCCATTTTAAATGCTTATAACTTTTAAACCAGGTGAGCTAGCTACCTGCGGTTTGTGCCATTCGATTTCTCTTGGTCTAAAGTTTTTTCCAGTAGGTTTCAAACTTTTTTGAAACTTATACAGGGCGTTAAAAAAAAATCCGTTTTTCAACATCGAAATTCTCCACTATTTCTAATGGAACACCCTGTATATCACAACGTCAAAAAAAAGATTGATGTTTAAGGTTTCCATGTACCCATAGACATCGTCCCTAAAACTTGAAGTTTTAGCCGAAAAAAAAATCAAAATCGAAATCTTGGTATTTTTGCAAACGCATGCAACTTCATGTTGTAGGAACTTGATATCACTATGGCAAATAATTTTGTAACTGTCTAGTTAGATATCAATTAAGAGTTGAGATACATTTTCCAAGATTTAACGAGTTCCAAAGTATTTTCTCTGGAACTCATTAAATAGAGATACCCCAACAGTAACAGTTTGGTGTGCAATCTCTATTGAGAAAAAATACAGACCATTTTCATTGATGAACCAACAATAACAGAAACTGTATACACTGATATGTTCTTTTTCCTATAGTTGAGACAGGAGGTTATCTTGAATCAAAGTCTCTTGAATGATATTTATTTTCAGCAGGATGATGCCCCCACCTCATTATTCATTAATAGCAAGGGAATCACTAGATATGACATTTGGGGAAAGACGGATAAGGAGAGCTGGCCGCTGGCCTATAGAATGGACACCTTACTCTCTTGACTTGAGAGTTCTAGACTCTTTTCTCTGGCGTTATGTCAAGGAAAGATGCGGCAATACTTTGCTAAAATAGCCTGAAAGATCTTAAGTGGAACATTTGTAATGTCATTGAAGCGATTCTCCAGGAAATGTTACACAATTCATTCAACCATTTATTGATCCACAAATGCCTGGAACAGAATGGCTAACATATACATATAGGTAACTACAGCTTTTTGTTTAGTTTTATGCAGTTGTTATTAACTTTTTATTAGGCAAACATAAGGTTGAAGCTTTGAAAATAGGTGTTTGCAAAAATACCAAGATTTCGAATTTGATTTTTTACGGCTAAAACTTCAAGTTTTAGGGACGATGTCTATTGGTACATGGATACCTTAAACATGAATCTATTTTTTGACGTTGCGATATACAGGGCGTTCCATTGAAAATAGTGGAGAATTTCGGTGTTGAAAAACTGTTTTTTTTTGCTCGCCCTGTATAAGTTTTAAAAAAATTTGAAACCTACTAGAAAAAACTTTAGACCAAGAGAAATCGAATGGCACAAACCGCAGGTAGCTAGCTCACCTGGTTTAAAAGTTATAAGCATTTAAAATGGGTCACTCTCGGCTGGGACACCCTCTATTGAAAAGTATATTGATGTTACCAGTTCCCTGGTCACAGAAAATATCAGCAACGTTCACAATATTATTCAAATCTCCTCTCTTAAGCCTATTTCGCATTCCGCAAAAAGCGAGGTTGAAATCATTAAATGCAAATTTGTGGTTTTCGAAAACCATAAAGATAACACAACACATTACGTGATTTTTGCAGGCAAAAATGAGTAAAACTTAGACGAGGCCCACGTTTCTCGGTTTTACTGAAATCATCCACCTTGACTTGATATAAGTTTTTCTATTTACAGATTCAATAAAATTTTGCTTTTCATTACTTTTACCTACTTTTCCCATTAAATCATTCGGCTATATTAGGCAATTATGTTCTTTGATCTTGAAGGGGTCCATAATTTGAACTTTATTGTCGTCAACACTGGACATAGAAGTAATCCATTATGCTCCTAGGACCATAAAAATCTTTACCTATGGGGTAATTTGTTCTGTTCTTATAATTAATTTTCCGTTTCCTTCTCGCTAGATGGCAGCGTCAACGATCAAGTTCAGGAATTACTCCAAGAGCATAATTTATTCATAGTTTGCAGTAATTTGTTCGTTTTGCATTTTTTTAAAAATTATTCCATAGAGTACGAGCGTAAGGCGACCTTCCGTAAGTTAACCAAGATTTTTGTTTTTTTAGATTCCTGTTCCGTAACCTAACCACTCCTGAAATCTGGTTAGGTTATAAAACGTCCCAATAAACATTTTTCGCAACTTATAGTAACACCAAGTTTTATACTGGTTATATAAAGGTAATAGAAGTATATACGAAAGTTTCGTAGTTTTATAATCCGTAAATTTTGGTGATGTATTTATATAACGGTTTTATATGATTACTGTAAATTACAAGTATATAATAAGGTGATATAACTGTTTCCATCACCATTTTATAAAACTTTTAGTAACCGTTACCAATGTGTTTATAACAAATTTATATAAGGTTTGCCATTACCTTATCTATATAACTAAAATACCCGTAGTTATATAGAAGTGTGATTAATCACTCTTATAGAAACTGGTAAATTGTAGTAATGGTCTAACTTTGTTATAAAACTCTTGGTGATATTAATTATATAAGGCTTCTCCTATAAAACTTCGCAAACTTCAGTAAACAATGTCTGGGCTTAGCATCATAACCTTATTTTTTAGTATCTCATTCTTCCGCCTTCCTCTAGTAAACAAATATATTGCAGGATTACAGGATTTTTATTTATTATTATTATTAGTCATGGATTATTTAAAAAACTGGCAGAACACAAAATAAAGCTTTCCAATATTTATATCGTTACTGCATTGATTCCGCCATGATTGTTTTGCCAAGATCAATATTACCGAATTACTTTGTGAAAATCCAATATTTGACTTATTTTATCAACAATTAATATGAAATTAACCCATACTTGTCAAATAGTGGCTTATACAAATTTCGTTGGTCATCAATTCGTCGCAAATAAAAAAACAAACATACCTACCTACGTATATTTTTTGAAAACCTGACATGAAATTGATTATAATTGGGTATTTTAAGGGCCCCTGCGTTTTTTCGAAGTACTTCATCAATATTTACTGTAAAAAATCGTTCCCACCTACATTTTTAGTCACGGAAGAGCCTAAAATTAATTTAACAGAACACACCAAGCCGTATTTTATAATTCGCTCTCCATTTTCATTTTCTAAGTTCAATCCTCTAACTACTGACTGATAATATTTCAGAAGTAGAAAAAGGCCATATCATTGTATATAAAATATGTTCGATAGAGAGGGAAATAAACCTATTTCTGTTACTCTAGATTACATGACCTAAATTTATATAGCGTTACTAAACAAAGGTTTTCGCAACCTTTATAAATGCCCCGTTTAAGCTCTTTAAGGGGTTCATAAGAGTAACAGAAAGGTTTCTGTTACCAAATATATAACTGTAGGTTATTTAAGGTGGGTGATATAACATTTACGGTGACTATTATACAAACAAAAATGTTTATTGGGGTGGGTTCTGAAAAATTCGGTTCCCACTCTTAACCGAATCTACCTATCAAAAAGCTTGGTTTTCTCGGGTTGTTTCAATTTGACATTTGTTTGTTAGGCAAGGTGATAATTTTTCCATTTTTCTTCCGCTTTCGAGCCACATAGAGATGCACGGACCCACGAAGGTACCACCAAGTACAAATGCGAAATTTGCGAAAAAGCCTTTACTGTCAGCAATCAAGCACAAATACTTCCACACCATTCTAATGCGAAATATGCGGCAAATATTTCATGTACTTAAGATTCTTAGCCTCATATAGAAGTTCCCAACATTGAGAAATAATGCCAGGCATTCCTTTAATAAAATACGATTGTAAAATTTGCAACAAGCACTACACTTCATCCAGCGGCTTCAAAAGGCACAATTTAAGAAACCACAACACAGAAGGCATCCATATCAGCATCCTTCGCGACACTTGCGGCAAAACGATCAGCAGCAAAGACAAGCTGAAGTTCCACATCAGAATCCATATACAGGCTACAAGCCATTTGCTTGCGAAATACAGGGCATCCCAAAAGAACCGGAACGGTCAAATATCTCGGCAACAGCGTGACATAACGGTATAAAATTTGGTATACGGGGGCTTCTAATAGTGCCGGATCTAAAAATAATATTTGCAACGTTGCCGGTTTTATAGTTTTCCGATAAATCTCTCAACCTTATTTTTTTAAATGCAAAGCTACAGTAATTTTTATACAAAAGTGTTTTCAATCCTAAAATATCAAATTTTTCTTTTGTGTTTTTTAAAAGATATGGCAATACTGCATTCTGGATTTTCGTTTAAAAGAACTGAAATGGTAAAATATCTTAGCAACAGCTCAATACAGCGTTTGGTATACAGGGGTTTTTAAAAGTGCCGGATCTAAATATAATATTTACAACGTTGCCAGTTTTACAGTTTTTCCGATAAAACTCTAAACTTTAGTTTTTTAAATGCAAAGCTATGGTAGTTTTTCATTTAAAATGTTGAACAAACCAAAGGGTTTTTAACTGGACTATTAAACTTTTCTTTTTTGCATTTTAAAAGATATGGCAATAATGCATTTTCATTTAGAAGAACCAGAACGGTGAAATATCTCACCAACGGCGTAACATAACGTAATATTATTAGAAATTATTTAGTTAAGTGTTTAACTGATTGACCTTGGGATACACTGGTCATGTGCACTGGTAAGCAAAATTAACGCACCACTAACTTTTTTCTATTTTAATGAGGTTGGAATTGAAAATATGGATTGGCTAGCAAACAGTTCTAAATATGAAATAATTTGGATTAAAACGAGATAAAGCCCGTAATTTTAACATGAATAATAGCTGCCGTGTCATTATTCAAAATAAAGGCGGAAATACCGGTTATTAATTATTTTTCACTTAGGTTAAAAAAATAGCTATTTACCTAACAAGTGCGAAAAATGAATTTTTCCGCACGCGGCTGCCGTTCACCGAACGACGCGTAGCGGAGTTCGGTGATGCAGCCAAGTGCGGAAACATATTTTCCGCAAGTGTTAGGTACAATATTTTTCCTACAGGCGAAAAAATGTGAAATTTTTCTTTTTTTTTTGACATATCAGTGCGGTAAAATTTTTTCCGCACTGACAGCCGTGCGGAAAAACTTTTTCCGCACTGATATGTCGAAAAAAAAAGTTTTACCGCACTGTGCGGGACAACTCATTTTCTGCACGCATATCAGTGCGGAAAAGCGATTTTTCCGCACGGCTGTAGGAAATAGCTATTTACCTAACAAGTGCGGAAAAATATTTTCCGCAAGTGTTAGGTACAATATTTTTCCTACAGGCGAAAAAATGTAAATTTTTTATTTTCTTTATTTTGACATATCAGTCAGCCGTGCGGAAAAACTTTTTCCGCACTGATATGTCAAAAAAAAAAGTTTTACCGCACCCTGCGGGAAAACTCATTTTCCGCATTCATATCAGTGCGGAAAATCGATTTTTCCGCACGGCTGTAGGAAAAATATATTTTTGAGCTTTCCCTTTTTTTTTCTAACCTTCTTCTGGAATTTTATCTTTTGTTAATACCCTTATTAAGTTAGAATAGGAATATACTTAATTAAGACATAAAAATATTTGATCAATAATATGAAATAAAAACATTTTTCAAAATTAGTAGTGGTGCGTTAATTTTGCTGGCCAGCGTATTTCAGACAAAGGACCACGCACGGATCTTATGAGAAAAAATAAATTTCACGATTGTCATGAAATTGAAATATGTTATGCTTCTCGACCTTCTGAACGTAAGTTCTCGTAGGCCCTAAAAGATCCTATGATTAATTTCCGAGATACCGGCCGGGTTAACATACAAAATTTTGATAAAAAATAAACAGTTCAAAATATGTTGGGTCCCACATAACCAAATTGCATTGTAGCGTTTGAAAGCTACTTGGTATTTATAGGCTTTTTACGTTATATTTAGGATGACGTCACATTTAGTAAATTTCTGCTGCCAACCTAACAAAACTAAAAGTACTTTTCAACGCATTTAAAGTAGGGCAATTTCAGATGTTTTTGGTTGGCAACGGCGCGCGACGTTGCATGATTTATATCGATTTGTATAAACATTTTCAAATAATGCGTGTCGATTCATTTCGTTATTTTAAGCTGTCAGTCGTCTTGATAAATTATTATTAACTATTTTGTATAATTCTAATTAAGTGCCAAAAATACGTTACAGTTATAAATAAGTTCTTTAAAGAATTCAGTACTTCTTCGTAGCGTAAACTTACTCAGAAAATGCCAGCAGGTTTGTCGGAATCGGCCTCAGGAAAAGGTAGTATACATAATAACGTATTTCCAGCAGGAACGCGACCATTTTTGCTTCTTACTGCTGTGAGGCATGTAAGTAGATTACCTCATAGATAAGGGATACAAAACTCTCTCGAACCTATAATATAGATAGGCAACTCAATACAAACATTTTGTTCCTGATTACAGCGCCCTCTCGCGGGTGTAGTCAGCAACTTGAGAGCGCGGGAAGCGCTCCTTTTTAAATTTATTTTTTTTTTCTTTAGGATCCGTTTATCATTTTTTATTGCCACTAGCACTGAACAATTTAATATGTTTCTAGTGGGAATAAAATTATGATAAACAGTCTCTTGATCACATACCGAAGAGTTATATATTAATTAATCCATGTATTAGATACAAAAATAACAATTTTGAATTACTTTATTAACTACAGTATAATATCAATCCAATCAATAATAGGTACTTACCTACAATGAATAAGATTTTTTGATTGTAAACGTTTTGCAGGCATAAAATGAACACCTAAAAAGACAGAAAGTTACAGTGGTAAAATTACAGGAGGTAAAATCCCGATTTCGGTCTAATGTAGGGATTGAAACATACCTGTTCATCATTTTTCGGAATTAGATGAATTTTTACTCTGTTCCCTCGGCTTTCACACATTACCACACAACAAGATAAAACCATTTTGCTTTGAACGGAGAAAATTTTCAGTCTCTGATTCAAATTATTGAATAAAAATGGGATATGTCAAAATTTGTCAAAATATAATGAAAAAGTAAAAGTGAAGCGACGCTGCCACATGTCAAAAGCATGGGATATTAGTTTTGAAAAAAGAAATGTAATTTCAAATCGTACTTCTAGCAATTATATGTTAGCGAGGTACACGACTTTTTTTCCTATTATTGGAAGCTTTTTAAAACAAATAAAGAATAATCTGGAGTTTTTATGTATAAATCTGACAACAGCATTGAACGACAGCGCCTCTGCCGTCTGTAGTCGCAAGCTTTTAGCGGAACAAATTGCGCCATAAGAGTTGCACATGCATGGATTACCTATTTTTCGTTTCGTTTGACAGAAAAGACATATCTATTTTTACCTGGTATGCGCGCGCAACATGAGGCAAGTCTTTTTATTAGCTAACTAGTACAGGTGTGAAGTCTTCGTTTTGCACAATGGACATCTCCTTGTCCTTGTTCATTGCTAGTGGTCTGACAAAAATAAAAGTACGGTTGATATTCAACTTGACATAGCTTGACAAGTGACCCTCAAAAGTATTTTGAAATTTTCATTGATAAATACGTTGCAAAACACGCGGTTTTTCTTCTTCTCTTTCTATCCCGTGCAAATAAGGAGGATGGATTGCCATACGTAAGTTTAACAAAATTTGGTACATTTTGCCTCGTCTTGTGCAATGAGCGTTCTGTGTCTTTTTTTATCTAATGAAGTTTTCGTATTATTACCTCTTTGGTTGGTGAAATAGAAAGGTCTACTGTCACGTGACATTCTGATAAATTATAAGAAAAAAAATAGGCATTGACAACATTGTCTCTTTTTGTTCTATGACGTCATCCTAAATATAACGTAAAATTCGCTAAATTCATGCTCCGAATGTCATGTCATTCCTTCCTGTCGTTCTCTAAGCCACTTTTCTGAAGGCAGTCCAACGGCAACACTTTTCGATACTATCGATATTCAACCGACACATGACAAATGCGGTTGCGCGCGATTATGAAATCGATGTGAATCTGCTACGGCTAGATCCTAGTCAGTCGTACTGGGTCTTCTAGAATAATAATTTTGTCCCTCGGCCTTCAGAAAGTCATATTTTCTCAGTTACCTCGATTTTTACCTTTAAATGAGTAAAAGCCTATAGTGGTCTAGTGCTTGTGGAAATGTTTTTCCCTTGTGTTATCGAGAAAATTCTGTAACCTCATTTGAGACCATCGCCGGTAAGTTTGGTTTTCCAAGTTTATCTAAGGCATCCTGCCTAATTTCGCCTTGTATTATAGCTTAAAGTGCATTTGGACGGCCTGGGAGATGCCCTCTATCAATATTTTCGTGGTTGAGCCACTCTTTTTGTCTCCAGATCCTTGAGTTTCAAGGTAAGCTTGCTTCGGCTATGATACCTATTCCCTTAAATCACCATGCAAGGGTTGCTATAAAATATAAATGTAATTATTAGGATCTACCGAGGGGCTCCAACTGTAGTGGTGCCAGTCACCAAAAACCACTACCCTTTATCTACGAGAGTGTGCAGCTCGCAGCCTCCAGCACCCTTTGGCATTTTATCATGGTGGCTCTGCTGAGGGTTTTTTAATTGAACTCACCCTAGCTCAAATGGCCAGAACGTTAATCTAGTATCCTGAAGGACATGGATTAAACAGGTTTTTTTTTTTTATAAATATATGGTTTACTTTATATCTTAAAATCCTTGGATTTAGGTAGTAAACTTCGGTCCTGATCAGGCCGATTGGTCAAGGGTTATATTGTACTGTTACATTGCACAGGGTGCAATGAATTGTTATGGAAAATTTAAGCTTCTTTTTAGATATAAATATTTAGGGGAAATTTCAGCTTTTTAGGTTTAAGAATTTAACGAGGGATATACATTTTTGCACTCAAACTTTAACAAACATCAAAGTTTCAATTTAATAAACAAAACTAAGTGCAGACAGTTGTTACAATAATTATTTTTGAATTGCCTATTTTTCAGCTTTCTTTTATTATGCAATTTTTGATAAAGTTCATTTGAGGATTTGGAACTCAAAATTTAAATCTTCTGGCGCCCACTAAAGACACTCCTTATCCACCCTAATTTTGCTCTCTGGCGTACAGCTGCCACTGCAGTACCCTTTTTGTTAAAAAAGAGGCTACAGCATCCTTAGAATGTAATAAGAATGTTCTTTTTTTAGGAGGAATGTGCCTAGAATGTTCGCCAAAACCATTGCGAATGTCCTGAGAATGTTCTGAGAAAAGATTGTAGAAATACTATTTGCAATACCCAAGAACTTCCTGGGAAATCCATTGGGATATTCCTAGAATATACCTATGAGATTCTCAGTACATCTTGAAATAGTTATTTACCTAACAAGTGCGGAAAGTGGTACTTTTCCGCACGAGACGGCAGTTGCACGAACGACGCGGAGCGGAGTTCGGGCAAGCCGTCGAGGGTGGAAAAGACATTTTCCGCAAGAGTTAGGTACAATATTTTTCCTACGAGTGCTTTTGTCCATCTTATTTATCGAAAAAAATGTTCCAATACGCAAAGATTTTATAATGATGGTAAAAAATAGCACATAACATAAAATAATATATAGCAGAAATCATTTATTTGATCCTAAATATCTTCATTTTTAGCAATAAAAAAATCGTGCGGAAAAGTAACTTTTCAGCACGATTTTACTTTTTCGCACGATTTTACTTTTCCGCACGATTTTATTTTTCCGCACGATTTTTTTATACACAAAAAAATAATGGAACCGAATTTTTTTATCATGATCCTTGGCCTATGACTAAATTGGCCAAAAAAATTGTTAGGATTCCCTACCTTCACGGGGCTATGCCACCCAAAATAGGGGGCCCTGCGGGGCTGTGCCCCCAAATAAGGGGCTTTTCCCCCGAAAAAGGAGCACCCAGGGCTTCGCCCCCCAAAAAGGGGCCCGCGGGACTGTGCCCGTCAAAAATGGGGCCCCCGCGGGACTATGCCCCCTAAATAGGGGGCCACCGCGGGGCTCCGCCCCCAAATAGGGGGCCTCCGAACTTTAATATGGCTACACTTTTCAGTAAAAGTAAAAATCGTGCGGAAAAGTAAAAAAAAATGTGCGGAAAAGTAAAATCGTGCGGAAAAGTAAAATCGAGCGGAAAAGTACAACTTTCAAAACGAAAAATCGTGCGGAAAAGTAACTTTTCCGCACGCTCGTAGGAAAAGAATATTCCTGTTTGATTCTAAAAATATGCTTGAAATGTATATTCTCACATTGGAAGAATGTTTCTATGACATTATAGTTATGTTCTCAAAAGAATATTATACCAATATGCTTGAAATATTTTTAGAATATATTTACATATATCATTCTTGTAATAATTAAGGATTTAGGAGAAATATATTCAATGTTTTATATATAGGACTATTTATTTCGAGGTTCAAAGCTGAAGTGGGTTCTCTTTATTTTATTTGGTTTGATGACCAGAAATTTACAATATAAAAAGTATCGGAATGTTGCCTGTTTACATTTCGCTATACACTGCCTAATAATAACTAGGTAGGTACCTATATGTTATACACTGCCTTTACTACACTCTCCCACACTATATATAAAAACAATTTATTTTTGTATTTATCATCATAACATAATATATTCCTACTTAAGTATTTTCTACCACCATTATTACTATGTCTAATATATAGATATATTTTATTTTCTAACCTAAACCTTCAAATATAAACAATTATATTATCTAGTACCTAATGTATACCCAAAAAATCATTTACAAGTTTTTTTGTTTTTGTTTGTTTAAATCTATTCTATTTGCGTTTATCTTTAATGGTTTATTGCAGGCTGTAAGATATAAAAGTTCATGCACATTATACGAATCAAGCAGTTTCAGATTTATTTTGTTTCTAGAACGCAAATTATATTCGGAAGTGACCCCTTGAGCCTGATCTTTTTCAATGCAAGAATTTTCAACAGAATCCCTAGGGACATCTTCAGAAGTTGATGGCGAAATTTCAGTCAAAGATACTTGATCTGCAACTACATTTTCATTTGATAAATTCTTATTAAAATTCATAGATGATGCCCTTAATTGATTTGAGTGACGTCTATACTCTCTCCCTTCTGGTGTTTTTACGTCAAAAGTCACTGACCCCTCCTGTCCCACTATTTTACCCCCATCCAAGTTGGTTTTTCGGGTTGTTTATAATCCCTTAAAAAAACGTTATCCCCAATTTTAAAATTTTTTTCTACACCCCCAAAATTTTCTATTTGTTTTTCTGTTTTTTCCTCCAAAATTCTTTTTGAATTTGGTATTAATAAATCAAATTTATTTCCTAATTTTCGTTTAAACATTAATTGTGCGGGACTCACCCCCGTCACGGTGTGGGGTGTATTACGGTAGTCAAACAAATATTGTGTTAAAAATTCATCTAAATCTTTTCTATCTATCATAGCTTTTTTCAAAACTAATTTAAAATTTTTTACAGCATTTTCTGCTTGCCCATTACTTTGGGGATGTTTTGGGGTAGAAAACAATTGGCGTATACCATTTGATTTGAGGCAATTTTGAAATTCCAAAGAGGTAAAAGGTGGGCCATTATCGGAAACAATTTTTTGTGGCAAACCAAACATAGAAAATAGGTTTTTAAAAAATTTTAATAATACTTTTAGCGTCTGTGTTATTTGTTTTGTAAACAGCTGGCCATTTACTATATGAGTCAATGATAATTAAATATTTGATGGAAAAATTAGCTTGATGGAAAAATTAGCTGCTAAAGATAAACCCAACATCAAGACCTCTCAGCTAGGGACAAATAAGTCAAATTCGACACAAACTGACACGCATCATAAGAAAGTGGCTACTCCAGTTGAAGTTAAAACACCCATAACTTATAAGACCATTAAAAAAGAAGATTGGCATTACTTGATTCTGTCTAAAATTCCCGTCTCTTACACTTCAAACCAAATTGCTCACTATGTTAAGGAAAAACTTGGAACAACAGACTTTATCCGTTGTTTTTCCATGCTGAAAAATGATGACAGTTTACTTTCCGAATTCAAAATTGGCGTGAAAAGCAAGAAACATTTTGAACAGTTGAAGGACATAAGTATGTGGCCGCCCGGTAGTTCAATAAACACTGCCTTGTCATCTTTAGCACCCTCAAATTTAACATCACCTGTACATACTATTTCTACAACAAGTCTTCAACAAATCGACCTAACCACTGCAGCGACCCGAAGCCTTCCTCCAGACTGCAATTCCAAGAAAAAGCCTACAGAGAATAAATCAATCAAGATTGGATCCGATAGAGAGGCCATTGCTGCATGTAAGTCTCATATTCACCAAAGTAACGCTGATATTATTGTAGAGTCAAATGTGAATAACGACACAATGCTCAATTTTGACCCGATGACCCCACCTATAGTGCGAATATCGCGAAACTCCGATATAGCAAATGGACGCTATCTACTGGCTAGATTGAGAGACCCTTCCATCTTAAAAACTCTTAGGCTTTACCTAGCCTATCTCCACGACCAGCCCCCCAATGTGTGTTTTGAAGGTTACACCAACACCAGCATTAAATTAGCGTTAGCATCAGAGGGCCTACCGAGTGACGTGGATTCCTTACGCAAGCTGTATTATCGTTTCCACAGCGCCTATGGCATCGATTCGGCTGAAGTTGAAGCGGATCTTTCTGCCTTCAGATCGTTTTTCTCTTCGGAAAAAATCCAACAGCTTCAAAAAATTAGGGAGAGTCATTCTAAGTACTTTTCTGGTGGTTCTCCAAATAACAAAAATTTTTAGATACCTTGACGCGAATAGAGGAACAAGCACCCTCTGAAACAATTAACGATAGCAAGCTTAGTGTATTTCTCATCAATATTCAGTCCATTAGACACAAAACCGATGAATTATATTTATTATTAGAACACCTACATTTTCCAGAAATTATTGCCATAACAGAGCATTGGCTCAATATTGACGAGCCTGTGTTTGTCAAAAACTACACTACAGTATCTAGGTATACTAGAAGTATACTATCTCATGGAGGTACTGTAATAATGTCCACTAATAACAACTTTTCGGCGATAACCAAGTTCGACTATTTATTATCTGAAAAATTATTCGAATTTTCTATAGTCTACAACAATATCTACGACCTCTACATTGTTTGTATTTACAGAACACCTGACGCTGACTTGGTTACATTTTTTCAAAACTTACTAAGCTTGCTTGAGTCTTTCCCTCTTAAGAGTAAATTAATTTTATGTGGCGACTTTAACATAGATTTTTCCAGTGTGTGTGCTGCTCAAGATTCTCTCCAGTCTATACTTGACTCTTTTGGTATGGTCATGCATGTTCAATCTCCAACCCGAATAACTAAAACCAGATCTAGCACTATCGACTACGTCGTGTCATCTTTTGATCCAAGCTTTGTTGACTGTACTGTCTTAAGTTCAGGGTTTTCAGATCATGAAGCAGTACTCACAAACTTTTCTCTAAAGAGCAATACCAGGATTGCCCCACGTAAGTTTCGCCGAATTTATTCGGAAAAAAATTTCCTCAATTTCAAGCGCTCATGTCAAACAATTGACTGGGGTTGCCTCTCTGATGACATCAATAATGCATTTTCAACATTTTCAAATAAATTATCTGGTTTGGCTTTCAAAGCATTTCCCCTCAGGCCTATCAAAAATAAGCAACATAAACCCTGGACTACTAAAGGCTTGAGGACATCGGCAAAGAACATGCGCTCATTGTCACACCTAAAAAAATTTTCAGACAGTCTCTTCTTTCAAAATTACGTTAAACTCTATAGAAAAATTTATCATAAAACTATAAAAGCCGCCAAAGACACCTATTATAACAACCGGTTCGCTAGAACTGAAAATATTGCCAAAGAAACGTGGTCTATTGTCAACGACTTGAGAAATAAGGCTATCTCTTCCAGTATAACCTCTACTTCCCCTGAGAACTTGAATAACTACTTTGTAAATGTGGCAAAAAATTTAATGACCACTATAGCTCCTTCTCGCGATCCGCTTTCATATCTTTCCAGTACCAATATGAATTTACACAGTTTCTTCCTAACACCCGTAGAAACACTAGAGCTTTTCAGCACAATTAAAGACATAAAAAACAAAGTGTCATCTGGGACTGATGGACTAACTTTAAAAATGTTCTTCAATTTACCGGAGTGTACATTAAATCTCCTCACTGCTTTAATAAATAAATCTTTTCAACAAGGAGTGTTCCCAGATTGCCTCAAGACGGCTATAATTATTCCTCTGCACAAGGGAGGTGATAAGGACCAAGAGTCGAACTATCGTCCAATTGCACTTCTTCCTACTTTATCCAAAATCATTGAAAGATTGGTTAAGAAAAGGCTTCTATCATTTCTGCATAAATATAATATACTAACTATCCACCAATTTGGATTTTTAACCAACAAATGCACTATTGATGCTATGTTCTCTGTCTTCAATAATGTCTTCTCTAGCTTGAACAATTTGCACTCCACAGCATCAATTTTCTGTGATTTTTCTAAAGCATTCGACTGTGTAAGTCATAATATCCTAATTAACAAATTGCAGCATTATGGAATTCGAGGCTCTCCTCTGGAATGGTTCAAGTCGTATCTTAACAACAGAAAACAGCTTGTGAGGGTTGATACGACGACATCTTCATGCAAGCCAATAGAATGTGGAGTTCCACAGGGTTCCGTGTTGGGTCCAATATTATTTTTGCTGTTTATCAACGATATTGCTAGTCTAGACATCAGCGGTAAAATCTGTCTTTTTGCTGATGATACTAGTTTCACTTGGAGCAACCCGGATATTGTAGCTCTTCATAGAACCATGTCCATCGACTTGTTGGCTATTAAAACATGGTGCGACTCTAACTTCCTCTGCTTCAACGCTGCGAAAACAAAAGTTCTATCATATAGAAGTACGATGCAACCTATTGTACTTAATAACACTACTACTATTGACGTCGTTGATTCCGTAAAGTTTTTGGGCCTTATTATAGACAAATCCCTAAAATGGAATTCGCACATCGATTCTTTATCAAAAAAATTAAGTTCCGCTTGCTTTGCGATAAGATCAGTTTCCAAGGAACTCAACTTGTCAACTTCTAGAACAGTCTACTTTGCCCTTTTCGAATCACATCTTCGATACGCCCTTCCATTCTGGGGTTCGTGCTGTGCGACTCAATTTGACCGTATTTTTAAATTACAAAAGAGAGCTATTAGATATTCCCTAAAATTAAAAAATAGAGCTCATTGCCAAGATTTTTTCAAAAAATATAAAATATTAACACTTCCTTCCCTTTTCATACTAGAATCAGTCTGCCTTATCCGCAAACACCTACCCAGTATTTCAGAAAGGCCATTGCATAACTATCCACTTAGAAACGCGGAGCATGATCTTTATCTGCCAACTCCATCCTCCGAGTTAATTAAGAGCTCCATTCTATACAACGCAAAAAAAATGCACAATCATCTGCCAGTAGCCATCAAGTCCATAGCATCTCTTCCTAAATTTCGCATAGCTCTAAAATCCTATTTATCAGAGAGAGCCTTATATAAAGTAAATGACTTTTTTCTGACTTAATTTTGAGCGTTCCACACACTGGATCATAGTTTATAGGTAATTTGTTCATTTTTGTATTTGTTCATGTTATATTTGTTTATGTTTATATCATTTTATTTTGACTTTGTATACATGTAGATGTATATAATATGTATTTTTAACTTTAAGGCTTAGTCTACAAATTATGTTATAATTTTTTTGACAATAAAGCATTATTATATATTATATTTATTATTAAAAATTGGTCCCATAAAATCTATATGCAATCTACTCCACGGTGTATTCTCATAAGGCCAGGGATGCAAGGTGGTTTTTGGTGGATTTTGACAAACAGTGTTGCATGTCGTGCACTGTTTACACATTTTTTCTATCTGTTCATCAATTTGTGGCCACCAAAAATAGGATCTAGCAATCGCCTTGCATTTACTTATACCCATATGAGTGAAATGCAGCTCATTTAGTAAAAACGCTCTTAATTTTTCGGGAACTACCACCCTGTATCCCCACAAGATACAACCGTGTTCCAAATGCAATTGATCCTGTTTATTGTAAAAAATTTTAATTTTTTCAGAAATGTTTTGTTGTTCTGGCCATCCATGAAAACAATAACCATAAACAATATTTAAAATAGGATCTTTTTTTGTAAATGAACTTATTTTTTTATAATCAATGGGTAAATTTTCTTCTAGGTAAAAAATGTGAGAATAATCAATTTTTTTTTCTATTTTTATATTCAAAGGTAACCGCGATAAGGCATCGGCAATATTTTTTTCTGATTTAATAAATTTTATATCATAGTTATACATACTTAAAATTATACTCCATCTTTGAAGTCTACTCGCTGCATATACAAGTATGCCTTTTTTGCTACCCAAAATATTCACTAAAGCTTTATTGTCACAAAGTAGAGTAAAAAACCTTCCGTAGAGATAATCATTAAATTTTTTTAAACAAAATATTATAGCTGCCCCTTCTTTATCTAACTGACTATAAGACCTTTCGGCGTCAGAAAGGGTCCGTGAGGCATATGCAATAGGGCGGTTGTCTCCATTAAGGCAATTATGAGAAATGACCCCACCTAAGGCATATGAACTCGCATCACAAGCCAAAGTTACCGGTAAATTTGGATCGTAATGTACTAACAGCTTTGGGGATGCCAGTTCTTTTTTTATTTCTTCAAAAACTTTATTTTCTCTTTCACCCCAACTCCACGAAATTCCCTTTTTTAGTAATTTATGTAGAGGATGTAATTTACCACTTAAATTAAAATTAAATTTACCATAAAAATTCACCAATCCTAAAAAAGATTTTAATGTAGTTACATCACTGGGAATTGGGGCTTTTAAAATCGCCTCCACCTTATCTTTTGAAGTTGATAAGCCTTTTTTATTTATTGTATACCCCAAAAAATTAACTTCCTCCTGAAAAAACATACATTTTGACAATTGTACTCTTAAACCACAATCACGTAATTTTTCAAAAACTATATAAAGATTTTTCAAATGATGTTTTTCGTCCCTGCCAGTTATTAAAATGTCATCTAAGAAAATTGCGACGTTCTCCATCCCCGCAAAAATGTTATCTATGATTCTTTGAAAAATGCCTGGGCTAGAAGCTACCCCATACGGTAATCTATTCATTTGAAATAACCCTTTATGCGTATTTAGAACTGTGACTGCTTTACTATCGTCCGCCAGTTCTATCTGCGCATAGGCCTGAGACAAATCTATTTTACTAAAAAATTTACCATTATTCAATTTAGCAAACAAGTGTTCAATTTTTGGAATGGGGTACTTATCAACATATAAATTTCCGTTTAAAGTTATTTTATAATCCCCGCAGATCCTAACATCCCCCGATTTTTTTAAAACAGGAACGATGGGGGTAGCCCAATCGCTAAATTCCACTGGTGATAAGATTTCAAGTTTTACTAAGTTATTTAGCTCAATTTCTACTTTCTCTTTTAGAGCCAGCGCCAAATTTCGAGCTTTACAAAATTTAGGAATGGCATTTTCTTTCAAATATAGGGATGCCTTCCCCTTTACAAACTTGCCCAATCCCGGCCTAAATACCTCCGGAATTTTTTTTTTAAGATCATTTATTGTTTCAGAAACTTCTACATGATTTATTTGATTCGAATTTAATAATTTATCTATGGAAATTCCTAAATTATAAATCCAATTCCTACCCATTATGGGTGGACCCCCATTTTTAACAATAAATAATTTCAGTTTAGAAAAAACATCGTCATACTTTACCATTACGTCAATATACCCTAAATTTTTCAAAACATCGCCGGCATAAGATTTTAAGCTTAGAAAAGATTTATTTATTTATATACTGCTTCATCCGCGTAATATAAGAACTCCAGTTTCCCTCACGAACGTTGAAAATGTCCAACTTCCCAATTGACATTTTAAAACTTGTATTCTGTTATTTAATTAATTTATTACCGACTGCGCCAGTGTAATAATTAAGGATTTAGGAGAAATATATTCAATGTTTTATATATAGGACTATTTATTTCGAGGTTCAAAGCTGAAGTGGGTTCTCTTTATTTTATTTGGTTTGATGACCAGAAATTTACAATATAAAAAGTATCGGAATGTTGCCTGTTTACATTTCGCTATACACTGCCTAATAATAACTAGGTAGGTACCTATATGTTATACACTGCCTTTACTACAATTCTCAATATGCATCCTAGACATAATATTCTTGTTTGATGGTAAGGATATACTCGGAATGTTAATTTTCGCATCCAAATCATGCCCCTTTCGGCCCTTTCAGTCCTTTTGTATTAAAGGCAGTGAAAGAGTTGTTGGAAAACTTCTCTGGAAAACACTCGGGAAAACACAAGTGTTTAACCAAAGCTCCGGTTTCGAGCTTGTTATGCTCTCGTTGCGGTAAGCACGCCAACTGAGAGAAACAGTTTCCAAGGAAATTCAAACGCTAGGCAAGATATAGATCTTTAATAGCGTGTGGCTCCCTCTCTTGGAAGTCCTACAAAGCAAACGAAAAAGAATATACCTATAATATTTTTAGTAGGTTCTAGATAGAGCATTATTGTTTAATTGTTCAAATAAGATTTTTCAGTAGGTACTTTAGATAATTAGGTGAACAATATGAAAATATTCTTATCATGGTTATCTACCTACATAAACTTCTCAGCACAACTTGGTAGGTATATTCTTAATACTTGATAGAGATATTAGCCGAAAGAAAATTTTTTAGGGTACATTCTAATAATGTTCGTATGACAATATTCAAAAAAATGTTATATGAAGTAGGTTCTTAGCACAATCTTCCAAGTAGGTGCATAGAAGTAACATTCCTAGTACATAAATAGAACGTCCAAAAATGAATATTTCAATCGAAACAATCTATATATATAAATTTTTATATATATAGATTCTAAGTTCACGGGGTATCCGGATATACGCTCTAAAACCACTTATCCGATTACGATGAAACTTTGGTAGGTTATTATGGCCATCCCAAGGAAGGTTTGTGGATAGGTTACGCATCTCGGAAAAAAAAATTAATTTTGAATTAATTATTAATTTAATTGTAAACAAACTCATTCACATTACATAACAACATAACCCAACTTTTTTTGACAGCATGAAATAACGTTGACATATTTCATTTATTTAGGCTTTCATTCAACCGACGTAACTTTATTATTTTTTGAATTCAAGAACGGCTGGACCGATCTTGAATTAATACCACGTATCTCTATATAAGGTGAATTAGATTGACCCAGATTAGATCCACAAAAAGATCCATTTCTGGACCTAATGACATAAATAACTATTTTATTCGGAAATTTATTGCCACCCCACACAAAATTTCTTGGCAAATGGACTAGGTACCCTAAGCTTGAGATGTTTTTGTAGTAGGTACCTTAGCGAATTCCTTATTGAAGTGAATCTTAACTATGTGGGAGAAAAGGTTTTTGTAAGAGACTCGTTACAAATAAATAGTAACTACAGCTACAGAAAATGCAGATATTTCAAGAGAGCTGCTAAATTTACGATAATCGCGAGTGGGGAAAAAAAAAAATATTCTGCCTCTCTACTCGAATTATCTGATTGTTGTTGTTTTTGTCAGTATCAGCACATGGAAAACTACAGTTAGGTAAGGTTTTTTCCATGTTACTGTACCGAATTGAAATAGGCGCCTTATATCCTCTACTTTCGTACGTAGTGCCTAGAAATTGGTAGGCATCATATTTATATAAAATCATCTATTTTACAGGATTAACCAAATCTTACCCTAAAATTAGGTTAGCATCTTAGACACAATTTGTCGAATTAAGTTTTTCACGCCGTTTTCTTCCATTTGAATAAAAAACGGGGGAGGGTGCGAAAACGATCCCGGATTTGGGACATAATAATGTCGGAAATGCTTCTGGCAGATTGGAGGAGATCAGTTACAAGATAAACTCTCAATTGCAAAAAGCATGAAGTAGAAATGTGAGCCGCCTAATTTCCACATTTATAATAGAGATTTAACAAGCAAGCGAAAAGTTATACAGGGTGAATCTGAAAGTGAGGCTTTTTTTTAACGGGATATACACACCGCACAAAAATTATCGCATCACCAATGCTTTTAAATATTTTGGCTACCGTAAATTTATTTTAGAAATTTCTTAAGTATTCCCTGAATGGGCATTCTTTAACTGAAAATGCGGATAGGCATACATTCCACTTCGCAATTATGCTGTTCATTTCTGTGTTTTCTGCTTTGATAGATGCGATAATTTTTGTGCGGTGTATATTTCTCACCAAAATAAGTTGTTTGGCAAAAAAATGTTTACATAAAAAATTTAAGATAACGGAATTCCAGGTATTTCAAGGTCTTAAGAAGACTCCAGAGGGTCCTTAACTCGAAACATGGGATCAGTGTTCTTCTTATGAGAGCGGAGGACCTATCTTCATCGCCCTAGTCGCCCATACTCATATTTGCATAAACTGACAAAGACCAGATCAATCGTTCTCATGAGAACGCTGTTTCCCAGTTTCGAGAATAAGCATTCAACTATAAAACATTTTGTTTGCATTTTCTCGAAAAAAAGCCGTTATTTGTGAGTTTTATTTTATAATAGGTGATCTACAGATGCATTATTTCATCAGAAAAATCAATCAAAGACTCCTTTTTTTTTTCATTTTAGCCATAGACAATAAAAAATAAAAAGACCTTCAAAAGTATAGCCGAAATAGGTTATACTATTACTGCGCATCCGGTTGCGCATAGCGCATTGCGGAATTTTTGGAAAGCTAGAGACTTACGAAAGATCATTCCGATCATTCGATTCTGTTTCATCTTTCTCTGTCATACCAATTCACAAGACAAGGACACAGTATGAGTTACAGATCTTTCCTAGCTGTTTTGTAGAAACCTTAAAATAACGACATTTCCGTGTTAAAATTTGTCATGTGTTTGTCATTTTTAACCGATTGGGCGGTCGTCTAAGAAGACTCGAACTCACAAAATCTAAAGAACAAAAAAAAGAAATTGTCATTTTTATTAAGGCACTCGGTATCGCGTACCTATAATATTATGTACAACTAGGATAAACTGAACCAGTAAGTATACATGTTAGTTTTGTGATATATGGCATATTATTTTACTGTTTTAGGAGACCTCAGTCAGAAGAGATAAAATGTAGATGTTAGGCCTTGGACATCTTAGCTTGTACATACATTAAGGCACGTATAAGGGATGTAATAACTGTGTTTGTAAACTCTTTAGGTATTTGACCTATCTAGCTATAATATAAGTATATTTTTTCTAGTACAATTTAGTGTTTATTTTGCCTTTTTTTAAAATCTACATCAAAAAATGGCACAAAACTTTATGGAGTACCACATCATTTTTCTCATTCGGATTTGAGAAAAAAAGATGTGGAACAACATAAGTAAGTTTTTTGTATGCAATCAACTCAAGTCAAATTTCAAAATTCCCGCCATTTCAGTATTTGTTCCGGCTGCCACTATTGACGCCACCGTCGCTGTGACGTCAGCGCTATACAAACTTTCATGTTATCAATCAGGTACTCTTACCTTGGTTTATTATATTTCTCTATGATTTTAGCCTATTAATTTTAATATCCTTCAATACCTGTACCTCCGTTATCTTAAATTTTTTATGTAAATAATTTTATGCCAAACAACCTATTTTGGCGAGATATATACACTGTTAAAAAAATCCTCACTTTCAGATTCACCCTGTATAAGTTAACTTCAAGTTCCAGCATGAGCTTTGTCTTTTCGATTTTGGCTTAACTAACCAATAGTTTACGGAGGAAAAGGGATAAAAATTAGTGAATTTCTCTTTAAAAAAACAAGTAGCTTTGCAAACATGCTCAGTTATATTTTGTTTGGAGCGCAAAAACTTACCCACATGGTACTTTTTGAAGGCAAAACTTTTCATGAAAAAAAAATAAAATAAATAATCTATTGAAAATTTTTACCCGATTTTAATTGTACTTTCAATAAAACTCACATTGCATAATAAATTAATTAGGTAAATCGAAAACTACAAATGTAAACATGAATAAGTACACGCAGGGCCCTGGTACACGTTTGTTGAATTGCTTCATTTAAAATAATGGTCGAGCCTAATCAAAATAATCCGGTATTAAGCATAACGGACACATTACGTATATCCATGTAGGAAATCCAATTTTATCAGCGTATATTCTGTTTACTGAAACAAAATCCGTGTATGTTTATGCGCTGGTTTGAATTTGTTCAAAACCTTTGGCAATTAGGAGAAATGAATAAGGACGAAGCAATTAAAAAAGGGTTTCTTTGATAAAACACTAACTAAAATAGTTCTTATTGTAGCAATTGCATTTCGTTTAATAATGTGTAGTCAAGGAAAAACTTTAATACTACGCTAAGTAGAACTATAGATGTAGGGAGTAAATGGGTTTCAATCCATAGAACTGGCTGGTTGGGTTGGTTGGTTGGTCAAAGGCGGAGTCAGGCGTGCTCGTGTCCCGATTTGCAATGCAGTGTTAAAGCTTATTATATGCTTCCTCCTGTTTTGCTTCAGCAATTTCCGTCCCTCTGATGACATCTAGCAGCTTGCTGGCAAGTTTCTCATGCGGAATTCTCTTGCCACGTATGTATATGGCAATGTTCTGTCAGTAGTACTACCATAGGTGGTATCTGAGTAGGCGTTAGTGACAATACTTCAGCTTTTAGCATTTTTGAGGGGTTTCCAATGATCCCCTTCGTGTGTCTTGCTCCAGGTGTGGACCGTTAATGGTCGAGGTGTAGATGGGTCGACCACCTTTCGACAGCCGTCTTTATTACCTGATTCAATATCGATTATTCAAATTTTTCATGAACTATTATTTGATACCAACTTCGAATTTAATCCATGATTAGAAATTCCAGTTAAATTTAATCTGGGATCAAATTCAAAGTTGGTGTCAAATGATACCCAATAAACATTTTTTTTTTTAATAATATTTACCGTAAATGTTATATCACCTTCTTCACATAACTTAAGGTATTATATCCATTTACCGAAATATTTCTGTTACTCCTATAAATCCTTTAAAGAGCTTAAATTAAGCGTTTATGAAGGTTTCGAAAACCTGTGTTAAGTAACGGTATATAACTTTAATTTATGTAACCATTGGTAACAGAAATATTGTGGTAAATTATAAATACAGGATACAGGGTGTCCCAGCCGAGAGTGACCCATTTTAAACGCTTATAACTTTTAAAGCAGGTATGCTACCTACCTGCGAATCGAAATATTGGTATTTTTGCAAATGCATACAACTTCATGTTGTAGGTACTTGATATCACTATGGTAAACAATTTTGTAACTGTCTACCTAGTAAGATATCAATTGACTTAAAATGCATTTTCCAAGAAAATATCATGAGTTCCACAAAAGTTTCTTTGGAACTCGTTGAATAGAGATACCCCAACAGTAACAGTTTGATGTGCAATCTCTATTGAGAAAAAATACAGATCATTTTCATTTATGAATCAACGATAACAGAAACTGTATACACTGATATGTTCTTTTTTCCACAGTTAGGACAGAAAGGTATCTTAGGTGATATCTATTTCCAGCAGGATGGAGCCCCCACCTCATTATTCTTTGATAGCAAAGGAATCACTAGATATCACATTTGGGAAAAGACGGATAAGGAGTGCTGGTCCCATGCCTGGATTAAGGGGGGCCGGGACACGTTGAGGCGTTGAAGATTATGCTGGTCAAGGGCCCGTGGGCAAACAATAAATATTAAATGTACTATACCATTTCCAGCATTATTTCACACTAGTGAAATTTGATTTCAAATTAATGAAAACTAAATTCACATCAGTGAAATCTAATTTCGCCCAAATGAAAATTGATTTCAAAGTAACGAAAATTAATTTCTCACAAACGAAATTTGATTTCACCCCCTAATTAATACTCATTTTTCAAAAATTTATTATTTTAATTTGAAAAAAACATCAACAAATGTTATTTATTTCACCCTAATGAAATTGTTACTGTTAAGTTTTTGCCAACGTTTCGCCCAAAAGTTTAGGGCTTCATCAGGGCTAAAATATATATTAGGAACATCAAAAAGTGGTAACAAAAAACTGAAGTTTACATACCTTGTACTTAAAAAATTATGTGGCTAGAATTATATAAAATATTGCAAGATTTTTCAGGATGGAACATGCGATTGCACGTAACATTATCACAATACATTGATAAAATTGTAAAAAGACAAATTTTTTATTATTTTTTTTGTCCTCCGACAATCACCCCTTCATTGGATACCGATAGGACACGAATTTCTCAGCTCAGCTGCATCATACCTTTCCCACAAGTTTAATTTATTTAAATAATTTATAATTATTATTATTTCATGATTGTATTTTGTTCATCCAAACTCAGTGGGTTTATTTCATTAGGGTGAAATAAATATTGCTGTCGATTATTTTTGAAATTGAAATAATAAATGTTTGAAAAACATGTAATAATTAGGGTCAGTTTGAAATTAATTTTCGAAAATGTGAAATTTAATTTCGTTTGTGAGAAATTAGTTTTCGTTACTTTGAAATCAATTTTCATTTGAGCGAAATTAGATTTCACTGGTGTGAATTTAGTTTTCATTAATTCGAAATCAAATTTCACTAGTGTGAAATAATACTGGAAATGGTATAGTCTTTCGCGTATTCAGATCACAGCAAGTTGTTTGGATTGATATTGTAGTGTTTGTACTTTAGGGATCTTCACTTATAGGTTAATAAAACACAGATTTAAATAGTATCTCAGAGCTCTGGCTACCGCGCACACATACGCTCGACTGCCACAACCCCAGCCGGGGTAGCGATTGCTCATCATTTATTTATCATAACAATATTACCATATTACATATACATTTCTCATACATTACATCTCTTCCTTATTTTTAAACAGTAAATAACTAGTATATAATATATAATACAATTATACAAATCCAATATAATACAAATAAATATTCCAACATTAAATAAGCTTGATTATAATAATACATATAACTATGGTAATTAATAAGACTATACTAATAACTTAAATAACTAACTAACTAATTGTTTATGTTTCTCTCCAAATTCTAAAATTCGTAATCCTGTAAGAAATCAAAATTAACAATGTTGACGAATCATTTATAATATTTTATACTGAAATTATTTTAAATAAAATGAATAAGTGACTATAGGAATTTGTTGTGACATAGGTACGAATGCCTTGCATTTTCTCATGGCCTGTTTGGCTGTGACAGTGTTTACTCCTTCTGAATTTGTTGGCTGCCATCACCTATTCGCCACTCTCCTTCGACCTTCTTAAGGTGCAATATATTTCTGCGATATTCTTTACCAGATGTGTCTTCTCTTATTACCGCATCACCTCCCTTTTTGCTTACAATTGTGTTTGGAATAGAATTGAAATCCGGTGTGGTTTTGTTTGCCTTTAGTAGATTTTTCTGGTATACCTTGTCTCCCACATTTACATCATTATCATCGTTTGCCTTCCGTTTGCGATCTCCGTAATCTTTTCCTTTCTCTTTCTCAATCTGGTCTCTTTCCATTGTTCCTTGATCTATTACCATACTTTCCGAATATCTAGCGCTAGGAAGTTTATCTCTAAACTGCCTCCTGAAAAAAAGCTCGCATGGGGTTTTATTTGTCACAGAATGTGGGGTACTGTTATACATTATTTGGTAATCAAGTAGGTCCTGTTTCCAATTTGTTTTTTGCGCTTGACTGATCTTTAATCTTTTCAAAATTGCTCTATTTTGGCGTTCAACCTCCCCGTTCATTTGTGGCCAATATGGTACAGTGTGATAAATTTTAATGCCATTTTCATTGCAGAAACTTCTCATTTCTTCGCTAATGAATTGCCTTCCATTATCAGCCGTTATGATTATGGGAAATCCAAGCCCCGAAAATATTTATTTTAGAAGATTTATTGTATTCGCAGAAGTTATACTTTTGACAATGTTGATCTCTTTGTACCTGCTGAAATAGTCGATAATTACAAAAAGGTGATCTCCACTGGGTAAAGGTCCCATAAAATTGATTGCTATGTCTATCCATGGTCCCGTCGGCATTTCTCTCCTTTTCATGGGGTGCGGCTTAGATGTGGAAGATACCAAAGTACAACCTTTGCACGCCTTGATTTTCTTTTCTGCGTTTTCATCAATTTTAGGCCACCAGACTTTCGTCCTGAGTCTACATTTCATCGCTACTATTCCAGGATGTCCTTCATGAGCAGCATCTAGTACACGTTGTCTCAATTTCAAAGGTATCACAATTCTACCTCCTTTTAATAAAATTCCATCACTGAAGCAAAATTCCTCTTGGAATACTCGGCAGTATTTTACTGGATCCTGCCAATTTTGGTTTTGTATGCCTTCTACACAGGGGTGACAGTTAGATATATTTCTCGAATTTTGAAACGCAGCTGCTCAAGGTTCACGGCGCGATTCTCCTGAAAACCATACATTTTTGAGTTGCAATAACCCCAGAGAAAATAATCGTTGGGTGCAAGATCGGGAGAGCGTCACAGTATTGTAGCTCTCGACCCAGCAATGAGACGGTTCGGAAAAGTATTATTCAAATGGTCCAGAATAAAACCCGTATTATGGGCTGGACATCCATCTTATTGATACCATATTTCATTAAATCTATAGGACCAGATAATCTTTCAATTTCTGGAAGTATCTGCCGTTGGCCCGTTGCAAATGATCCAAATATTTTGGACCAGTTAAGTTAGCGTCCATGAAGTACGTCCCAATAATATGTTATCCACAAAAACCGCTCCAGACAGTTACCTTTTGACGACGCTAGGCTCTGAGCTCAAAACACCTGTGTAAATTCTCCTTAGACCAATAACGGGTGTGACTAGGATTATGTCGACCATGGAGTTAAAATGTCGACTCATCTGTAAAGACAATTTTTCTAAGAAAATCTTGATTTTCATTTGCCTTATTAATGACAGTTTCACAAAAATCCATTCGCCTCAGGATCCATTTTTTGGGAGCTTCTTACTTTGTACGAACGATACTTTTTTTTTTCTGTGGCTCCTAACCGTCCTTGTACTTGAGTCAATATCCTGCGCAAGCGCACGAGTCAAAATAGTTGAAGTTTTGTTAACTAATGCCAACAACCAACAACATAATTTATTTGGCTTCTTGATCCTCATTATTTTCCTGGACGTCATTTCGTTTGGTTTCAGGGAGAAACACAACCGTATTTTTGAAAATTATTAACAACCCTAGAAACTTTTTACTTGGTTGTCGCCAGGTTAGCGCTAAATCGATTTGTCATTTTCTGACATGCGGACGCCTGCAAATTCGTCAGGTTACATCCTATATACCTAGTAGCTTGCCCCTCACTGTATAGGAGTCTAACGGTCTGATTCCAATTTCCGATAGCATGTGACCTAGAAATTTAATTTCTGTTACCCTAAAAATACATTTATCTTGATTGAGCAAAACATTGTATTCTTTTAATGTTTTTAGAGTGTACTGTACTCTTTTGTCGTGCTCTTCCTCGGTTTTTCCAAATATAAGTATGTCGTCGATGAAATTAAAGGTTCCATCACATGAAAGCAAAATCTTTTCCATGGTTTTTTGGAGAATTTCTGGGGCGGCATTTATTCCTAATAGAAGTCTTTTGTACCTTTACTACTGATGAATGTTGTAATATATCGTGATTGGGGAGAAATTTCTATTTGGTGGAACGCGTTCTTTATGTCTAATATCGAAACATATTTAGCTTTACGCAAATGTGGTAAAAGAGAATTCATTGTTGGCAGGGGATGGTTTTCTCTGAGAATAGCAATATTAGCCCTCCTCATGTCAATACAAATTCTAACGTCACCATTTTCTTTAAGTACAGGTACCATGGGCGATACCCATTCCGATGGACCTTTCGCTTCCTCAATAATGTCTAACGCCAGCAACTCATCTATTTTTTTATTGATCTTTTCCTCTAAGGGAATGGGTACCCTCCTAAAGGGCTGACTTACTCGTGTAACACTTTTGTCAATGGGAATATTAACAATTACATCTTTCATTTTAGGAAATAGCAATGTATCTACATTATTAATATTCAAACCAATTTTAAGAACATTTAAAGCTACAGCAGTATCTTTCCCCAATAAATCCTTTTTTCCATATTGTATGACATAAAAAGTAGCTGACTTTTGAATGTTTGCAATTTTAATATTACTGTCGAAACAACCTAGGATTTGTAAAGGATTTTTAGAACCATAAGCAAAAAGAACTTTACTTGGGTTTTTCACCTGATTGTATACCTTAATATGAGATTTCTTTAAATATTCCCAAGTTTGGTCGGATATAATATTGCATTTACTTCCCGAGTCAATTAGCATTATTATAAAAACTCCCCCTACCTGACATTCAATTTTTTCATCGTTGTCCAGGTGAAATACATGTTCCTCATCAGTTTCGACTCAATTGATATTGGTTCTGGCAGTTGGTTTTGATGGCTTAAATATTTTTGGCATTTGATGCTGGTTTTCGCTTTTGTCCGTAGAATGGAATTTCCGTTTCTTAAAACAGCAACGTGCGTAATGACCGATGCGATTGCAATTATGGCAGGTGACATTTTTTGCCTGGCATTCGTGTTGCTTGATATTATCATCAAGACCACATCGAAAACATTTTCTTGTCGGATACTTTTTATTATTTTTGACCGCAACGCTATTAATGCCACTATACGATGTCGATGGTTTCTCGCTGAAGTCAGATAGTTGTCTCTCGATCGTTTCCAGAGAGTTAGCTTCAGCAATAATAGTATTAAGACTGGCTACATCTCCCATTGCTAATATCCTTTTCCTTAAGTCGGCAGAAAGGCACTTGTCTGTTATTTGATCGACAAGTTGTTCATCCAAATTTGAGAATGCACATTTTGCAGCTTGATGACGAAGCCTGACTAAAAATTTTTCGAACTTCTCGCCGTTTTCTTGCTTGAGGAGTCTAAATAGATGTCTCTCATACACCTTGCTTTGTTTAGGAGCAAAATATTCGTCCAACTTGTTTATGGCTATTTCATAACTATCATCGCCTTCGCTCACATTTGCACCTGGCAAATTATAAAAAACTTCTTGTAGTGCAATACCTCCAAAGTGCAACAAAACGGCCTTTTCTTGGAGGGATTTTCTATACTGGTGGCGTCTAAGTAAATTTGTAAAGCCCTTTTCCATTTCTGCCAGCGCAGCCCCACTGAACCGGCATCTCCATCACAATCAAAATTCTCTAACGATGGAATGTTGATGTTTGACATCTTTCTAAAAAATTATTATTATTTACTAGTTAAATCTTCATTTTACTACCATTCATATAATAATTATTATATTCAAGCACGGTTTTTTCAGAAAACATATAATTCAAAATTATTTTTAATTAATTACGATATATTTTGTGAGAAATACTTACAATAATACTTTGCAAAAGTCATAAATTACTCATAGGGTGAATTTGCAATAAATTACTAGTAAATTTTGATTATTATGCAAGCAATTTAACAAAGTAATTATTATTGAGTATTTCTTACACCTAACTTTCCTTGAAGAAACACTAAGCAGCAAATTTGTAGTTGCTATTATTTGTTTCGTTCAGGCAATATAAACCTATGACTGAATTATCAGAAAAAAAAAATCCTTTTATTATGATGAGTCAGACGGGCGGTGTCGATGCAAAACATCTCTTTCTACAGTTTAAACTATTACTGTAATTCTTATTGCCCTTCAAAATTTGAATATTTTGTAAAAGCTGACAGCTTTTATAATAATATTGTTAGTATTGTACCCTTTTCCATCTTGGAAAACCGACAATCTTTCTTTCTTCGTGCCCTTTTTCATCTAGGAAGACCGGCAAACTATATTTTCTTTGTGCCCTTTTCCGTCTAGGAAGACCGGCAAACTCTATTTCCTTTGTGCCCTTTTCCGTCTAGGAAGACCGGCGAACTTTCCTTTTAGGTAACATTTTTCCATAACATAATAGGATAGTAACTGCTAATCTATTTTAAAGGTAATTAACTTTAAAATAGTTGATTTAGAATTTATCAGTATTTTTTTCCTTGAGACCAGTGTTTGGAACACTGTTTAAAGAAATTTTGAACTTCTATTGTATGTATTTGTTTTGTAATAAATAATTTTCAAAAATTCTACTTACTTTTAAATATGATATTGCTTTGTTTTAATCCTCGTCGTCAATTGTAGTGTTTGTACTTTAGGGATCTTCACTTATAGGTAAACACAGATTTAAATAGTATCTCTGAGCTCTGGCTACCGCGCACACATACGCTCGACTACCACAACCCCAGCCGGGGTAGCGATTGCTCATCATTTATTTATCATAACAATATTACCATATTACATATACATTACTCATACATTACAGATATCAAAACTTAATTCTGATTTAACTAAAGCAGAAATTGAAGAATTTTCAACAGAAGTAAGAAACATCTACAAAGATTATTTGAATGGTAATTTAACTGATGAATTGGTATTCTTTTCTGAACTTCTTAGAAATTCCAAGATTAAATCATGTAATCCGCTTGATTTTTTCAAGTACCTACATTTTGGAAAATGGATCAATTGATACGTTCCCGAATGTGTACACTATTTTAACAAATAAAGTTACGCAAATAATTAGTTAACTATTCAAACAACAAGTTTTGAAAACGACCTCTTTCGCACGCCGGGACAGTTTGTTGGACCGAGTCGTAGGCGAGTTCCACAAGTCGAACGAGTGTGAAAAAAGGTTTCCAAACGAATTTTGCTTGCTTGTTTTTCCTACAACTGCAAAATAAAACCAAATATGTAATTTTTATTTGTTAGAAAACAAGCCATCAACATCTATGCCAGGGCAGATAAATTTTTTCGTAACATAAAATTTAACAGCAAACTATCGATGCAGTATGTTTAAGGATCATTTATAGATGCTTAAAACCAAAAATGCAACATCTAATTACTTTTATCCCATTTTGACGTTTAAAAATGACATTATTGAACGCATAACAATAAAGGTAAATAGACGTTTATCACTTCAGTGATTTAAAAACATTTTAACTCACTCTCGGCATTTTAAGTCACTCTGCCCAACTAAAAATCTGAAACTTCAGTGATTTAAAATATTTTTAACTCACTCCCGGCATTTTTCCTTGTACTTTATCTTTTAAATTTCCACAAAATGGAATAAAATTTTGTATACATCGCGTGAGTGAAAATGTTTATTCATTCGAAGAAAATTAACCCACTCGCTAGGGCTCGTGGGTTAAACTTTCTTCTCATGAATAAACATTCATCTAACTCACTTGGTGTATAAATAACTATTAGGGGATTTTATAAACAATATTTAGTGCAAAAACAGTTTTTTTTTTTCTTTATTTCACTGTATTTCGGAAACTATAGTCTGGCAAGTGGTAACTTGGTAGAGACGAAAGGGGGAAGAAAAAAGGGGCGTAGCCTAAAAATATTCAATGACACCTCAACTGACACTGCCCGATGACAGCCATGTCTTTGGGTTCAGTGGCACCGAAAACAATAGGGAAATAAACCAATAAAATTATTAGAAAAAAATGCTCTAGTTTCGCCAATAACCACGCCACTGCGTGCTGTCGTTCAGACTCTAACCAATAGAATCATGCCTCTGAATAATCACGCCTCTCTACATCCATCATTTCGCAATGTTGCCGGATTTTTTTCTATTTCAAAATACTACCTATGCCCATATAGCAAAAAAAAAATGCCACTAAGCCCGGTATTAGTTGTATTCCTTTCAAGAGCTTGAAACACTCGAGCTACTCGCTTCGGTGCTTAGTCGCCCCCGATTTGCAGGGAACATATGCGTGGTGCAACAAACACTTTTCGAAAGGAATAAGTGCGTGAAGCCCCGGAGCGGTTCCGGAGCTCCTCCTAGGTGTGCAAGGAATATAACTAATCATAGTGCCTACTTGAGTGCTGAGGATTCCTTAAAGGTTACCTTGGCAGTAAATTGTCTTTCAGAGTCAAAATTGTCAAGGCGTCCTTATCGCAGCTCATGCGTATTTTGTCACATTTCCTTCCTTGACTTGAGGAATGTCTAGAGGTCCCTTGAGACTGGTTTTCTAACCTTTTGGTGACAGTACGTGAACCTAATTGATGACAGTACGTGAACTGTATTTTATCGATGTATAGGTAATTAGTATGGATGAGCTGGAAAATTTATTTGTAGAGATAGGTGCCGCTGATAATGATAACCGCGTGTGGCTAAATTCAGCTGGCGCAGGCACCGTAGTGAAATGGTAGAAGAAGCAGTATTAAATTAATCAAGCATAAGCATGCATTAGTGAGTCGATAAATCACCGCATCCCTGGCACTTCAATATTTTGGTGAATTTAGCCACACGAGGGTTGTGCTGCGGAGGCCAAGAAGTTTTCAAGGCATGCAGAATCCATTAGAGTTCTAAATTGAAGAAGTAGTCCATCTTTCAAAATGTAGTTGAAGTTTGATTCCAGAAGAATACACAAAGTCTTCCTTCACAAAATACTTTGATCTAGTTAAAGCGCCCTACATGTTTCGAGGCTAGAAGACCTCTCCATCAGGGGCTATCGCTCACATATTGCAAATTATTTTAGGTCACTATGTCCGCATTTGGCAAAGGAAAAGGAACAGAAAGTTGAAACAGTGAAAAGTTAAGACAGTAAAAAAGACAAAGATAAAAAAATCAAAAAATTAATAGATTAATGTATATATAATTTTATTTTTCTTTAATTTTTAATAGGTAATAATTGACTTCGCTACGTAATATTATTTTTATTTTGTCATTATTATTTTTATATCGCGAAGCAACTCCACGGTTGTGGGTTGTGGGTTATCTACAAAATGGTCAAGGAACTACAAATTTTATTTCCAGGCAGCCTGTTTTTCCTCCAATAATACGGCGTCTATTTCGTCACCTTCCTTACAAAGGGGCTTATCTCAAAAAATTGCTAAATTGAGTTAGGCCCTTGGGAGACATCATCAAAAGAGTTATCTGCAGCTATCCTCTAAAAGGCGTATCTCAAATCCTCAAATATAGGTATTCTTTTTTCTCTCCTGAAAAATCACAAAAAATGAGATAGGCCCCTTTGCGAGGAAGGCGACGATTTGTTTATTTTCAGCTATGACTCTGTGCTGATCTATCATCTGGACCAGGAACATTTTCTCTCGGTGTACTTGGTCGCCATAATTACTTGCGCATAATTTTCACAAAAAAAAATCACTATTTCTACAGCTATATCGATTGGTAATATTTGGTTCTATGCGAAAAAGCATTGAACCATATATCAACATTGACAACCTAATGACAATAACAATAGACATTTCGTAGAAAGCGGTGTTGTCAGTTGCAAAACTTAAGACGAGGCTTCCTTCAATAAGAATGCCACGCTTTTTCGCTGATTAAGAAAAGTTTATTAAAAGAGAAAAAGAAAAAAAAAAAAATTTAGAAAAATAAATTAAAAAAAAAAAATTAAAGTTGAAAATAAAAAAAAAATAAAAAAAATAAAATAAAAATAATGAAAATTAAAAGAAGAATAAAAATAAAAATAAATGAATAAGGAACTTGAGATTGTAGGACTGAAGGTCGAAGTGCGTGCAAATTAAGCCCTAGCTCAGAACTAAATAATTCGGAGAGTAGGGGTGGGTTTCAGTTTTGGGCGCCACCGACTCTGAACAGATGAGTCGGACTCTCCAGGATGGTATCTGGCTTCAGGTCCTTACAATCCAAATAATAAAAATTAAAATATTAGCAAAAACCAGGCTGTGTGCATAAAACCAAATAAAAGTCAATTCAAATCAAGTGCTACAGTCGTTTATTTATCAAATGGCCGCAGTCCACAATGAACAATAATTTGAATTCAAGAGGAAAAAAAAAATAATAATAATCAAGTAAATTAGCAGTTAATAAAATGACCTTGTCATTGAAACTCAATAACTAAGTAATAAAAAAAGATATATATGAAAAGTAAGGTTTGAAAATTTAAAAAAAAGAAAAAATAAAGAGAATAAGAGAGGAAAAAAAAAACTAATAATGTAGAATTAGTTCTCGGAACGGTTATCTTACACTTTCGTAACCAGAACTACCAATAAGTTGACATTAATTCAACAGGTTACGTCTAGTTAAGTTACCTATTTTAATAATTCATTTACCACACTGGGGCCAGCAATGAATTATTCCCTGAAATACCGAGGTGATCACCGGGTGTACAAATAGGGACAGAATGTAAATAAACAATAACAATCAGGATAACTAAAACTAGTACGATACCAAAATGTTCCAGATGATGGTGGTTCATTCAATTCACCAGATTAGTCCTGGCTACTGGTTGTGGTTAACTTGGTCGATGACTTGAGTAACCGTCCGATTACTTAGGCTGGTGTCTGTTAGCCTTTTGGTTCAATTTCGGTTACAATTGAACGTCTATTGTTATAACCGTGAGGGTATACTTGATGGTAAATTACAACCTCCTAAGAAAAACCTCGTGAAAGAACCCTGATGGAATTAGGGTTTGTCTGCCTCGAGAATCTCCGGGAATCTGGATTGAGGTCTGGATTGAATATCCTGGAGTAGGTGAGATTATTCTCTACTCCTTAGGGCAGCTTTCAACACAACGACTGTTTTTTTTTTAAATCCGATAACATCGGCGAAAATTATGGCACTTTACGAAAGTAAAACACAACGCAAGATAACTCAGTGTGCCATAAATTCAATTCAGAAGAAAATCAGGCCCAAAATCCCTTTTTAAGGTGAAGAAAAAAAATTAATTCTTCTGGAGGACTTGTTTCTTCCAAAACAGTCAACGTGAAAAAGAAAGTGCTGCACATTCAATCAATAAGCTAACCTCACCTAAAGGACTTAGAGATGATTCAGAATAACGACAAACATCAACAATTAATCGATAGAATTCTCACTTACCAAAAATTGCACACCACAACATAATCCGAGAAAAACGACAACGGCTAATGAATTATGATATTAACAACAAATAATCATCCCATAAAACAATCAAAACTTGAAGAATACAAAATAGAGTAAATGTTCCGTTTTCAAAATTAGAGGGTTCAAAGAAGAATCGACGATACTGAAAACATTACTAATCTACCGCTGGTTGACAGAAATTTTTGACAATCAAAAGTCAAAGAAACGAAATCAAAGGGTGCGTTCAAGATGTCTCAAAGAACATCGAACCAATGCGCAACCCTGGGTTCGCTCGAATTTGCGCCGAGATCGATAGCCCTCCACAACCGGAACAGTTAGTACGAACGGAGTAGCTCGGTACATCCACCTGAAAACGGTACATCACGATTACGGAACACGACATACTTTTGACAGATGAATTAATTATTTTTGGATGAAACAGATGATCGAATTTAAAATAGTAATCAAAACATTGCTTTGTTTTGATTTAGAATTGAATTAAAATATGGATTAAAATGAGGAAAAAAACTATCACAGCAAATAGAATTTGACTATGGAAAATTAGGAAATCTGACGACAATTGAAATTGAGAGAAAATGTTGAAAAACTTAAGGAACTCTTGAATATAAAATTGAAAGTAGGTAAGAAATGTTTATGCAATTTTGGCCCGTTACAACTGCCCCTCTCCTACGATAGGAGGGAAAGTTAGAAAGAACTTTTCCGACGATAATCTGAGCAAACTCGTAAAATATATGTATTTATAATTCAAGCTTAAATGAATTCAAAAATGACTAACAACGTACAACAATTAAAAAGGTAGACAATAAGAAAGGTACGAAACGAACATCTACTTACTTTGCCTTGAAAAACACAACGATAAGATAAAAGATAAGGTAACTGAAGTCAACGAAGCTAAAGGCTTTCAACACACATGGAGTTGTAAAAATCCGAATAAATCGGCGAAAATTATAACACTACGAAAACGTAAGGCAGAAAGGCAACTAAAATGTTATAATTTCAAATGAGAATTTAGGGTCGAAATCCCACAAAGGCGAAGACAATCTTCATAAAGACCCTAATTCTCCAACGTCCAGATGTGAAAGTCAACGAAGCTAAAGGTAAAGGCAAAAATAAGCAAAGTCGTGAAGGAAAGAAAAGGGAAGAAATAAAGGAAAGAAAAGAAGTTATTGACCACTAAGAGTTGAACGCCAAAAAGGCAAAAGGTAAATGCAAGAAGCAAGGTAAAAGGTAAATTCAACCCACAAAAGATAAGCCAACTAACTTCAGGGTAAGGTCAGGTACGGGGTAAGGAAATATGTAATTTGAAGAAAGGTAGGAGCATCATCCTGAACACAAGAATCAAACGGAAAGCCAATAAACTATTGACAAAAGCAGTAACGGAGAACCCAATGGACCGAATGACATGACACTGTCCCGTTTCGCGCCAAGACAGTAACATGCAACCAATACAATGAGCTCCTCGCTCAGCCAACAAAACAATCAAGTGTTCCAGGAGTCAACAAATTAAGGGAATTAAAACAAAACAAAAGGAATTAGGAATAAAAAAAAAACTATGATGGACATAGGCTTGCAAGAACTGGTATAACAACCACAAACCTATTCCTCAATGACCTAACATATCCTATTCCTAAAAGACATGCCAGGGTGATGCTAAAATTGCCAGTGAGATGGTACTGATTAAGGCTACAGACAGTATGGTTTGCCGAGAGTACCATAGCAAGGGGTTTGAATCAATGATTGGTGTTGATTAGCATCGGAAGTTAACCCTTGGTCTGACGGGAGTTTTCCAATAGGACGTTGATGGTAGTGCTACAGACTGTATGGCTTGCCGAGAGTACCATAGCAAGGAATTTTCCTTGGCCTGACGGGGTGACATAAAGAAAAGGGAAGGGAAATGATTAAAAAAAAAATCAGTTGATTACTCAGTATCTGAATGATTGGTAGTTGGATCAAGGAATGGTTTGAGCTCCTGTACATGCCAGACACCCTTCGAGTTACCATGATCGTCCTGTAGTTCATACGACCAAGATCCACATTTACGCTTTATAGAAAATGGACCAACATACTGTGGTGCTAACTTAGCAGTGATGTAATTAGCAGCATCAGAAAGGATTTTGTTCTTTCGCCAAACCTTATCACCTGGATCAAAAGTTACAGGACGCCTACGAAGATTGTACCTATTAGCATTCTGGGTCCTTGCGGATTTAATTTTGCTTTCGATTTGCTTGTACAATTTCACAAAACCTTCCTGTCGGGTCTTCAGATGAATATCCAAATTGGGTAAAGTGTGTGGAAGTTGGATGGAACTGTCGTTGCCATACAAATGATGCTCTCTGCCAAACAAAACGAAATATGGACTATACCCAGTAACTTCGTTCGGTGAGGTACGAATAGCGCAACCAATCTCTTGGAGATGTTCGTCCCAAGATCTGTGATCTTCTTGACGCACATAGGTACGCAACATAGTCTTAATGACACGGTTATGACGTTCTGTGGGATTTGCACGGGGATTGTAGTTGGCTGTATAGAATATATGGGTTTTATAGCGTTGACACAAGGCCTGAAACTCTTTCGACTTCATCTGAACACCATTGCCACAGGTCAAAAATTTGGGAGCACCAAAAAGTAGAAAGAAATTCTCTACATGTTCAACTAGAGATTTGGCCTTAGCGGCACGACATGGATACAGGAAAACTGACTTACTGAAATAGTCCGGGATGACAAGAATGTAACAATGTCCCTTTTTAGAACGAGGTAAGGGTCCTATATAATCAAGGCTTATTGACTGAAATGGTTCAGTGATGACTGGTCTTTCTCCCATTAATCCTGCAGGTTTCACCTGTTCAACCTTACTCTGAGCGCAATAACGACAAGACTTGATGTAGCGAACTATGTCGGCTTTCATCTTGGGCCAGAAATAGTTTTGACGGATTTTGCCAAAGGTCTTGAAAACACCAACATGACCAGAGGTTGGAATGTCATGACAGCGATTTAGAATTTCGGACCTTTTATCCTTCGGAACTACCACTTTAGTAGATATACTAAGCGGGTTCTAGAGCGGAAGTGAACTGTCAAATCGTTGTGGGGCCCGCGCCCGTTATCGGAGGAGTCTCAAATTGAAGGGGGGCTAACCCAGGTGGTCTCCGCCCCATATGGTGGCTCCATTTTGTACGTGAGCCCCAAATTGGGTCTAACCCAAGAGTGACGTCATCGGTCTGGTGCCCGAGCCGTTCCCCTAACCTAAGATGCGACGTTGCCAATAGTGCGATGTTACCAATTTCACCGCGGTCCTGAAATTTCGGAAAAACCTCAAAAAATTTGGGATTGGCCCGGGTCAAATCCCCGAAATTTCATATCAAAGGCGCCGCCGATCTAGAGATTTTCCCACGCTATCGAAAAAGTTCCCAGGCTCAGGTGCCCCCAGGGGTCTCAAGGTCTCCGCTCCCATATGGTGGTCTCATGAGTGAGCCCCAAATTGAGTCTAACCCAAGAGTGACGTCATCGGTCTGGGGCCCGAGCCGAGCCGTTCCCCTAACCTAAGATGCGACGTTGTCAATAGTGCGATGTTGCCAATTTCACCGCGATCCTAGGTTAGTGCCCCAAGTTTGGTCGCGCGCCCACACACACACACACACACACCTACATACACCAACACATATCCAGTTAAACATAGACCCTAAATTCCTGGCGAGATCCAAATAATATTTTTAACTTTTAAGTAGCACATATTATTGGGAAACTGATAAGAAAACATGTTGTGACCAGATGTTACATTCTGTTTTTGTTAAAACATTGCTTTGTTTTGATTTAGAATTGAATTAAAATATGGATTAAAATGAGGAAAAAAAACTATCACAGCAAATAGGATTTGACTATGGAAAATTAGGAAATCTGACGACAATTGAAATTGAGAGAAAATGTTGAAAAACTTAAGGAAATCTTGAATATAAAATTGAAAGTAGGTAAGAAATGTTTATGCAATTTTGGCCCGTTACAAGAATCCTTCAACTCGCAACTATGAAACGCCAAAGTCGCAAACCACGAAGCCGTCCTTATTCAAGGCGACCTTCAAGTCACAAGGGGTCCTTAATTTGAGGTGTGACTGAGAATACGGGCCTAACTTGTTTGTTATTGTTTCCGTCAAGTTTGGCAAAGCAGCAAATTCTATTGGAGTTCGCCGTTTCGCTAGCCAGACAATAATGATCGGCTGGTTTTGCTACTGTGGCAATAGTTCTAGAGCATAGAACAAGCTTTAAAATGAGCCATCATACAACCCTGTAGGTTTTTTAGTCTTCGAGAAATGATTTTTTTTTCCCCAAAAAAGAGATTTTTGTAAAAAATTCCTAACTTTTTTAATTTTCATGCTAGATAATTAATTTTTTACACATACATAGTAGATGAGGCAGGCTTCATTGAGCCCAAATTTGGGCCCGGTCCGATGGGTCGTTTCTAGTGATGGGCAAAGGGAATATTCCAAATTTGGAAATTTTCCAAAATGGGAATTATCCCGGGAATATTCCTTCAAGGTTAAATAAATTTCCGTTACAGGGAATTTATTTTTTATGTAAATTTATTCACGCTGGTGGCGCTGGAATGTTTATTTTAACTTTGTGCGGAGTCCAGATATTGAAACTGGTGTAAACAACAAACAACAAGAAATTGAGAGTTTGAGTGGTGATTCTCCTGGATCTGAACAGAATGACGATAACCTCGACGATAACATTCATGTATATACAGGGTCTGTTCCTTATAATTAGTGCGGCTTCTACTCTACAACTCAAACAAACAAAAATTGAAAAAAAAAAACAGAATACAAATGGTATAGGGTTTATCTCTATTATCACAGAATACATATCCTCACGGATAGAAGGCAAACTGCCTAATAAAATTTTGTGGAACAATGCGCCGTCGCGGCGCGGTGGATGCGATCCGAACTATTTATAATAAAGGTTTCTGTAATCAAATCAGCTTTCACAATAGTTCTCCCAATGTCAATATTTTCAATATCAGATTTGTTTGGACTTCAGTTCAGAATTGAACTACGCTATTGCATTTCTTTATATAGGTTTGATATGACCAAATGCGCAAGCGCAGTCCAATTTAAAACTGATTTTGAACTGAAGTCCAAACAAACCTTTTTCCTCATTGTTGAATATTGATGGATTTTTATTCCGAGTAGAGCAAAAACGGCGAAACTTCTTGTGTTTTGAGTAAAATCTGATGTTTTTTTTTTGAATTTAGGAAACATTTATCTGGATTTAAAATGCACACCAACACCAAGACGAATTCTCATTCAGAACTATTTTGACATATTTTTTTTAAACATAGGTAACAGGTAAACTGCCAAAGTAAACTGTGACATATTTTCTGGTGGCGTTCATTCCGCACCTGTAGTTCTGTTTCACTCCAGCGTCCCCAAGCGGATGCGATCCGAACCTTTATTTTTAGGCCCCGCCCTCCATTATATTTATTTATGCACCTAGGTCAAAAAGTACAGTTTTAACGCCCGCAGCGTGTGTTACAGCCTGAGGCGTTAGCCGAGGGCTGTTTACACGCTGAGGGCGTTAAAGCTTTTTTTTGACCGAGGTGCATACAAGATTTTATGCACGATGAGCATGTTTTCATTTTGAAAATTAAAAAAATTATATATTTTTAGTTTTGTAATAACATCAATCAAAAATATTTCAAATTATAAATTTCCATCTTTACGCATAATAGGTTATAAGTTTTTGTCAAATTTAGATCAAGAAAGCAGTTGTTGACAAAAGTATCACGTAAATATTATAGCAACCCAGAACAATATACAAACAAATAATTATTTCACTTTGTGTAGTGCAAAGCTACATCCTCAATCAGATGGTAGCGAAGTGGCACTTCGGCACGCGTGCTGGAAAATTGATACCCATCCTCAATGCTGTCAAATTATGTGATGGTAGGTAATTTACCTTGTGTTCGGTATTTTGTTCAAAGAGCAGACCGTGCAGAGCGGAGCCGTAATCACGTGACCAGCGAGCGCACAAAGCAGCTCAGCGGGCTCGAAATTTCAATAAAAGAACGTGAATGAGCTTGCACCGAGTACACTTTTTGAATGAACGAACGGTAAATTGATGCTCGGAGAACTCAGATCCAAATACCGAACGTACGGGTAATGTACTGCGCATGACACAAGTTGTCACGCATCGAAAAAGCTTGCAGCTTTCAAGCTTGCACTTCGGAGTCGGCGTGCATGCTAGCATGAAATTGAATTGAGGATGCCAACGTTAAACAACATTGTCCTAGCATGCTTGCCGAAGTGCCACTTCGCTACTAGATTGATTGAGGATGGGCCGTAAGTGTATAGTATTCTTATGATGTGTAGCATAGTCTGGCGTCTGAAAATGGAGCAAGATAGCCTCCTCAAGTTTATTCTTGAGGTAGTTGAAGAGGCTAAGGAAGATCTATTACTTTCAAAGTCCAAAAGACTCTATGGAAAAACATATAAGGACTTTATTTCCTGGTGTTAATGAGCAGCAGTACTTTGTAGAAGAAACTCTCTTGGCATATACATTAATATGAAAAATGCCAAAAAAAAGGATCATCCACTCTATGAAGCTGTTACTCAATATTGAAGGCAACAGTTCTTTTGTGTTTTTCTGTGGAAAAAGGCCGGTTATTTGAGTTAAAAACTGTAAAAATTGTATTTTCAATTTTAAAATAGATCGAGTTTTATTATTATTGCTTATTTCATTATTCTTATAAAAAAAAAATAAAGCTTGATGTTTTGTTGAACAAAGTTGGTATTTCTTGGACTAAGCGATATATAGAAATGCAAAAAGTTAAAAAAAGATGACGTCGAATTTTTGCTTATTTTCGAAATTTTAGAACTTTCAGGCCTGCGGGCATAAAAGGCGCCCTAGGGCGTAAAAGTACTACTTCACGCTTTAAAATGCGGACGTAAAAGTGCACTTTTACGCCCGGTCGTGCATAAAGCTTTTTTTTCTATCCGTGAGGATATGTGTTCTGTGTCTATTAGCTTTTGCACATGTCAAAACGGGCAAATGACAAGTGCCAACTGTCATAATGACAAACACTTGCATTTTCAAAGGAAACACCCTGTATATTTTTGGCCTGAATGATATCTTTTTTTTCTTCTGATTCCAAATATACCATGATATTTGGCTCAGCTGTTTTTGCGTTATTTTGTTATTTAAGTTTAAAATTGCATTATGTAACCCTCATCATTGATATAAGGAACCAAGAAGAGACTTAAATTAGGGTAATGTGAATTGGTTTAATTTTTTCCAGCATTGGAATAGATAAAGCTGTTGACTTAGCAACAAATAGTTGTTTTATTGCACATTTCACACATTACTCTACAAGTCTACTCATATAAATAGGGGTTTTCACTTAAAGCAGAAAATTCCCCGAAAATTCCCATTTTGGAAACATTCTTGGGAATATTTCCAAGGAATATTCCCACAAAATAAATTCCTGGAAATTCACCATCACTAGTCGTTTCTGCATGATACCCTTCTCAAGCAAAATGGGGATGTTTCTAAAGCAGTCTGTCGAATTGAGGATAATTTTTTTATATTTATTTTGAAAAGTCCACTGATAAGTCGAAATGCCAAACTATCGATCCTCTATCTGAGATTTTCCATTTAATTTTTTTATCGCAAGTAAAACGGCTCCAAACATCACTGAAAATGGAAAAAAAATGTTTTGTGTGGGCGGGGGGGAGCTCGCTGTCACTCCGTTTGAATTCCCGTCAATTTTTTCCATTTTCAGTCATGTTCGAAGCCGTTTTACTTGCGATAAAAAAATTAAATGGAAAATCTGAGATAGAGGATCGATAGTTTGCCATTTCGACTTATCAGTGGACTTTTCAAAAGAAATATAAAAAAATTATCCTCAATTCGACAGACTGCTTTAGAAACATCCCCATTTTACTTGACAAGGGTAGATATTATGCCGAAACGACCCATCGGACCGGGCCCAAATTTGGTCTTAATAAAGCCTGCCTCATCTACTATGTAAGTGTAAAAAATTAATTGTCTAGCATGAAAATTAAAAAAGTTAAAAAAATGTTTACGAAAATCTCTTTTTTGGGGGAAAAAAAATCATTTCTCGACGACTAAAAGACCTACAGGGTTGTATCATGGCTCATTGTAAAGGTTGTTCAATGCTCTAAAACTATTGCCAGAGTAGCAAAACCATCCGATCCTTAGTTTTCGAAATACAGTGAAATAAACAGAAAAAAGCCCTGTTTTTGCACTAAATATTGTTTATAAAATTCCCTAAAAGTAATTAGATGTTGCATTTTTGGTTTTGAGCATCTATAAATCATCCTTAACAATATTGCATCGATAGTTTGCTGTTAAATTTTATGTTAAAATATGGCTGTTATTTCGCTAAGTGGCTTGGCCTAATCAGAAATTGATGACAATCACAATTCACGCCATGTCATGTCAGGATGATGGGACCAAAATAAATAGAAAACTAGCAGCGTGAGAAAAACTTTTTCCAACGCTTTGCGCAAAATAGCTATTTTCCTAACGAGTATATTTTTTTCTACGAGCATACTAAAGCTGATGTTACGAATAGTTTAATTTAAATAAAATGCGATTATGCAGAAGGTAGAATTAAAAATGTATTAAAAGGTATTTATAAAAAGGTAAAGGTACAGGTATAGGTGTATCAACGATACAAACAATTCCATGTCACAATGATTATTTCAAACTCTTCCCGCACCGGTGCGGGAAGAAAGTCTGCCCGCACAGCAAATCGTGCGGGAAGAGCCATTTCCCGCACGCTCGTAGAAAAACTTTATTTTCAGGGGTTACCTAGCGTGTGAAAAACTCCATTTTCAAAGGCAGTTGTAGGAAAAAGATATTTTGACCAATTATTGTAAAACATGTAGGTATAGCAGTGTCTTCTGTTATATCAGGAATATAGTTTTTTTTATTTATATTTTTGCACTTAATTTATGAAGAGCCCCCTAAATCTTCACTAGCCCCGGGCCCCATGAAAGCTTAATCCGGCCATGGCTGGTCCTATAGGATGGACACCTTACTTTCCTGACTTGAGAGTTCCAGACTTTTCTCTGGGATTATGTTAAGGAAAGATGCTGTAATCCTTTGCTCAAACATCCCGGAAGATCTTGAACGGAATATTTGTAACTTGATTTGTAATGTCATTGTAACGATTCCCCAGGAAATGTTACACAGTTCACACAACCATTTACTGATCCATAAATGCCTGGAACAGGCTAACATATACATATACAGCATTTTGTATAGTTTTATGCAGTTTTTATTAACTTTTTATTAGGCAATCATAAGTTCCAAGCTTTGTAGATATGCGTTTGCAAAAATAGCAAGATTTCGATTTTGATTTTTTACGGCTAAAACTTCAAGTTTCAGGGACAATGTCTATTCGTACATGGATACCTTGAACATGAATCTTTTTCTAGACGTTGTGATGTACAGGGTATTCCATTGAAAATAGTGGAGATGTTCGATGTTGAAAAACGGATTTTTTTAAAATTTACCCTGTATAAGTTTTAAAATAAATTGCAACATACTAGAAAAAACTTTAGGCGAAGATAAATCGAATGGCGCAAACCGCATGTAGCTAGCACACCTGGTTCAAAAGTTATAAGCATTTAAAATGGGTCACTCTCGGCTAAGACACCCTGTACATATTTTTTCTCTCTCAAATACATTGCTTTAAATGGTCTCCTTCTATTCTAATATGGAGTCCAATATCAATAATATTTACGTATTAGAAAACGATGGCACTTTGTTATAACTTTACAGCATTGGTAGACTCCAAATATAGTTGGGAAACTTTTTCAACTGCAAAAGTAGAACCGGTACTTCGAAAAAACGCAGGGGCCCGTAAAATATTCACTTCTTATTAATTTCAAATCACTTTTCTCACAAAATATACATATAAAAATATTAATTGAAATGAGATTTAAGAACAAATTAATGTAATTTCCGTTTTGCATATGGCAGTATTAAACAATTATTGTATATTTTGCATCAAAATCAGCTAAACCTAGTATTTCTGCAACGCGTCTTTTTTATTATGATTTTGGGTAGAAAAATATGGCAGATCACTTTGGTAATAATATGAACTCTGGGAACTATAATATCACCTGAGGTAATATTTTATAACTATTAGTAACATTATATGTATAACTTTTAACCAGATGCCGTCAGCGCCGCTTTTTTGGTCTCAAAATAGTGTTATTGCTATAGGTAATTATCATGTTTATATGTTTATCAGTTCCCTCAAGTAGGTAATTTATTTTCTTATCCAGAAACTTGTGTATAGTGTCCTCGTGGAAAATACTGAGGTACTGAATTTGAGATTTCATTAAGGTTTTTGAAATTTTTCGGTGATAGATGTGCTGAACTTCATTTTTTTTTTAAAGCCTGATGCACAGATTTCTTATAACAATAATAAACAACAACAGACACCTGATTATTATCATATGTCAAATTAGGTAGTTTGGTTCCAGAACTTCTGTTAATTTATCACAGAAACACCATCAGCAGCCAGACTATACAAAACCCTGGCCAAACGCAGGGCACAAGGACCATTGACACTTAAGAAACCAGACGGCAGTTATACAGAAAATGGAGAGCAACGAGCTGCTCTACTACTGGAAACCCATTTTCCAGGAAGTACACCCAATGGTACTGAAGAAAACAAAGAACGGAACAGAAAAACCAGGCAAGACAACTGGTAGGTTGCCAAGAACCTTTGCACTCCGCAGCGGCTGGCTTGGGCGATCGACTCATTTCAATCGTTCAAATCACCTGGAGTAGACGGCATTTTTCCAGGCCTGTTGCAAAAAGGGCAAAATGAAATTATGCCGTATCTAATCAAACTCATAAGATACAGCCTAGCGACCGGATACATACCCAGTCAATGGAGAAGAGCTAAAGTAACTTTCATCCCAAAGGCAGAGATAAAGGATGCCACTCTACCGAAGTCGTTCAGACCTATATGTCTCACGTCGTTCTTACTGAAGACAGTTGAGAAAGTTGTAAATAACTATATCAGAACAAATGTTCTAGAAAAGACGCCACTACATCCTAGGTAACATGCTTGCAGACCGGGCAGATCAACAGACACCGCTCTATTTGAACTCACTGACAGCATCCAAAACACACTGCTGAAAAAAGAAGTAGCCACCTGCGCCTTCTTAGACATAGAGGGGGCTTTCGATAACACCTCTCATGAGGCAATAAAGAATGCGCTTGTCAGAAAAGGAGTGGACAAAACCACATCCACCTGGATGTGTGAAACGTTAGCCACCAGAACTGCAGAAACGGATGTGGGGGAACAAACCATACAAGTCACCACAACGAGAGGATGTCCACAGGGAGAGGTGCTCTCACCCTTGATGTGGAGTCTAGTAGTCGATGATCTACTAAATACACTGACAGACCAGGGCTTCAACTGCCTTGGCTACGCCGATGATATTGTCATCATAGCCAGAGGCAAACACGAAGGAATACTCTGGGACCTTATAGAAAAAGCACTCCGATTCACGAAGGAATGGTGTCAGACAGTGGGACTGAATCTTAACTCATCAAAAACCACACTGGTAACATTTACAAAAATAACGAAACTCCCATACCTGAGGAACATTCGCCTCGATGGAAGCAGGCTTCACTGAAAACCAGAAGTTAAATTCCTAGGAATAACCCTAGACTCTAAACTCCTTTGGAACCGACACATAGAGAACATAACAAACAAAGCAATTTCGGCACTCATGGTATGTAAAAACATTGCAGGCAAAACGTGGGGTTGAACCCCTTCGATCCTACGATGGATGTATACCATGATAGTGAGACCTATCATCACCTACGGAGCGGTAGCCTAATACAGCCGAACCCAGCTAGTAACGGCTAGGAAAACCCTAGGAAAGATACAAAGACTCGCATGTCTATGCATAACAGGAGCAATGAGAACATGCCCAATTGCGGCAATGGAAGTCATCCTAGACCTAACACCACTTCACACAATAGTGACGCGGTTTGCCAGTGAATCATGTCTAAGACTGGCGAAGATAAGTCTACAAGGGAAAATGCATTTTGGCAGAGCTTTCCCTCTCCCAAACTGTGCACACCTCATGGACTTACCAAAAGACGCGATTGTTGATAAATTCAGTTTCGAGAAAAACTTTTCCATCTAACTAAGTACAAAGAACTGATGGAACATAGAATGTATCCAGTCCCTTGAAGCCAACACCATCAAATGGTTCACAGGTGGCTCCATGGGCGTCGTTACGAGGTTTCTCAGGGGGGGGGGCAGTATTATAATAAGACCATTGCCATAAGCGCCGCAGGCAACCGCCGTAGGCTAATTTTTTTTAGTGCCACCCTCCTTTTTGAGCATTTCAAGGTACTTAGTTAATATCGATATTTAGTTAAAAATGGTGGTATTTTTTTCTGCAACAAATTCACTGTCCGCATCATTTGTTCAGTGGCGACGCCAGGGGAGGGCCAGAGGAGGCCGGGGCCGCCACTAAAATTTAGCCGGCCCTGAAAATTTGCTCTCATGTCGGCAACAATGCAATGTAACATCAGCAGCCTCTGTCGGTTAATTCGGTATTCGGTGAGCACATCAGGCCAAGAATCGTAAACTAACAGGAATTCTCATCCTCATAAGGCGTACGTTCGTCAACTCTCGAGTCGGCAGGGCCTGCGAGTGACGTCACTACTTATTAGCAGCACAAACAGCTCATAATGATGACGTTACCCGCAGGCCTCGATGGGATGCTTGCGATTCAGGTTGTGCTTGTTTTTTCGTCAATTTTAAATGTAGAAAAGGTGATTTTAACAAGATTATAACGATTACTGTGACCTGTGACTGTTTTAAACTCGGCTAATGCATTATACGCCAAGTGTTGAGGTGTTCGGCTGAGATGGCAGACATTTTCAGCTCAAGAAGCAGTCCTATTAGGTTGAGTGTTCTTGGGCACAGGCAACTCAATGCTGCTTTCGGTTTCCTGAGATTTCCTCAAACATAATAGTGTCGACAGGTATTTCCCATTTTTTATTCCAAAGAAGAAAAGTAGTGAAATAAAAACAAATGCCCCCCCCTAAATTTTTCTGGCCCAGTCTGCCCCCCCCCCCCCCCACCCTAACATAGAACCCTGGCGTCCCAACTGCATTTGTTTAGGTAATTTTCTAATGGCCGGTACGTATTATAAAACACTGAATCGATGATTGAGTTTCAACCTTGGGTTGGCTCCATGCAAATTGATAGGATTCAACCGAAGGTTGGAACTCTACCATCGGCTCAGTGTTTCATAATACCGGCCCTAAGTCAATTGAAATTCAATTCCGTTGAATGTAATGAAAATGACAGCCAATTTTTTAAAGTACCTAACAAATTTTGAAAAAATGGAAAAAAGCAATACGAATACGAACTCTCTTTTACTGCTTTCTTCAAAAAACTATTTCTAGGGGGGGCGGGCAAATGCCCCCCCTTGCCCCCCCAAACGACGCCCATGGGTGGCTCCAAAACCGCTGAGGGGACAGGAGCCGGAGTATTCGGGCCACGAACCAGATACTCGGAGCCAATGGGCAAATCACCAAGCATATTCCAAGCCGAACTTCATGGGATCGGAAAATGCGTGCAGTTCAACCTGAACAGAAGGTACCGAAAACGAGAAATTGTAATAATGGCTGACAGCCAAGCAGCTATTGAAGCATTGAGCTCGCCGGTAATCAATTCTAAGATAGTATGGGAATGTCTACAGAAACTCAATGCGCTGGGGAAGGAAAACAAAGTAATTCTACTCTGGGTTCCTGGACACATAGGAGTCGAGGGCAATGAATGCGCAGACGAACTTGCAAAAACGGGAGCGGCCACTCCCTTCACTGGACCAGAACCATTCTGCGGCGTCGGAAATGCGCACCTCCAAGAAATCCTCAAAAAGGAAGAGAACTGGCTAAGGAACAAACAATGGCTAGACCAACCAGGACTACGACAGCCCAAAAATCTACTGGATAGCTACAACTAAAAAAGATCTGAAGTGCTGGTCAACCTTAGCAAGAAAAGTCTCAAAACTCTAACCGGGTTTCACTCGGGACATTGCAGACTGAATAAACACCTACATAATCTGGGGTTGGAAGAAGGTACCACTTGCAGATTCTGTGAAGACGGTAAAGAAACACCTCACCATCTTCTACTGAACTGCGATGCCGTAAGCCGCTCAAGAATGAAGAACTTGGGAAGTCCCCTTATACAGCTGGAAGACATTCCAGCCCTGGAACCGCTAGACATCCTAAAAATCCTGAGGGACCTAGGACTAGAGGGGCTGCTTTAAGCAGGAAACCCGAACTAAGCAGCAGAAGGAGGGGTACAATAGATTAACCTTGGTCGCAGTGCAACTGACACCTCCAACACATACCTACATACATACACACATAGGTAGTTTGGTTTTGCTAAAGGTTTTATAAAAGAAATTATCGTTACCAAAAGTTTTATAACACATGCTGCAAACACTACTAGTTTCCAGTTTTTATAAAGGTGATTGACAACAATTCTATATAACTAGGGGTAGGGGTAGGTATTCTAGTTATATAAAAGAGGTTACGGTAATCTTCATAAAAATTTCTTATAAATACTTCAGTAACGTGTACTAAAAGTTTTATAAAATGGTGATGGAAATAGTTCTTTATTATATTCCTTTAAGTTATAGTAAACTTATAAATACTTTATAATACTATGTTACCTACCATAGGTTGCAGATTATAAAACTTGGAAACCTTCTTATATACCTTTGTTACTATTATATACCCATTATATAACTTAGTGTTACTATAACTTGCGAGAAATGTTTATTGGGTAGTCTATGAAAAGCTACATACGAGAATGTAAAATCGGTTGTGCTGTAAAATTAACCGTTTAGGTTTTACAGCCTGTCAAATTTGCGAGAAAGTCAAGTTTTTACTGTTAATATTTCCGACAACAGTTGAAGATAGGTATAGGACATTGTACATGGAATATGACTAGAATTTTCTGCAGAATCCAGAGATGACATAATATACAGGGGGTACCACTCAAAAAAATCAAGTTGTTAACTGTACAGCTGATCTTGGAACACCCTGCATAAAAAAATTGGTGCGAATAAATCTTAAGGTTTAAAGTCAGGCCGATAGTTCATTACAGCAACGCGAGATGTCAGTACTGTCGCCCCTATAGTGTGCCCTAACTTGATAGTAAGAAAAAATAGAAATCTGCATTTGATTAAATTATGTGATGGAAAGTTTTTTCTTTTTTTTGCGGAAATTCGAAGTATTATTCTGTTTTACATAAACAGGGTTGTAGTTTGGACCAACACAAATAATTTTGAACGTTCATCAGTCGGATTTTTTTTTAAAACAGTGTAGCTACAGGCGTATTTCCAACTATTCTTGCAGTAGCGAGAAAACTACAAGTTCAAAAAATTTGAAAAAAAAAATATGTCGCGTAGAATTGCAGTAGTAGTTCGTAATAAAAATAACGGGAAACTTCATCTATTCGTTTTGAAATAAATTGTGAAAAACCACTTTTTTTTCAGTTTTTGCGATATAACTAAAAAATGGCGAGTCAAATTTGCTTAAAAAAATTATGGATTAAAGTATATCAATAACCATAAAACATATATTTTTTTTGGAATTTTTGAACAAAAGGTTCAGAAAATGGGGGTTGACTTTAAACCTTAAGCAAAAAAAACAAAATCAACGTGTCCGAGCGTGTTCCCAAAAATTCTACGTTTTTCCTGAATTTATGCGCGAATTATTGAACTCACTGTATACTGAAGCTATACTTAAGTTTGCTTCAGTATACAGTGTACTGAAGCAAACTTAAATATAGTATGTTATTGATTGTCTTTCTTGAGAATCCGGTGAATACGTGCGATTTCCGAAGTAGATTTCACTTCTCCTTACGTATTTGCCAATAGGGAAGTTGCACATTAAATTAAATATAAAATCTATATACCTATATAAAAATCAAAGTTCACAGGGTATCCGGATATGCGCTCTAAAACCACTTATCCGATTACGATGAAACTTTGGTAGGTTATTATGGCCATCCCAAGGAAGGTCTGTGGATAGGTTACGCATCTCGGAAAAAGAAATTAATTTTGAATTAATTATTAATTTAATTGTAAACAAACTCATTCACATTACATAACAACATAACCCAACTTTTTTTGACAGCATGAAATAACATTGACAAATTTCATTTATTTAGGCTTGCATTCAACCGGCGTAACTTTATTATTTTTTGAATTCAAGAACGGCTGGACCGATCTTGAATTAATACCACGTATCTCTATATAAGGTGAATTCGATTGACCCAGATTAGATCGATTTGGGTTCAATTTAAGTGAACTTCTTCTGATCTAGATCATTTTTTTGTTAATGAGGGAGCTTGAATCGAACACAGTGTGGTTCATTTAAATTGAACCAGATCGATCTAATCCGGTCAATCGAATCGGCTATAGAGGAGAGTGATATAGGCTATTTTTTATCCCGAAAAAAAAAGTTCGGTTGCGTAAAACTATGATACACTGGAACGCCTATAAACAGCCCGGTGCGCTCTAGAGCAGCTCTGGAGTGCTTAAAATGCGTCACTGAACTCACTGGCAAGCGACTCTGATATCGGATTAAAAAAAAATAATTAAATAGAAAATCAACAACAAAATTTGAAAAGAAGTGTATTATTTCAAAATGTATTTACACGCTGGCAACGCAGCGGGTCATTAGCTAGTAAATAATAAAATACAATAACAATCATCCTAATAAATGATGCAATTAGGAAAAGGATATAATACCTTATCTCTGGTTTTCAAAATCTTCAATTGAAAATACCAAATAATTCGAAATTCTTGACGAGATCAAAAACGTATTTCTATGGGTCCTGACGTCAAAGGGCAGTGATAATCGGGTCGCACCGCTGCCACGCCATGTGCTGCTGGTGTTGACAATGTCAAATCTATCATATACGGCATACATAACAACATAACGTGCGTTTTTATTCTCACAAATGTGCTCATCGATTAAGCGAAAATGTCAATTGGCTGTTTTTATTCTCATCAGTAAAACATCGATGGATTTCATCGGTCTGTTTTTATTCTCATCCTACACTTATCGGTGAAAGTACGATTAGCCATCGAATTCATCGAGGTTCATTTAGGATGAACTGATGAATTATAACGTAAAATGTAACCTCAAAATTATGTTGACGGTTGTTGATGGCCGACTGGCATCGTTTTGTTTTCCATTTATATTTATTATGTGAAGATTTGCGAAGACCTTAATAAAAAGAAAAGGAAAAAGGGCATGTTCAAGTGATCTGAAGGGTGTGAAAACCGAGACCATACCAAACATAAGAGTTCTGAGCATAAAAGCGCCAAATTACCTAACTTTGTGACAAGTGAGAAATATATCTGAAATATCAAATCAAACTAATTTGTGAGGTCCTAAAGCTCAGCTAACTGTCTCAGAGATAATTTTATTTCTAATATCTCACATCCACTACAGTCCTAGTAAGTCTAAAATGAGACTTAACATCTAAATCACTATGCAAAGAACTAAAGAAGAAATATAATTTTGTATTTTTTTATGTTTTCTACAATTCAAGTAAAACTATTTCATCTGAAGAACTTCTAGACTCATCACTTGAATCACTTGATGATGATGAAGAGCTCACAATTATTCTCAACTAACATTAGACTTCCAATCATTGTATGGCTACGGTTTTTTAAACAATTAAAAAAATAATAAGTTTGCCACATCAAACAAACAACACAAATGCCAAAAGTATCAATTCAAGTGTCAAAATCCATCGAAGTGTTTTTTAGTTGATTCATTTCATCAACAAAATTGCGATGAATTTTGATGACGTACTGCTCATCGGCGCTCATCGGTGATGGAATTCATCAGGAAAACTCGATGAGAATAAAAACGCACGTATAACCGTAATCGATCTACCTGCTCGCAGGTCACTGTCAACCAAGGACTGTGAACGGAATTTTGTTGCTGAGTGACGTCACACTAAACGGTCGTTTCAAATTGCGATGTTTCGAGCGTAACTTCAAATATTTATAAAAAATTAACGGCTGATTTTTAATGCTTGATATTTGGCATGACTATGTCTTTAGTGTAGTACAACACATTTTTGAATTTAAAAAAAAATGTGCAAGTTCCCTATTGCAATAACTCATAAAAACGCCGTAAAGCATAACAGCGGCAAATAAATATAAATCTGTTCTGGCTCCGAGCCGGAGAAATAAGATTAACTCCCGAATTTGAACACTGCCTTGCAGAGCAAATATTGAGCTCACTCAAAGATGCCGGGAGAAATATAATTTGATTTTGAGCGAACACAAAGTGAGAAAAAAGTCGCGTCTGGATCGTTCCGGATCGAGAGCGCACTTTTCGAAAGATAGACAAACAACACACAATAAAATGCTTTCCGATAGTCTCATATCTATGTTCAAGTTAAAATTGAAACTTAGATTGACACATTAGATTTACAAAAAAAGTGAAGTGCTGTTAATTCTATAGCAGAATTTTTCAAGAAACCTTCACCGTCGCTAATCTGACAAAGGGGCGTAAGGTACAGATAGATAATTTTACAGGATTGCCATTTTAAAAAAATGGTTGTTAATTAAGAAGGTATCACTATGTTCGGATATATATTTTTTAGTGTACAGATATTTATTGAGGCAGATAAATTTTCATAGCTTCTGGCTAATATAATAGATTTTCCATATCGTTTAGCTGTTATAGAAAAATTAATACCTAATGGACATACGCCCTTTTGTAGGATCTTTGTTAAAATAATTTGGACACATACGCCTAACGCCAATATGATATTTACTGTCAATATTGTATTTATAGGTTTTATCCTAAATAACATACTCTAGAAAAAACAGGGAAAGAAATTGAAAAATAAAATAAGATTCGAAATATACGGAAACAAAGTTACTTAAATAACTTAAACACTAGTTTTCGTGAGGAAGATCTCTAAAATATTTGCGAAAGTTGGGTCCTTCACTAGCGGTGTTGGTCCTTTACAAAGGTCCATAAGAAATTTATATTTTTCGAATTTCAGTTTAATTAGTAGTGTAGTCAAATTAGCGGAATTTGGGCAGTAAGGCGGAACAAATTAAAGACAAACAAATGCCTAATGGTGGAAATTTGAAGAGACGGGTGTCCTTGATAATGTACTAAAAGTCCCATCCAATCTGACAATGGCAAGTTTTGAAAAATCGCCACCATTGTGAATTTTGGATTTACTTCCAAAACATCAAGATTTTTTTTACTTCCAAGTTAGATACATTGTTTCAGTGTTTTTCTTCTATAAATCGGTCCATAAATAAATGGCTACTAGCATGATATCCGAACTCACGAAGGGGAATTTCTATGGTGAAATCTTTATTTGCAAATCTGCATTTGCAAAAATGTCTGTTGAGCTGTTTTTCATTTTTAAAGATCTCTGTTGGATGTTTCTCACTCTCAAGAATCTTTGGCAGATTTGTTGTTTGGTTTCTGATTCTCAAATATTTCGGTTGAATGTTTGCTCATCCTCAAGAATCTCTGGTGAATTAATTGGTGTGGTTTCTCATTATCAAAGATGTCTTTTTTGATCGACATTCTTTAGAATTTGTTATTAGTTTTTCATTATTTCATTCGGAAGAATCCCTGTTTAAACTGTCGTAGTTCCCCATTCCCAAGGAATAAAAATCTCTGTTGAATCTGGCTAGTTTGTTTCAAACTCACAAAAATATCTGTTGAGCTGTTTTTTATTTTTGAAGATATCTGTTGGATGTTTCTCATTCTCAAGAATCTTTGGTTAATTTGTTGTTTGATTTCAGATTTTCAAATATTTCGGTAGAATGTATTCTCATTCTCAAGAATTTCTTGTGAATTTATTGCGTGGTTTCTCATCATCAAAAATGTCTGTTGAATTGGTTGTCATTCTTCAAAATTCTGTCATTAGTTTTTCATTCTGAAGAATGTCTGTTGAATCTGTCGTTCCTGTTGAATTTGACTAGTTTGTTTTTCATTCGCAAAAATAATTGTTGAGATGTTTTTCTTTCTTGAAGATCTCTGTTGTTTGATTTCTCATTTTCAAGAATTTCTGGTAAATTTATTGTGTGGTTTCTCATCATCAAAAATGTCTGTTGAGTTGGTTGTCATTCTTGAGAATCTGTCTTGTAAATTTTCATTGTAAAGAATCATTGGATCTGTTAGCTGTTTCCCATTTGCTTTAAGTATGGCCCTCTTTCTCATTTATCGTTCGCTTGCGCTTTATTAAGCCCGGTTTATTCAACTTATGATAAACTGTTAGAAAATGCAATCTGAGGGATAAAAATTGGGCCAAAATTATCAATTCAAGTCACAATAGCTTTGAAGTGCACAAACCCAACTGCTGGGACATTATTCTCGAAACAGGGGAGCAGAGTTCTTATGAGAACGAAGGTTCTGTCTTCGTCGTCCATATTCGTATTTCCATAACACTGACAATGACAGAGCAATCATTCTCATGAGAACGATGTTCCCCGGTTTCAAGAATAAAGTACCTGGGAAACAGCACATATACCTACCTACTTAATACAAAAATGAAGAATAAGATTTAATTATAGTTTCTTTTGACATTAAATTTCATTGACTGACATTGTCAAAATTATAGGAAAATAGTGCTAAGACATACGTTTAAAAAACCATAGCAATCTTTGATTTTTTATTTTTTTTTGAAGACTCGATACCAGTGTGGCAGCAAGCCGGTTTTTTTTCTGCCCCTTATCTTTCCATCAACTCTCATATTTTGCTCAAAAGCGGAAAGTCGTAAAATATCCAGACAATAACTCATAAAGGCTGAGTAAATGCGAAACGAGCTGGAGTAGGAAATAAACAAACATTTGTAGGTTTTTTTCGTCGAGAGGCGGATATATTAATAATTCAGAGGCACAAAATTGACATCATTGTTTATCGCAAAAAGATAACTTCTATAAGAAAGACACGATAATTTTTAATTGAATAGGAAAATAAATCACTTCTAGTTTCAAGCTTAGGTAAGCGATAAATAAATTCACGTAGCAAAAACTTCCAATCATCTTATTTTTTGAAAATGCTTGGACTTTAATTTCAAAAAAGAGTGCCTTGGAAAATGGAGGACTCGATCAAAAAACTTAGACATTCTAAATCCAAACCCTTTTCACAGGATGAATAACCAAATTCGGAACAAAATTGTCGCGCCAAATTAACATGTTTTCAGGAATGTATAATTTTTTTAGAGAGTAATGTTATCAGTGGCGACGCCAGAGTTTTATGTTAGGGGGGGCCAGACTGGGCCAGGAAAATTTAGGGGGGGGGGTACTTGTTTTTACTTTATTGCTTTTCTTTGGAATAAAAAATGGGAAGTGTAGGGTTTTCCTGTATATTTTTGAACTCCACCTGAACAGGTTAATTGAATAGGTATCAAAAAGGTTTATTTTTTACTACCGAGCGTAAAGTAATCACTTTACGCACTATTCAGAAGACGTAAAATTTCACTTCACACACTAGTGCGTTAGTGCGTAAAGTAATGTCAATGACAGATGTCGAAACTGTCAATTTAGTATTTTTCTAATAAATTACTTCACGCACTAGTGCGTTAAGTGAAAATATTTTACGCACTAGTGCGTGAAGTATTCGTCTAAATTAATTTTTTTAGACATTATGTTATTGGTAGTAGAATTTTTTTTTATGCAATACGTGTATAAAGCACCTTTTTTCACTCACGTCAATATTTGCATTCGTGAAAGGAGATTCACTTTACATACTTGTTGCATAAATAGCTATTAGGTTTGTTCGGACTTAGTTCAAAATCAGTTCTGAATTGAACATTTGTTCATATCGAACATAAATAAACAAATGCGTTTATTTATGGAGTTATCCCAAGTAGCACATAATATTGGGTAAACATCGTTTTTCAGTTGGGCCAATATTTATTCATTTTTGTTGCTAAATCAACACAGTACCAATATTGGGGCAACGTTAGTTTTACCTATGTGGAAACAATATTTAAAAATAATCTTGTGCCAATATTGTTTTCATAGAATAATTAACTTTTCAGTAATTTGAATATTGGCCCAAGACTTCTCACTACAATATTGATTTATGAAATATTGGCCAAATATTACATTTTATATTATCGAAACAATATTGTAATATAATATTAATTCAATATTGGCATTCAATTTTTTATTGATATTTAAATTCACTTCAAAAACTTTGTACACCCAATATTTATTTTCAATTTTTTCACAATATTGATACTTTTTGAAAAGCCCAATGAAGGGCCAATATTTACATACTAATTTTTACCAAGGTTAGATTTTCTGAATTGAAAATATTGGTCCAATATAGGGTATACAATGTGCGCACTTGGTGTGCCGACCAACTAATAGATGGAGACTCTATCTTCACTTTACCTGTCTTAAACTTGGTTCCGGAATGAAGCCAAAAATTGGTTGTTTTCTCTCTGCGGGACCCTGGCCGGACTTAACCGTGCTGATGAGTTGTGATACAGCGAAACGGGTCCACGGATGGTCCGGCAGAGAGAAAACACTTCTCAGTCGGTCCTTATAATTGGTCCGTTACCTTATTTAAATATAATATAAAGCCAAGATTTACATACGTCTTCGGGCCAATATTGGTAATTTCAATTGACTCTATATTGCATAAAGTTCTTGATATGATATTGATTATTTCTTTTTGGGCCAACATTTGGTTACGTTATTGTACCAACGTTGGTATTTGTTTTTGGGTACATATTGACATACGTTCTTGGACAAATATTGCAGAATGTCCACATCTTTTATTGGGCCAACATAGAGAATCTGACTTGGGCCAATAAATCGTAGTTATTGTCCCAATATTGGCCCAACATGGGAGTGCTGCTTGGGATGTTTAACCCGGGAGTGACTTACTATTGAAAAACCGGCGTTCAGGTGAGGTGCCAAAATATACGGGAAAACACTGTACCTGCCGACACTAATATGTTTGGGGGAATCCAAGGAAAGCGAAACCAGCTTCGCGGTTGCCTATATGCCCACCGAATACCTAACCCTTCGTTAGTGTTCACTAAAAAAGTTACATGAGAGGTGTTCTGGGGTACCTATATCATACCCCAATAAGAAATTCGATTGAAATGCAGATTTTTTGAAAATTATTTTGATTTTAAAGGTTGAATATAATATTTTAATTAGTCAGATGTCCATTGAAACAGAAAATATAGACAACACATTTTTTATTTTGATAATACAAAATAAAAATGATGGAGAAGCAATAGGGTACTTGCATGGAAAATTAAATTGATTATTGTTTATTGCAAACTGTAGGAGATCGAAAAAAAATCGTTACTTTTTTTTAATTTCGCCCAAATATGATTATTCCGGAAGTTATACAAATATTAAGTTTTGTATAGACATACTGAGCATGTGCAACGTCACTAATTTATTTGATAAGTGACGACATAGGCATATTTCATAGCGTTGTATCTCCGTCAATTTTTGACTTAGAAGAAAAAGAAAAAGGATTTATTTTTTATGGACTAACGAAATCAGCAATAAAAAAAATGATGCAAGTACCCTATTCTGCCTTGCAGATAAAGAAGAGCAAATTTATTTTGGATTAAATAATACACTGATTAACCAAGTATTACGTACTACACTCAAAATTGTTTCCGATAAATATCTGAAGAAATATCGTGCAACTTGAATCAAACCAATTTCATTAAAGTTGCAAAATTTACATTGTTACTACCATTTAAAATCCTGTACACAAAAAGTTACGTTAGTAGTGTTCCGGGGTATATCATGCCCTAACCGTCTTTGCAGTAATTTAATTTCATACTAAAGGTTCAAAAAGACGCTACTGTGGGTGAGTTCAAATACTATATGCATGAACTAAAGTAGCCACTAGACGCTAGTCGTCTGTAGCTGTTGCAATTTTAGTTTTACAGCTGTAAATAACTGTAAATAGCTGTAAATAGCTGTGATAAGGTATGGTATACCCCATAACACTAAAGAAGGGCTAATTAACCGACAGAGGCCACCATTGTTGCCGACATGAGGGCAAGTTTTCAGGGGCGGCCGGCTAAATTTCAGTTCGCATTTTTGAGGTTTGGGGCCGGTGGCAGCATTTCGAGAAAAGAGAAATGTATTAGTTTATGCATGTCGGTGACGGTATATGGGGCTTGCCACATGATTTGCTTATTTGAGTGAAGTGTTTCATTTTAATGCAAAAAAAAACAAATTTTATAAAATATGTGAAGTGGCTTTCCATATAAACAAAGAGCACGGCAATGACACAATTTAAAAAAAAAAAAATTAAATAAGTCGTGTGGAATGTTAATGATTCAGTTGCCAATGCTGAATTCGTAAAATTAATACCGATCGCCTTTCCCAATTATTATTATTATATTTTAAAGCGGACAAGTTGTTGAATTATTGAAACAGCAGAAAATATTTCAATTTTAAATGATGGGAAAGATGGAATTATTACAGATGTTTAAGCTGTTATAAGTAAATTGACACTTTTCCAGCAAACGATTTTACGATTTTTGACTCTAATGGAATATGTAATCAGAACAGATTTCAAAAACAGTAGAAAAAAGTAACTTCTTTCACTATCCATTTACAGCTAATATAAACTGCAGAAAACCGAAATTCCGAGAGCCATTCTCGAACAAGAAAGCCAATTAATTCCGAACGAGTACATTACAAAGAAATGCAATTTGTGGTTAATGGGATTCTCAGCAATGAAAAATATACATTATTATTTGCAGCAAACTTTTATTTCAGCAATAAGTATTTCAATATTTTTCGACTCACTTAAATTAACAGCAGCTTTGGATAAAATATAGCGAAACTTTATTCAGCGAATAGCGTTGTAGAACTTTGATTTTTTATCTTTTATTTCATTTCGGCTCATTGTATTTACATTCAGGATGCATTGACGAAACATCGAATCCGATAAAACTTTTATTTGTCACTCATTTGTAAAACGTCACTTATCAAGTCAAAACATAACCAGCGAAAATTGATTTTTACAAGCTACTGGCTCTACTGACTTGTAAAATTGACAGCTAAACTGTAAAAACTTTTTACAAGTCAGTAGAATTATTTATTTTTGAAAAATCATCACAAGAATAATTGCTTGTAGGTACCTTCTGGGAGACTTTTCTGGTGATAAACTGTTGGCTACGACTGAGGCTTCATTAATAATATCTTGTAATAAATTCATTTCTGGAAAAAAATTGCAAAATGGAAATCTGTCAAAAAACCTATTTATAACTAGAAACAACGTCTTAACAACGTATCATTCTCATAGTTATACCAACTACCAAAACTTCTGTGAGAAAAAATCAAGGAAAAAACATATAAATTTCAAATTTTTGTTATGTATTGATTTTTTATTTGTCCCTATATCTTTTACAAATGAGTAACAAATAAATTATTGTACATTATACGCCAGGTAGCAGTTTTTACTGGCTCTTGAAGGTGACAAGCTCGCCTGGCGGCTCGCTAGTCATTTCCTTCAATCGCCAGTAAAAACTGTTTTACCTGGCTAATAATGTAAAATACTATAGCCAAGGACGAAAGTTTGCTTCTTTGGAACTAGAGTATTTCATATTGTTTGTTGGTTTTCACTGGCTAAAGGACGATGGACTGTGGCAAAGTGAATTTTACATCATGTTGGATTTATCTTACCGAGGAGAATATACAACTATAAACTTTCTAAAAGCAGAATTATTGTTGAAAATGCATTTGGACTTGTAACGGGAGTTATTAGAAGTTTTAGAAATTGCGCTTCGTAGTTTGTTTGTTTACTCTCGATTACTTCTAGTTTCACCTTTCCGTTCACTGATTTTATTCTGTGTGAATCTTCGAGTTGCGTTCCACATTTCAGGTCACTCATTCTATTTGATGCTACTGGATATATTCAATATACCTACTTTGCAAGTTTGCAAACGAAATTCTTATCATTCAAATTAAACAAATAAGAATTTGAAAAGAAATGGGACCCCGCTTTGATCGCCATAGAAAGTAGTAATTTTAACCAGAACGGATCCATTTTTTTATTGTGTTACCTTGGGTTACATGCATTATTTGATTTATTGTGAATGTTTTGGAAAAAAAAGTAAAGAGAAAGGAATTAAGCTTCAGACTTCATGTAACGCTTGAAATTTTGGTTCACATATTACAATTAAAAGGTCAAAACCACGAGGCAACACGGACCTGAAATAGTATGAGACCGTGTTGGTCTCACCGTGTTGAATCTCCTTCCGTCTACAATGAAAAAAGAAAATATCTGGAAACTACATCAAGATCATTCTTCAATAATTCGAAAATAGCTCAACTGCATCGGCTTGGCCCGGTAGCATCTAGACATTCCACTATACAATTCGGCACCCGTCTCTAAGGCGATTGGCCGAAACGCATAGTGGAATGTGTGAGCAGTGCTCAAATCATGAGTGGAATGTTCATACTCATTATGCATAAGTGCAACAACAAAAGTGCTGACCCACGTAGTAGAATGTCAGGACGGTGCCCAAAACGAGAGTGCAATGCCCTATGATTATTTTTGCGCTACGCATGGGGCTTATTACTGGAATGTAGAAGTTCTTCAAATAGGTAGGTTTTTTTTGTTTTTGAGGTGATTCAATTAAAAGCCACTAATTAGGTATATAAAATTATTGTAGTTCATTTCACAAAATAAGTAATTTATACATAGTACGAACATACATAATACTATAAATAGTTCCTAAAAAATTTTGATTTTGATTAACTTTCAATAATAATCAAGAAAATACAGGCCCTAGTGCGATCTAGTCCTCGTAATTTACCATTCTATTTGAAAAAACAGAGTAATTCTAGTTATAGCGTAGCGTCCCTTGAGCGCGCTTTGTTGTTCAAATAAAATATAAAATGCTAACTTTTACGAGGACCTAGATCGCACTAGGCGGACGGGTTAGTTTGAGTAAGTCTGCATTTTCTTGATTATTATCATTGATTCAATTTCATGTGTCGCTGTTTTGTTTAGAGGTCGCCGTTTTAAATGTCGCTCTATTAATATGTCGCGGTGTTAAATGTCGTTTTTTTCTCACATATTGTGTCTTTTGATATATCGCTCTTTTGCAATGTCGCTGCTTTAAAGTATCGTGCTTTTGAATGTCGCTCTTTTGAGTGTATTGATTTTGGTTGAGCACTGGTTACTGTTTGATGAGCCCATTGACGTGTCTGGTTATGTGTTGATGTAGTTAATGTGCATAGTGTAGGGCAGAAGCATAGTGTAGGACAGTAAGAAATGTGCATATGAACAACATACGCTCCCAAAATTTTCAATTTAGAGTGGTTTAGAGTGAAAATTAAAATATAAAAGTGGTATCAGAAGAACCAGTGTTTAGTGGACTATACTATGGAACAAAGGGTAGGCCAAAATAATTTATGATTACCTTAGAAAATAGCAAAGCATTTAAGATAGAATCATACTGTACTGATAACGTAAGGTCTATTTTCGTTTATGTTGGGTGGTTCCCGCCATACACGACCTTGGTACATGGCTGCAAACAGTGTGTCGCCACAAAACACGCGCTGCCGTTCTCAAAATTAGAACTTATTGCGATGCCAACGAGGCTATGTCTCGAAATCCTGTGATTTTAACAAAATAGATCGCAAATTAGCACTAATGGGTGAGCCAACGACCATCAATGAAATGTACAAGCTACTACAAGGTGACAACCAAAAGCAAACCGAGTTGTTAACTGGAAAAATATTGAAAAGCCAAAACTTATATTAAACTTCAGATTAAAAAATCTGACCAGAAACTGGGAATTCTAAAAGAAAACCAAATTGTACTGGAAAGAAAAATTAGAAGGAACAACATCATATTTTTTGGTTTTAAATCTGCAAATCAAAGAACCCTAATACAAGACGTGATTGCTAAATGATATTTTTTCACTAAAAATTATACTTACGGATATAAACAATATATACCGACTCGGAAAAGGTGATGACGCACCGGTTTTGATCGAATTTATTTCATTTCTTAAGAAATCAGAGATATTCGAAAATCCTGAAAAACTGCGCAGTTTAAAAAACACGCAATATGCTATTTCAAATGATCTTTGCGAGGAAGATCGAAAAACTCAAAAAATTCTGCGAAAACATTTGAAACAGGCAAAAGAAGAGAACAAGGTAGCGAAAATACGTGGACTTAGACTAGAAATCAACAATACTCTTTACACAGTTGAAGAGTTGGAACAATTGTCAGAAAGCGAAACAGAGGCAAGCAGTTCAGACGAATCAGACAGTTCACAAACTACAGAACAAGGACAAAAAATTCATAATTCGAGGCAGAATAAAAATAAGCGGAAAAATAAGAAAAGTCCAGGTGGAGTAAAAACTCGATCAAACAAGAAGAAAAAGCACTAATATCTTGTGTGCTACAATAGAGGTGTTTACGTTTTTCTCCTGAACTATATTTAATAAATAGAATTCTGTAAAAAACAAGAATATTTTGTATATTAATTAATTATTATTAAAACACATAAATTAAAACAAATTCTATTGCAAAATTAATTAGATACCTAATTTAAGGGAAGTAACAGAAAATTGAGTTGTTTTACTACACAATGAATAACTTTATTCAAAATTTCGAAGAGGAATTGATCTCCACAAATATTGTAAATAATATAAAATCCTTTAGCCAACAAATTAACAACAAAGATTTTAAGTTGCTTCACTTAAACATCTGTAGTGTTAACAAAAATTTTGAAGAACTCTTGTGTTTTTTGGAGCAAATAGAAACTAAGGCCGATATAATTGTTTTGACTGAAAGTCATAAAATTCTAGATTTACAAATAATAAACATACCTGGTTATAAGCTAATTTATAATGAGGGTAATTACAATAAGTGTGATGGAGTAATCGTGTTCATAAAAGACTGGATTTCTTGTAATTATAAATTTAAATACATAGGGGAGGTTAAATGTATTGAGTTGGAGGTTGATGATAAGTGTAAGTTTTATGTTACTTGTATATATAAGTCACCCTCAGTGGATGAAAAATTATTCCTAGAAAACTTTACACAATATCTGCATCTAAATAAAAATAAAAAAAGGCATATAATTACTGGTGACATAAATTTTGATATTCTTAGAAATGACAAACAAAATATTGAAGAGTACAAAACTATTTTGGCCAGTTACGGCTTTCTGTCATTCATAAATAAATATACTAGACCAGCCTCAAAAACCTGTTTGGATCATTTTTACATAAAAGGGAGCAATACATTTTCAAACACAAAATCATATGTAATTAATTATAAAATAACTGATCACTGTCCAATTTTCCTTTCCTTTCTTAGTGAATGTAAAAATGAAAGCCAGAACAGACAGCACATTGTTAAAAAATATATTAATTATGATCAACTCAAGGCCGATATGTTAAATGACTCATGGAATGATGTGTATCTAACTCCAGACTTGAACCTTGCAACTTCAAATTTTATTAAAAAACTTCAGTTCCTTATTACAAAAAATACAGATACCGTTAAAATTACAAGAAGAAAGCACCCCAAAAAACATTGGATCACAAAGGATATTCTTAATAGAATTAACTTAAAAAACAATATTTATCAAGAGTCCTTGCAAAACCCACAAAATATCGAATTAAAAATTAGATATAATAGTTGCAAAAAACAATTGGAAAAAGATATAAAAAAATCTAAACAACTATTTTTTCAAAACCTGATTGAAAGAAATAATAATAATTCAAGTAGTTTGTGGCAAGCTGTCAATAAAATTTGCAATAAAACCCAAAACAAAACCCTAATTAGAAATATTAAACTTCAAAATAATCAAATCGTTAACGATCCTCTTGAGATAGCGAATCACTTTAATAACTTTTTTTGTGACATCGGTAAAAATTTGGCCAACCAAATAACTACACCCTTAGAATACAACGAGCAGACAGAAAGAGTTCCAAATAGTTTAAACTTTTTTCGACGTGTATCAGTGTTTGAGGTGAAAAAGGTAATTAAAGAGCTGAAATCTAAAAAATCTCTTGGGCCTGATAACATTAAAGCAGAAACAATAAAGGAAATAGAAAGTGAAATATCACCTATACTTACTTATTTAATAAACTTTTCTTTTAGTATAGGTAGTTTTCCAGATGCTCTTAAGTTGGGTAAAATAAAACCGCTACTCAAAGAAGGATCAAACTTAGAGGTAAACAACTATAGACCGATTTCTCTAATTTCCAATATTTCAAAAATCTTTGAGAAACTAATGAAAACAAGAATGGTAAAATTCCTTGATGAAAACGATATCATTTCTAAAAAACAGTTTGGCTTTCGCCAAGGGAAATCGACAGAGGATGCAATAATTACTTTGTGTGACGAAATGTATAGTGCAGTTGATAAAAAAAAGGCAGCACTGTGTGTATTTATTGACCTTAAAAAGGCTTTTGATACAGTTTGTCATAAAAAACTAGAAAGAAAACTGGAACAAAATGGTTTTAGAGGGAGTGCTTTGAATTTGCTTAAGAGTTATCTGGAGAACCGAACTCAATTTGTGGAAATTGACGAAATCAGGAGCAGTCGGAGAGCTGTAACGTGGGGCGTTCCTCAAGGGACGGTTCTCCGACCTATTTTATTTAATATTTATGTAAACGACTTGTTAAAACAGACATTTCAAGGTATAATAGTAAATTTTGCCGATGATTCGTTTGTATTTTACTCGGCTGACAGCTGGAATAGTGTAAAAGATAAAGCAGAAGCAGATCTACTGAACATATTTACTTGGTTTGAATACAATAAATTAACACTAAATAAAACCAAAACTAAATTTCTACCTTTAACATCGTATAGTAATAAATTGCCTGAATTCGACCAACTAACTGTTTCTCGAGATACCAGTATTGGTGGAACGAATAAAGCTAGATATCTTGGAGTAATCATTGAACCTCATCTCAGATGGGATTAACATGTTAAACAAACATTGAGTAAAACAAGATGCCTGGTTACGCGTTTTAGTCATCTTAAAAAATACTTGAAAATTGACCAATTAAAAGTTTTGTATTTTGCACTGTTCCAATCACAGCTAACCTATGGCCTTGTGGGTTGGGGTGGTGTGAGAGATTGCTACTTATCCCAACTAGAAAGTTTGCAAAAGTGGATTCTAAAAATAATTTTTAATAAAGACAGACTTTATTCAACTGAAAATCTTTACAAAGAAACGCAAATTTTAGACATAAGACAACTATACTTTTTAAAATTAATTCAATTAATAAAAGAAGACAAAATTACTTTGCATACAATCTCTCACTCACACAACACCCGTCAGGAGCAGAGTACAGTAGAAGTGCCATTTATGAAAAAGGAAATTGGGCACAAATATTTTAAATATTTAGCACCAAAATTCTACAACTTTCTTCCGGAGAATCTTAAGCAAGTTATAGGAAGAAAAAACTTTAAGGTTCAGTTAAAAACATGGCTCTGTAATATAGATAGATTAGAAATAAGAAATTTATTTACTTAAGTATATTTCTATGCAAAAATTATAGTTAATATAAAAAAAAACCCAAAATTGTTATTATATATGTAAAGAAGTGAAAAAATAACCTGATTAGTGACCTTACCCAAAATTGACCAAATATAATTATATGTGACATAATCTCGAATGTGTAAAAGTGAACCCGATTAGTGACTTAACAATCAAATGTGGCTAGTACCTAAACGTAAACACTGGAAAAAGGACTTTTTTGTTATATGAAAAAACACAAACAAGCAACTTACAGTTGCTTCTGTGCTAAACGTTTTTATTTGTCAAAATAAGTAAATCATACTTTATTGTATCTATATTTTGTGATAAATAAAAGCTATTTTGATTGATTGATTGATTGATTGATATTTCGCTGTTTTTTTTAGATGTCGCTGTTTTGAATGTCGTTATTCTATTATGTCGCTGTTTTGAATATCGCTATTTTGATATATCGCTTTAACAATACGTCGCGTTTTTGATGTCGCTATTTCAAATATTGCCCTTTTGAACCGAAGCCGCGATAAAGAAATCAACATAACTTAACTTCCAATCAATTCTACATTCCAAATCGCGATTCAGCACCGTTTGCACAATCCACTATCATATTGAGCGGCACGTATTGGCGGCAGCTTGAAATAAATCAACTGTAGCATATGACATTGCACTCTCGTTTTGGGCACCGTTCTAACAATCTACTACGTAATTCCGCACCTTCTATGGTTGCACTCAAAATTGACCAATCAAATATGCGGCGGGTGCCGAAATCTATAGTGGAATGGCTAAATGCGGCCCGGGATCGTTTTCCGCGATCCATTATTTATATTCGACCGCAAGTTATGTGACGCGAGCAATCCCGGTTGCCAAATTTTCAAAATGATCCGCTTTTTAGTTCTCCATAAACGTCTAATACGCCATCCACCGTGGGACACCCTGTATATATGTATGATTTTAACACATTACTTGGGCTACATATTTTTTGTATCAATCATTCAGTTTTTCTTTCCGTATTGTTTCGAAAGAGTACATATTAGGAATATCGGAAAAAATAATTGAGAATGCTTAAAGTGGTTACTAGCAAAAAAAAAAACAATATGTTTATCGATATACCAAATACCCTGTATACATTAAAGAATGACCATCAAGGATATTTGGGAATTTAAGGGTTTATGGTCAACAGATATAAAACATACAAGCAATATCTTCGGTTCTCAAATTGGATAGTCGGTAGGTTTCATACAACATAAATAAAATTCAAATCTTTGGGATTTCAACTGAAGGTCCGCACAATATAACAAAACTACCACATTTAAGTATTTGATGCCAAGCCGAACCATTGTTTGGGAAAACGATTAGAATCATAGAGGGTACCAGAATTAAATGTCTTCTAAAATATAATAAGTAAATCCCATAAATCTCATGTAACATCCTATGTTTTGATAAGGGCAAAACACTACAAATCCATAAATAATCCACACCACTTGAAACCTACTTCCGTCCCCGTTTACGGTAATTGTGAAATTAAATCGGACCGGACGGATGTTGTATCCCTTGACCAATCCAACAATTTCCATTTTCTTTTATTATCTGGAAATGACGATGAGCACAAAAAGTTTTAATAGGGACGTTTATCTAATTTTCATTGTGTTATTTTTATTTATTTTTTTCAAGTGTATTGAATATAAGAGAAAATGTTTTTCTTAAACACGTCACGATTATCTTAATGTAACTTATTGTCTAAACTATCGGCTGGGAGATCTTTATAGGATTGAATGGCTTTAAGGGTTCACCGGAGATAAACAATCTCTAGCTTTATTGCTGGACGCAAGATTGTAATTTTCCCTGCACCATTCGATAGTTATAAATCTTACTGGTTGCAAATGGATACGGCAAATTTGATATCTAATTTGTAGTGGATACGAAGCAGATGTTAATGTGCCCAAAAAGTGTTCCAATTGTAAAGTCGGATGCATTTCTAGAAAAAGCAGCCTAACGAACCCGAAAACTAAATCCTCTAAAGGATATTTGGGGAGTAAGGTGAGGTTTTTTTTTCAAAGAAAACAAAATAATACATAAGTAAATAAATACATAAATATTATTGTAAAAAAATTGTTCTTAGCCAATTTAATATATATTTTTTTATAATTCGAATCGAAATATATTTCAAGACATTAAATTCGAGCGTCGCAATTGTATTTTGAGCAATTCCGGATATTGTTTCAGGAATTTTTTCAGTATTCAACGTACTAAATTGGTTTTGAATAGATGATAATTCCATGAGGAGTTGCTGCGATTCGACTCTGGTTCTAATGGAGTTTTGCTATACTTAGGTGTAATAAAAAATGAAATATTAACAATGATGTTAATTGTGGCTCTAATTATTATTATTGCTCCAGATTATTTAGTATAGTGATTGATACATTTCAATCTAAATTATTTCTTTTTTTGTTGGCAACAATATTCACTTAGTAGTTACTATGTCCCGGAGTGATCCCGAAGGAAATTTGTGCTTTCAAATAAACGAGTTGACAGTTTTCTTGATGATGAGAGCCTGAACGCCACTTGTTAACGGGACGGCATTTCGTAATTGAAACTAACTCGAAAGTTTGTTGTTGCTGTGGCGTTCCGCGATAGCCTGAAATGGCCGGCATTAGAATCGCTATACTTAAGCTTTTAGGATCAATTAGGACCCTGATAGGCGGACGTTAAAGAGGACAAGCTAGGATGGAAACGGAAAATCTCCTAGCAAGTCGCAGCAAATCTAGATATTTTCGAAATTCCTAGCCTTTTTTCCATTAGCCTCGTCCAGTCTTTTGGCACATCATCCGAAGCCAATTAACAGTGCAATAAAATTTTGAACCGCCTTAGATGAAAGACAAAAGGCTTTTAATAATCATTGCCGAAGTTCGGGGCATTAGCGCCAAATTATTTTCCCGCTCTTGTCCATCCGCCTTTATATCCGGATGTAGTCGAAAATGCCTATTAAAATTCAATGGAACGTATAATATACAAAATGGTATCAGGGGTCGTAAAGCTGACACATAACAGGTTTTTCGGTTCGCAAAATGATAATACGACGTAAACTGAGCTATAGGGATACCTACATGGCTTTGAAAGCTATACAGGGTGTCCCAAAAAGATACCGACAAACTTTAAGGGGTAGTAGAGGCCATCAAAACTAGCATTTTTGTTTATATAAACATATGTCCGCAAATGAGCCAATTGGTCTGTAGAGCAAAAAAAACTGTTTGATACTTTTATTCTTCGCAATAATTAAATCACTGTTTACTTATTAATTTTGCTTTAATATCAAATAAATTATGGTTTAGAATAATTGTTCAAAATGTTGACCATTTACTTCAATGCAAAGATTACACCGTCGGGTCATTGACTGAAAAATTAAGTCTACGAAACACCTGTTCGTAATGAGAAAGATCTGATAGCAAGGAAACTGGCGAGTTGTACCCATGTAGAAGCTATTCCCGGAATATTCCAAAGAGTTCGCGAGTTGAACAATTATTGTAAACCATAATTTATTTGCTATTAAAGCAAAATTAATAAGTAAACAGTGATTTAATTATTGCGAAAAATAAAACTAGATACCAAACAGTTTTTTTGCTCTACAGCCGAAATGGCTCATTTGCGGACATATGTTTATATGAACAAAAATGCTAGTTTTGATGTCCCCTACTACCCCTTAAAGTTTGTCGGTATCTTTTTGGGACACCCTATATAAAATAAAATTCGGGGGCTTGACGCTTTCATACATAAATCCACCAAGGCCTCATTATCTCCGAGACAAAGTTCCAATGAAACTAGGTTTAAACCAACCAACCGGAGGACAAGTTAGGTAGGTAATGCTTAACTCTTCGTGATGGAAAGTTACGCGATCGTCTAGGTAGAAAAACTACTTCTGGTTTGACACAAAATATAAAAATTAGAGGTTTTTTCCATTCTTTGGCAATTTTTGCACGCAGGTGTGAAAGGTGTGATTAGACCTTTCCACAGGCAGAAATTAACCTGGCCTCCAAATAAACATTTTCAGTTATATATTGGTAATCGTATATTTTACAACACCCACTTTAAATAACCTATAGTTCAATAACAATATGTGGGAAACATTTACATCGCCCTTATAAAAGCCTTAAAACACTTAAATGGCGGAGTTTATAAAGGTTACCGACACCTGTGTTAGTAACGTAATATAACTGTAAGATTTATAGAAGTTTTTATTTAAATATTTCCAGAAACCTTATAAACCCTTTATAAAAATATAAATTAAATGATGTTGACACCTGGAGTAACAAGTTTCTTTTTGTCTTTATCTATTTAATTATTTTTGGTATGTCTATGTTTGTTTGATGGTGATGCCTCCAGCGCCTCCGTCTCATGAAGGGATAAATAAATGCACAAGGACAAGAAGTCCTATGTTGCACCAATGGCTTCTGCTAGATGAATACTTGTTTCACATCCACATAAAAATATTGTTGTTAAACCATTGATTCTGGTCCGAATTTTCATTGCCAAGCGATTTTTACTGATAAATATACATGTTATACCTTATACCTTCAAAAAATGCGAGCGCCTTTTGAAAGAACCATATTTGATTGTATTGCCATAAGTATAAAAATAAAATTTTGATAAAATATTAATTTTTAAGTGACAAGTTCTTGAGAAAAAAGTTGCTTATTCAATTATATGAGGTTCTTATGCATATTTATCATAAATTGTTAGCTAATTGCCCTAAATTTTGAATTTCACGTTGACCTGTGAAACAGCGTCCATTTTTTTTGCAAATCAAATATGGCAGAATGAAGACTAGTTTAATTTGAAAAATTAATTACCTTTATATTACCTAAAGGAACTTCACATAAATTATGGTACCCTATATAGCTTTTTTTGATTTTATAAAAGGTTTTTATAAAACTTTAAAGTTTATAATGGTAACAAAAATTACACCAGGTACTATAACTTATAAGTTAGCAACCATCATTATACGTCGCGCATGCAGGTTTCCCAGTTTTCCATGACGTATTTCGCCCAATCGCGACATAATTGGTCTAAAAGTGGTTCGTGCCAGCTTTATTCACATTTCTGAATTCTGACCAATTATAATTCGTAAATAAGGGTTGAACGATTACGCAACCCGCAGTGGGGCACCGGCATCAGCATAAAATGACAACAATAACCTCACTTTTTTCAGTTGACTGCACAGGTTTATTGTTTCTGTTTGGCTTGATGTGATGTTTGGTAATGCTGCTGGCCGCTGGTTTTTATTTCACTCACCCAATTTGTTTATTATTATACCCCCTGTGAATTATATAAAGCATCCTTACATATCCAGAAGCAACAAAAATTTATGATTCGTCGATTACTTCTATTTTTATAAAGGCAAAAATTATTACCATTTTATAACTAGGGAATGTAAAGTTATATAAAAAGGTAACCGCAAAATGTATAAATAGTAGATTATACCACGAGTCAATAATGATAGCTATTATTCCCGAGGATTATTACGAACTGAGCCGCGTTAGCGGCGAGGGAGTAACATTCCGAGGGAATAATAGCCATTATTGCGAGTAGTATACTCTACTTTATTTACGACAAATTAATTTATTTGAGATTTTCAATGAACAAATTTCATCCGTCTCATAATTTTCAATACAAATCCACAAGCACTACACGTTTGACACTGACACTTTTGTGGAATAATGACCATTAATCCCGCTACTCGTCATTAATCCCTGGAGGAATAACATATGTCATTATACTGCCAAAATCACAAATATAATACGCACATTATACATTAGTCGTAAATAAACTTTATTATATACCTATTATGGGAGAGTGGGGCAACTTCGACATGCGGGGCAAGTTTGTCACCGCACTTTACTAGGAATCGGTTGGATTCGGAAATTCCGAAACTGGCTTGAGGGTGCATCGTACCAATCAATTAGTTGCTCCTTAAGTCTGGAGAAGGTAGCTACTCAATTTGTCGCATAAAACGCAATTATTGAGTTTTTAAATTTCTGATCTAAGGATTGGCTATTACTTTAATAATACTTTCGTTCCGTTAGAGCGTTCTATTTCGCAAGTTAATTTTTACAGAGTGACTTTGACCCATCTTTTGTAGAAATATTTGATAATAGGCGGTAAAAAAGGCTTCTGTAAGATGTTTTTAAATATTTTACTAGAATCCGCTTGGGTGGGGCAACTTCGCCAATCGTTATTCCGGCACTGTCGAACTATTATTTTTGTTTGTAGGATGCTTAGAGATTATAAAAAAATTTATCTGATGCTTACGAAGGAGAGTAGTTAATTTTTGCTGTGATTTAGGTAAAAAATAAAATTCAGGTATTTGTATCAGAATAATGCTGTCGAATTTGCCCCCTAGGGGAGGGCAAGTTCATCATTTATTTACAATCATACATGTAATGTTGACTTTACTGACTTTTAAAAAGTTCGAAAAGGTCACTTTTTTGACTTTTACTTACGAAAGTTTACTTTCGACCCGTGGGCCGAAAGTAAATGAAATTTTTAAAATTTATTGTATTTTTTGACTCTTACTTTCGGCCCACGGGTCGAAAGTAAACTTTCGACCCGTGGGCCGAAAGTAAATGAAATTGTTAATTATTGTATTTTTGAGTTTTAATCCAAATGAAACTTTCAAAATTCGAATGATTGTAAATAAAATAGTATACATACCTCGGTGAAAAGTTTTCGGCCCACGGGTCGAAAGTAAACTTTCTACCCGTGGGCCGAAAGTAAATGAAATTGTCAATTATTGTATTTTTTAGTTTTAATTCAAATAAAAATTTCAAAATTTGAATGATTGTAAATAAAATAGTATACATACCTCGGTGAAAAGTTTCATTACTCTCTCGAGATTTTAGTTAGACCTCGGCTGTGCCTCGGTCTGACTAAAATCTCTCGACAGTAATGAAACACTTTCCACCTCGGTATGTAATATACTATTTCTCTTTGAATTTATACGATATTGGTTTTAAATGCCTATTACCTACTAAAGAAATGTTATCACTATGTTTAGATAAAGTTGTGTTTATTTCTGTGAATACAAATCGTTTTTAAAATCTTGCAAACCTTAACATGTCGATTCTGCCCCACTCTCCCCTAGTAATAGTTACTCTAGGTTTTATAACTTGGTAATTGAAATATTTATGTCACCTAGTTATATACCTAGAGGTTGGGGGATATTATAAAACCGTTATATACTAAAAGCACTATTCATTCCTCTTATATACCCTTTATATAATTAGACGTTACCATAAGTAACGAAAATTGTTTTTTCTACTTGCGTTCGCAAAGTAATCACTTTGCGTTAAACTTTGCGCACGGAAACTCTTTGCGCACTTATTTTTGTTATGCACAATTACCATAGTTATACTTGATTTTTCAATGTTTTGATGGTTTCTGAATAAACTAATATTGAAAATGAAGGCTTTTAGTTGAAATTAGCGCTTAGCTAACATGATGTAAAGGTGTCCAAATTGGACCAGCCTGTACAGCTAGGAATTTGTAGAATTTCTGATATTTGAGAGACCCTCATGAAAATATTCTCGCTGGTATTCTGGAAATTCCAGAAGATGTTAAAAGATTTTTGGGGATTTAATTTAAAAGACATTTTGAGGAATTCCAATAGAGTTCAAACGATTTTTGAAGATTTTGATTTGATTGATTTTTCTAATATTTCAACAATTCAAAGTCTACTTTTTTAAGATACTCGTAGAAAATAGCTATTTACCTAACAAGTGCGGAAAATGAATTTTTCCGCACGCGGCTGCCGTTCACCGAACGACGCGTAGCGGAGTTCGGTGATGCAGCCGAGTGCGGAAATAGTTATTTACCTAACAAATGCGGAAAGTGATACTTTACCGCACGCAACGGCAGTTGACCGAACGACGCGAAGCGGAGTTCGGTCATGCCGTTAAGGGCGGTAAAGGCACTTTCCGCATGTGTTAGGTACAACATTTTACCTATGAGCATCTACAACTCCAAAAAAAGGCATTGATAAAATTAATTAATAAATCCGATTAATTAATGAAATTAGATAAAATCCAGAAATTATCAAAAATCCATTTTCTGAAAAAGAGAGGATTTTTGATTATAAATATCAAATTCTACTTTACCGCACACTATGCGGTAAAGTGCACTTTACCGCATAGTGTGCGGTAAAGTGATACTTTCCATTTGTAAATACGTGCGGTAAAGTGCACTTTACCGTACGCTCGTAGGTAAAATATTTTCCGCAAGTGTTAGGTACAATATTTTTCCTACAGGCGAAAAAATGTAAAATTTTTCTTTTTTTTTTTTGACATATCAGTGCGGTAAAATTTTTTCCGCACTGACAGCCATGCGGAAAAACTTTTTCCGCACTGATATGTCAAAAAAAAAGGTTTTACCGCACCTTGCGGGAAAACTCATTTTCCGCACGCATATCAGTGCGGAAAATCGATTTTTCCGCACGGCTGTAGGAAAAATATTGTTCCTAACACTTGCGCAAAGTTTCTTTCCCGCTCTCAAAGCTTATCCGAACTCCGCTTCGCGTCGTTCCTCTAACTGCTTTTTCGTGCGGGAAAGTATCACTTTGCGCACTTGTTAGGAAAATAACTATATTGGGCTTTAACTAGGATGACAAAAAAAAAATAATATTATGAAGACTTACGACTTGATCTGGTGAATATAAAATTAAAGGTTGTTTCTCTTACTAAGAGACCCGATACGTTGATGTCTGTGCCTGTAGAGAGTTGATCAATACCTTCTATACTTTTCCTACAGAACAGGAGGTGAAAGACACTGAGAGGCGGCGAAAATATAGAATCTGAAGGGTTTTGTCATATTTGGAATACCTACTTTGTTTTGAATCATGGACAGCCACTAAGCTAAATTCTGTTCGTTGATTTATGCTTTCAATATTATTGTCTTACAAAAATGGAGGTTGAACGCGATATAAGAGACGAAGAAATTTGAGAAAAGAAATCATGGTTGGGGTAGTATTTGTAACTCAGGCCGCCAATAAGGTAATTTCTATTTGTGGAAAGTTTGACTAAGACCTATTCTCAACTTGTCCTATAAACATGGAGGAATGTATGATCAAAGTTGTAGGAAACCTCAACCCGTTGCCACTTCTCATCAATCATGCACCTCTGAGCATTTACCATACAAACGCGTCCAGAGTTTTCAACTATGTCACATTTCGAAGGGTGGATTAAGTTACTTTAAGTTGTTCTCTTTCAAATATTTCCCGAAGCTTCCGGTATAGGTTTTCGTAACACTTGTTTAATATTTAATTTGTTTATTAAAATTCTTATTTCATTGTCACGTGTTTTAACCAACGTTGCTGCATCAAATTCCGCAGTCAAAATCGATTTCCTGCTATTTTTCGTCATTAGCCCTGCCAATTGAAAACTACCTTCAAGCACCTTATCCATAAAACTGATGAAGCGGGGTGCAAGGAAAAAGTTTAAAGGTTGCAAACAGGGGCGAAAATGGGATTTGTCAATACCGCTTTTACGATAGTGAAAATAACCCTTTGTTTTCATTATTCGTTCCGTTGCAGTATGATTTTGGGCAATTGGAAAAATATGTAATAGTCGAAGGAGTTTTACTCAACTAAAAAAATCGAAAAAGAAACCAGATCCGAAGTTTATAGAACCGATAAATAGAAAAAAATACTTCAATAAAAACAAAATCATTGTATAATAAAATGTTTCGCATTCAAATCCTTCCTTCTACGTTTCTCCACGCGTAGATGCTTATCTTTCTCCGATAAAACTGGAAAACCCTTCTCAATCGGAAAAGCCGATACAAAAAATTTTGGGACCTGATACTTTCGAAAAAATCGCCGCTGTCTGTCGAGATTTTCTTGCACCTGGAAGTTTCCCTTGGCGGACCAAACCGAAAACCTTCATCAATTATTGTGGATGGGATTCGTTTTATTGGGAGCATCAAAAAATAATTTATCAGGGGCTTTCCCGGACCATTTTTCTCCATCAGAATATCGTCAGCAGAAAAAAGGATTTGGACTGACTTGGATGTTGGTTTCGCTTCTTCAACTAACAGGAACAAGAAAAAGACATCCTGGATACTTTGGGCTGTAATAATTGAAAAAGATAGCAGCAAAAATAAATGGTAGAGTGTACAAATAGAAATTCAGAAGGGATTGGCCGAATTGTGAATACGCAAAATGTACGACTAATGTGGATTTCTGTCGATAGATTTAAAAAAAAAAAAAAACAACAGATACGTTTATACAGGGTGAATCCGAAAGTGAGGCTTTTTTTTAACGGGATATATATCTTACCAAAATAAGTTGTTTGGCAAAAAATTGTTTATACAAAAAATTTAAGATAACGGAGTTACAGGTATTTCAAGCTTTCGAGAAAACTCCAGGGTCCTTATTCTCAAAACATGCGAGCAGCGTTCTTATGAGAACGAAGGTCCTAGCTTCGTCGCCCTATTTGCCCATACTGATATTTGCATAACACTGACAAAGACCAGATCAATCGTTCTCATGAGAACGCTGTTTCCCAGTTTCGAGAATAGGCATCCAATTATAAAACATTTTGTTTACATTTTGTCGGAAAAAAACAGTTATTTGTCCAGCCTAATGAGTTTTTTTCCATAATAGGTAATCTACAGTTGCATTATATCATCAGATAAATCAACCAAAAACGCCTTTTTCCATTTTTAACCTAATAATTATTTTTATATCTTTAAGTACCTGTACCTCCGTTATCTTAGATTTGTTATGTAAAAAATTTTTTGCCAAACAACATATTTTAGCGAGATATATACCCTGTTAAAAAAAAGCCTCACTTTCAGATTCACCCTGTATTTCCAGCTTATTATCGAATCGGAATACTAGAGCGAAAGAGCGAATGTCTCTTCACAAAGTATGTAATGCTGAATACGATTATTCAAATTTTCACTGACATTGACTATACAGCATTTTTTTGGACTTGATAGGCGGATTTCCACAATGCCTTTCTCATACATCAGAGTTGTGTATGGGATATATAAGTGACATTGAACAAAATCGTAAATATTGATTTAAAATATATATGTGTCACATCATAAAGTACCTAATTTAAAAGAAATATTTGATCATTTAAATTAAATTAAATTGACTGTTATAGTCCGATAGACAGTAACAACAAAAAACAAAATGGAATATATTGGAAGGTCATTTGCAGTATATAAACAAACAAGGAATAAGTTGTAGATTTTTGAATGTCCCAATTAGGTACTGATTTTACTTAGAAAACAAGTTTCTAAAATCCTTTTTCCGTCAATCAAAGAATGCTATGGTTTTTTAAACGTACGTCACTTCATTGTCCCTTTATTAGTCAGGATTTTTGACATGAAATTTTGACATTAAAGTTCATTGACAAAATTAAAGAAAAATATTACTATTACGTTCAAAAAGCCATAGTAATCTTTGATTGTTTTTTTTTTTTTAAAGACCCCTTACAAAACCATTTGAATATTTTGGAAAATAAGTGAATTTCCAACTAAGTTCACGATGCCTGAAATATATAAGTAGAATACCTGAAATTTTTAGGTATACAGGTACTTACAGGTATGCAGGTATACTACAGGTACAGGTACGTAAAAGTGAAAAAAATATCTCAAATTGATAAATATGTGGGTAATAGCTATTTACCTAACTAGTGCGGAAAAATATTTTCCGCAAATGTCAGGTACAATATTTTTCCTACAGGCGTGAACATGTAATTTTTTTTTTCTTCCGTACTGACAGCCGTGCGGAAAAACTTTTACCTACGAGCGTGCGGTAAAGTGCACTTTACCGCACGTATTTGCAAATGGAAAGTATCACTTTACCGCACACTATGCGGCAAAGTGCACTTTACCGCATAGTGTGCGGTAAAGTAGAATTTGATATTTATAATCAAAAATCCTCTCTTTTTCAGAAAATGGATTTTTGATCATTTCTAAATCTTATCTAATTTCATTAATTAATCTGATTCATTAATTAATTTTATCAATGCCTTTTTTTGGAGATGTAGATGCTCTAGGTAAAATTTTGTACCTAACACATGCGGAAAGTGCCTTTACCGCCGTTGCGTGCGCTAGAGTATCACTTTCCGCATTTGTTGGGTAAATAACTATTTCCGCACTGATACGCAGCCGTTAAATAAGTACACTATTTCAATTGCGCTCATGTTATAGTAAGATAACGGTATGTACAGTATGGCGAAAACATACAAATTTAAATTTTATTTTCTATTGGGATTTTGTCAGGAGAAAAACGATAAAAATTTGGGTCCTATGATTGAACATTTACGTTAAAATTAAAACAAACCTGTTATGTTATGCTAACAGAGAATAGATAACATATAAAATAACAGTGAATATTATATCGGTATGCTTGTGTAATGATCCAGAAATTAGACCCATAAATCACAATGTCTTTATTGTAAAAAAATAAATAATATCAAATAATCAAAAATTGAATTTCCGGTATTTCCAAATCAGTATCGATAAATTAAAAATGGAACAAATTAATGTGACTCCAAATACATTCGAAATTATATTATTTTCCCAGCGTAATGTCATCCTAACATCCGATGAATGAACTTTTTTAACGAGGCCATAATAATTAAATCGAATGATTTATGGCATTCTTGAACCAATGTATTTGACCCCGATCAATCAGGATATTGCGAATTAATTATTCGATTTTTTAAACTAAAAATTATAAAAATTTCAAGGAAATTGCATCATTATTTTTAATAATATTTAGGTCGGCCAATGGGATTGTCTGATTGATGGTCAAACGACCGCCTATTGACGATTATGGGGGATAATTAATAATACATTTTGAGTAATTAATTATGTATTTAAATGAGTGACAATTATTTAAATGTAAGTACTTTAAGTGATAATTAATGTTTTTCTGACTTTTAACAATGATTCTGAATGATAAGAAATGAAATAACAATGACTTTTAATGTCTAAAAACTTGAGTGATTTTTACTAGTAAAACTTTTTGACTTTAATTAACTTGGGAACTTTAAATAGTAATACTCGAGTGTTTTGACTATGGAACATTATTGCATAACTTTAATTGCCATCAGATATAATGACGTTCTAATTTAATTTTGCAAAGAAAATATGAAGGGAATTTATAATGCACTTAACAAAGTATCGATTTTTGAGTAGGGATTATTAAAGAATTTTGAATTGGATTGTCCAATTTAAGTTTAAGGGCTATAGTAACGAACTAATGAGAATTTAAATAATTTTGTATGTTAGCCAGGATTGCGAAAAATAAAATTTGTTCTGACTAAATAAACTATTAAATGGAATAGGAAATTTTGAAAAGAAACTTGATGTTCATGAAATAGAATTGCTGTTTTAAAATATTGGAAAGTTGTTAAAGGAGACTTATAATAGAATTTGTTCTGATTAAATAAACTATTAAATGGAATAGGAAATTTTGAAAGAAAACTTGATGTTCATGAATTGAATTTTGAATTGGGGTTTTTAAATTTCATGTAGAAATTATTGTAGGGTTTTATAAGAATAAGTTAGTAATACCTATATTAATAAACAAATAGGTAATTATTTTGGGTTTTTCATAAGCAGTCAGTAAGGGACTTAGTAATTTTAAAGAATTTATAGAAATAGGTGAAGGGTATAGTTTATTAGGAATGAATCGGAAGTGTTGAAATGAGTTAACTTATAAGTTATTAGGAATAGTAGGAATGGGGCGTTTCTTTATCTGTATGAATATTTCAGAGGTCCGTAATAATGAAATTTTGAACGGATGTGAAGTAATAGAATTTAGAAAAATAGATGAGGCTGTCAGCATTGGAAGATGTTTTGCTGATTAAATTTTTTTTGGTTTTAGGTGTGTATAATAAAATATAATAGTACAACGGTCGAAATTTGATCGTGGCGCCATCTAAGACAAAACTTCAACACCAAGCAGCAATTTTCGCTGCAATATGGTGACTGAGTAATCTAATCGGCCAACCAAAATTCAGTTCGTGGGGAAACCCAGAATAGGAAAACCTATTATCCACTGATGAGAAAATATTTGGTTTGATTTTTCCATGCTTTTCCATCCATAGACGCGTTTCGACCTATCAGGTCTCATCAGTATGGCTAGGAAAAGCAAAGAAAACCAAACCAAGTTTCGTGCCTGTAGGCAATATATACATAGTACAACGGTTGAAATTTGATCGTGGCGCCATCTAAGACAAAATTTCAACACCAAGCAGCAATTTTCGCTGCAATATGGTGACTGAGTAATCTAATCGGCCAACCAAAATTCAGTTCGTGGGGAAACCCAGAATAAAATATAATTTAGTACACCTCAATAGTTTGTTTCTCTCTCTTGCAAATAGACCCTTCCACAATTTTATAGGTAGCAGTTTCAAGGAAATAAACATTATCAATATACCGCTCGCCATTTACCATCTAACTAATTACATAGAGTACTTGGGGCGTTTTGCTACAATTGACGAAATCGATAACAGCAAATGTTAAGCTGGCTGTTAGGAATGGAAGTTATTCCTTTAACGAGAGGTTGATTGACAAATTTTGTCTTGTCACGGTCGTCTTAAGTTATTTTCAGAAAGTTCATCTGAAATTAACCCTGTATTATCAAAAAAACCTCTAGAACAAGCTGCATGACACTACCAGAGACGCCCTGAAACGTTTTCTGAATTTTGAACACAAATTGTATTATTTTCTAAATTACCAAAAAGCTTATTATTTTTGATTACATTACATAAATTAATTTTTTGACATACATTTGTAATATTAATATGTATTTATCAAAAACTAGCGGACCCGGCGAATTTCGTACCGCCTTAGAATCAATAAATGTTGTATTAACGCATTAGCTTGATTGAATTAGTTCAATAAATGCACAAAAATCAAAATGAAACAAACCGCGCAATCTGACGCGGCAAACTTTGTATCGGTTATATGAGATGGGGACGTGTGCATATTTAGTGAATTTTCTTCATAAATTTGTTTTGCTTGATTTTTCTTCTATGTTTTAATGTTTCAATAGTTGTTATGTTATTCGGGAAATACAAATCCAACAAAACAAAAATCGTAAAGATCGGCTCAGCCGTTCTCGAAAAACAGTTACGTCGGTTGAATGCGCAAACTTAAATAAATGTGGCAATGTTGTTCTATGTTGAAAAAAAAAGGTGGGTTATGCATGTGAATGAGTTTGTTCATAATTATTAATTAAAAATATTTTTTTCCTCCAAACGTCAGAAAAACGTCACTTTGTTAACGCTAGTCAAGATGTCAGAAATTTAATTTCTATGCTGCTAGACAAATCCAGCGGATTAACACCTGTTGAGGTTGTAGAAATTTAATTTCTATGCTGCTAGGCAACCGCAGCGGCAGTAGAAGTACTTTTAGTGCCGCTCGTACTTTTACTGCCGCTCAAACATTCAGTTACCCCCGAGCTTACCCCATTCGTTTGAAGAAAAAATAGCGTGTTGCATACGGAGTAGAAGCACTTTTTTGTGCCTCAGCAGTATTGCAAGCCTCACTACGTTCGGCTCGCAAACCTACTGCTTCAACACAAAAAGTAAAGCTTCTACTCCTAATACAACAATATACTATTTTTTCTGGGATAAAAAGTAACCTATACTACTCTCCTTTATATAGAGACTACGTGGTATAAATTTCAAGGAGATCGGTTCAGCCGTTCTTGAGCTATGCGCTTTTCAACCAAACCAACTGTGTTTTATATACAGGCTGTTAATGAGTAGTGGGATCAAACTTCTACGACAAATAAAACTCATTAAAATAAGAAAAGAATTAAACGAAACATAAGTCCGCGAATGTTTAGTTTTGGAGATACAGGGTGTCAAAGTTTGAGAAAAAAAAATCGGTTATTAGCTCAAAAATCCCTTCTCCATTTTATTTTTTCAAATTTGGTAGGTTTGATTATGACAACGAAAGGTATTTTTTGACTGAAAAAAAAATATCAAAGTCATAAAAAAATAGTGGACGTGCCTTTTTTTTCTTCTTCTACCAACGTAGTTGCCCTCTGGGGCGCCACTGGAATAATTATGGTAAATCTAATTGAGCCAAAAGATACCTTCTGTAATTACAAACAAATCTGCCAAGTTTAGTTTAAAGAAATTCGGGAAACAGATTTTGAAGAACCGATTTTTTCAAGATTTGACACCCTGTATCCCGAGAAATAAGCATTTGCGGACCTATGTTTCTATTAACTTTTTCATTATTTCAATGAGTACTATTTATCCTAGAAGCTTGATCCCACTATTTAATTGAATCCATATTTCAATAATATCTAATTAATAAATTTCAATTGTAGTTCGATGTCGAGTAAATTTTAGCCTATTAAGATCATTTAGATTTCAAGAGGGCTAAAGATAACAGTGAACAGATCCCTAAGAGTATTTAGGCGTTGGCAAACGTTTAATATATGACCGGCTTAGGCTTAGTAGTATCCAAGGGGCTACCAAAGTTTTGCCTTCGGCAAACAATTTTTGTTCGCCTGCTGCTGCTGTTGCCGCTCTGTATAGTAAGAGTTTTTTGAGGAGAGGAAATTGTGAAGTATCGCTTCCTGCTAGATAAAAATAAATTAAATTTGGAACATGAACAACTGTTTGCGTGTCCTCCACAATGGATCAAGTTGCGTTGCTTTTAATTAAACTCGAAGTATTATTTTAAAGCTTGATTTAATTCAAACTGAACTTAACAAAAATCGTCACGGACCAAAACTTTGTGCGCTCTCAGGCCAACTATGCATTCTTTGTAATCCTCAAACTGGATGTTTTTTCCTAAACTGTAAAAACCTTTTGTGCAAGTAAATCGTTTTTTTTTTTTTTTTGTAGCTGTAAATATTAAACCCATGAGTCTAAATGCTGAATTTTCATGGAACTCTTATACTTCAGGGTAACAATGTCTATTATCTGAATTGTTCTATATTTAAACTGTAGATAAATGCAGTGAAACACTTTTTCGAACTTATTGAGATAGGTACCGCAAGTATTTATTGGAAAGTAGATCATTAGTGGATTGATTCTGAAAAAGTATTCCAGTATTCTGTCAAATATGCAGCAGAAGTTTTACGGTATATACCTAGTTTATGGTGTGAAATTTTATGATTGAAGTTCCTTGGCTTTAATCTGCTTGTTGTACGTTCAAATCCCTGCGGAAGGAAAGTACTAGGTTTAAATTGCGGATATCATTGTGAGTATTTCCTGGAAATAGTATATTTCCTAACTAGTGCGGAAAGTACCACTTTCCTGGACGAGTTGGGAACATTATTATCTCTATGAGATAAGAGTAAATATTTTTTCCTACAGCAGTGCGGGAAAATCGATTTTCCGCACTGATATGCGTGCGGAAAAAGAGTTTACCCGCACGGTGCGGCAAAACTTTTACCGCACGCGTATCAGTGCGGAAATAGTTATTTACCTTACAAATGCGGAAAGTATCACTTTACCGCACACTATGCGGTAAAGAGCACTTTACCGCATAGTGTGCGGTAAAGTAGAATTTGATATTTATAATCAAAAATCCTCTCTTTTTCAGAAAATGGATTTTTGATCATTTCTAAATTTTATCTAATTTCATTAATTAATCTGATTCATTAATTAATTTTATCAATGCCTTTTTTGGAGATGTAGATGCTCATAGGTAAAATTTTGTACCTAACACATGCGGAAAGTGCCTTTACCGCCGTTGCGTGCGGTAAAGTATCACTTTTCGCAAGTTTTGCCGCACCGTGCGGGTAAACTCATTTTCCGCACGCATATCAGTGCGGAAAATCGATTTTCCCGCACTGCTGTAGGAAATAGTTATTTTCCTAACAAGTGCGCAAAGTGTTACTTTTCCGCACGCAAACACAGTTATACGAACGACGCGCAGCGGAGTTCGGATGAGTGTTTGCGTGCGGAAAAGAAACTTTGCGCACGTGTTAGGAACAAAATTTTTCCTACGAGCCTCATATCAGGTAGGTAACAACAAAAATTTAAAAAAAAAACGATAATTTGTTCAATTATTTTCAATTAACCTGAAGCGAAACTATTCATTTATCAAAAAATTACATAACAAAAAAACAGGAAATTGAAATCCTCGTCAGAGCTGTTCATCTTAAAGCGTTTAAATTTGATGCGAAAGAAGTTTGTAGATTCTTACATGTAAATTGAGAACACAAATCTGACAATGTGTCAAAGCTTATTATATTCAGTGTTTGTATAGATGTTGGCTGATACCTATAGAAACAGAGGAAAAATTTGTCATCATGTGTCAAAGTCGACAGGTGCTTGACAATTATTTTTACTTTTCGGCACTCAGTGCGGATAAGGCCCGTATCCGCACTGAGTGCGGAAAAGTGTAACTTTGAGAACGATAATGCGTGCGGAAAAGTACTACTTTGCGCACGCTCGTAGGAAAAAATATTTACTCTTATCTCATAGAGATAATAATGTTCCCAACTCGTCCAGAAAAGTGGTACTTTCCGCACTAGTTAGGAAATATACTATTTCCAGGAAATACTCACAATGATATCCGCAATTTAAACCTAGTACTTTCCTTCCGCAGGGATTTGAACGTACAACAAGCAGATTAAAGCCAAGGAACTTTAATCATAAAATTTCACACCATAAACTAGGTATATACCGTAAAACTTCTGCTGCATATTTGACAGAATACTGGAATACTTTTTCAGAATCAATCCACTAATGATCTACTTTCCAATAAATACTTGCGGTACCTATCTCAATAAGTTCGAAAAAGTGTTTCACTGCATTTATCTACAGTTTAAATATAGAACAATTCACATAATAGACATTGTTACCCTGAAGTATAAGAGTTCCATGAAAATTCAGCATTTAGACTCATGGGTTTAATATTTACAGCTACAAAAAAAAAAAAAAAAAAAACGATTTACTTGCACAAAAGGTTCTTACAGTTTAGGAAAAAACATCCAGTTTGAGGATTACAAAGAATGCATAGTTGGCCTGTGAGCGCACAAAGTTTTGGTCCGTGACGATTTTTGTTAAGTTCAGTTTGAATTAAATCAAGCTTTAAAATAATACTTCGAGTTTAATTAAAAGCAACGCAACTTGATCCATTGTGGAGGACACGCAAACAGTTGTTCATGTTCCAAATTTAATTTATTTTTATCTAGCAGGAAGCGATACTTCACAATTTCCTCTCCTCAAAAAACTCTTACTATACAGAGCAGCAACAGCAGCAGGCGAACAAAAATTGTTTGCCGAAGGCAAAAATTTGGTAGCCCCTTGGATACTACTAAGCCTAAGCCGGTCATATATTAAACGTTTGCCAACGCCTAAATACTCTCAGGGATCTGTTCACTGTTATCTTTAGCCCTCTTGAAATCTAAATGATCTTAATAGGCTAAAATTTACTCGACATCGAACTACAATTGAAATTTATTAATTAGATATTATTGAAATATGGATTCAATTAAATAGTGGGATCAAGCTTCTAGGATAAATAATAGTACTCATTGAAATAATGAAAAAGTTAATAGAAACATAGGTCCGCAAATGCTTAATTCTCGGGATACAGGGTGTCAAATCTTGAAAAAATCGGTTCTTCAAAATCCGTTTCCCGAATTTCTTTAAACTAAACTTGGCAGATTTGTTTGTAATTACAGAAGGTATCTTTTGGCTCAATTAGATTTACCATAATTATTCCAGTGGCGCCCCAGACGGCAACTACGTTGGTAGAACAAGAAAAAAAATGGAACGTCCACTATTTTTTTATGACTTTGATATTTTTTTTCAGTCAAAAGATACCTTTCGTTGTCATAATCAAACCTACCAAATTTGAAAAAATAAATTGGAGAAGGGATTTTTGAGCTAATAACCGATTTTTTTTCTCAAACTTTGACACCCTGTATCTCCAAAACTAAACATTCGCGGACTTATGTTTCGTTTAATTCTTTTCTTATTTTAATGAGTTTTATTTGTCCTAGAAGTTTGATCCCACTACTCATTAACAGCCTGTATATAAAACACAGTTGGTTTGGTTGAAAAGCGCATAGCTCAAGAACGGCTGAACCGATCTCCTTGAAATTTATACCACGTAGTCTCTATATAAAGGAGAGTAGTATAGGTTACTTATTATCCCAGAAAAAATAGTATATTGTTGTATTAGGAGTAGAAGCTTTACTTTTTTGTGTTGAAGCAGTAGGTTTGCGAGCCGAACGTAGTGAGGCTTGCAATACTGCTGAGGCACAAAAAAGTGCTTCTACTCTTCTACTCCGTATGCAACACGCTATTTTTTCTTCAAACGAATGGGGTAAGCTCGGGGGTAACTGAATGTTTGAGCGGCAGTAAAAGTACGAGCGGCACTAAAAGTACTTCTACTGCCGCTGCGGTTGCCTAGCAGCATAGAAATTGAATTTCTACAACCTCAACATGTGTTACGCCGCTGGATTTGTCTAGCAGCATAGAAATTAAATTTCTGACATCTTGACTAGCGTTAACAAAGTGACGTTTTTCTGACGTTTGGAGGAAAAAAATATTTTTAAATAATAATTATAAACCAACTCATTCACATGCATAACCCACCTTTTTTTTTCAACATAGAACAACATTGCCACATTTATTTAAGTTTGCACATTCAACCGACGTAACTGTTTTTCGAGAACGGCTGAGCCGATCTTTACGATTTTTGTTTTGTTGGATTTGTATGTGCCCGAATAACATAACTATTGAAACATTAAAACATAGAAAAAAAATCAAGCAAAACAAATTTATGAAGAAAATTCACTAAATATGCACACGTCCCCATCTCATATAACCGATACAAAGTTTGCTGCGTCAGATTGCGCGGTTTGTTTCATTTTGATTTTTGTACATTTATTGAACTAATTCAATCAAGCTAATGCGTTAACACAACATTTATTGATTCTAAGGCGGTACGAAGTTCGCCGGGTCCGCTAGTTTTTGATAAATATATATTAATATTACAAATATATGTCAAAAAATTAATTTATGTAATGTAATCAAAAATAATAAGCTTTTTGGTAATTTAGAAAATAATACAATTTGTGTTGAAAATTCAGAAAACGTTTCAGGGCGTCTCTGGTAGTGTCATGGAGCTTGTTCTAGAGGTTTTTTGATAATACAGGGTTAATTTCAGATGAACTTTCTGAAAATAACTCAAGACGACCGTGACAAGACGAAATTTGTCAATCAACCTCTCGTTAAAGGAATAACTTCCATTCCTAACAGCCAGCTTAACATTTTCTGTTATCGATTCCGTCAATTGTAGCAAAACGCCCCAAGTACTCTATGTAATTAGTTAGATGGTAAATGGCGAGCGGTATATTGATAATGTTTATTTCCTTGAAGCTGCTACCTATAAAATTCTGGAAGGGTCTATTTGCAAGAGAGAGAAACAAACTATTGAGGTGTACTAAATTATATTTTATTATACATACCTAAAACCAAAAAAAAATTAATCAGCAAAACATCTTCCAATGCTGACAGCCTCATCTATTTTTCTAAATTCTATTACTTCACATCCGTTCAAAATTTCATTATTACGGACCACTGAAATATCCATACAGATAAAGAAACGCCCCATTCCTACTATTCCTAATAACTTATAAGTTAACTCATTTCAACACTTCCGATTCATTCCTAATAAACTATACCCTTCACCTATTTCTATAAATTCTTTAAAATTACTAAGTCCCTTACTGACTGCTTATGAAAAACCCAAAATAATTACCTATTTGTTTATTAATATAGGTATTACTAACTTATTCTTATAAAACCTTACAATAATTTCTACATGAAATTTAAAAACCCCAATTCAAAATTCAATTCATGAACATCAAGTTTTCTTTCAAAATTTTCTATTCCATTTTAATGGTTTATTTAATCAGAACAAATTCTATTATAAAGCGGCGTTTCCACGTGCATAGTTTATTGGCGCCAGTCGACTGGCGTAACTTTTGTGGCGCGTGGAAACTCGTAAAATTAGCTGGCGCCAGTTAACTTGCGCCACTTATTCATGCGCCAGTAAAGTAGAATGGAGGTCTACTTTTTGGCGCCAGTTTGCCATGTGTGACAGTTTCTCAAAAAAAAAAAAAAAAATACAAAAGTTTTCACTATTCGTTTCCAGAAAAGTAATGAACACGTCAGGTAAATCTAAAAAAATTGAACCTATAAAGTTTATGGAAGAGCATCCCTGTTTGTGGAATCACAAACTTTTGTGTTACAAAGCTAGGAATAAACGGGATGATGCTATAAGGATAAGTGTTGACGTATTGTGCGAGTTCTCGTGTTCTTGAGTGGTTTTGATATCACTGCTGCCGAAAGTAAAATAAGAAGCTTTGGAAATGCCTCATGGTCTCCATCCGTTAACTCAGACAGTAAATTATTTGATGTTTCTAAAGCTTTTCTGCGTGAAATCCATTTTTGTACCCAGATCTTGTGTTTATGTTTCTTTTTCTTGTTTTTTCGGGTCTTCTGCAATAATTCTAGAAACAAAATATTCACAGCAACATTAAAGTTGACGCCATTTTTCATTTTTCTAATGCGCCAGTTAAAAAAATTTTGATATCAAGTGGAAACAGATACTGGCGCCACTGTTATTACGCCAGCAAACTGGCACGTGCACTGGCACCAATAAACTATGCTTGTGGAAACGCCGATTTAGTCTCCTTTAACAACTTTCCAATATTTTAAAACAGCAATTCTATTTCATGAACATCAAGTTTCTTTTCAAAATTTCCTATTCCATTTAATAGTTTATTTAGTCAGAACAAATTTTATTTTTCGCAATCCTGGCTAACATACAAAATGATTTAAATTCTCATTAGTTCGTTACTATAGCCCTTAAACTTAAATTGGACAATCCAATTCAAAATTCTTTAATAATCCCTACTCAAAAATCGATACTTTGTTAAGTGCATTATAAATTCCCTTCATATTTTCTTTGCAAAATTAAATTAGAATGTCATTATATCTGATGGCAATTAAAGTTATGCAATAATGTTCCATAGTCAAAACACTCGAGTATTACTATTTAAAGTTCCCAAGTTAATTAAAGTCAAAAAGTTTTACTAGTAAAAATCAATCAAGTTTTTAGGCATTAAAAGTCATTGTTATTTCAATTCTTATCATTCAGAATCATTGTTAAAAGTCACAAAAACATTAATTATCACTTAAAGTACTTACATTTAAATAATTATCACGCATTTAAATACCTAATTAATTACTCAAAATGTATTATTAATTATCCCCCATAATCGTCAATAGGCGGTCGTTTGACCATCAATCAGACAATCCCATTGGCCGACCTAAATATTATTAAAAATAATGATGCAATTTCCTTGAAATTTTTATCATTTTTAGTTTAAAAAATCGAATAATTATGTCGCAATATCCTGATTGATCGGGGTCAAATACATTGGTTCAAGAATTCCATAAATCATTCGATTTAATTATTATGGCCTCGTTAAAAAAGTTCATTGATCGGATGTTAGGATGACATTACGCTGGGGAAATAATATAATTTCGAATGTATTTGGAGTCACATTAATTTGTTCCATTTTTAATTTATCGATACTGATTTGGAAATACCGGAAATTCAGTTTTTGATTATTTGATATTATTTATTTTTTTACAATAAAGACATTGCGATTTATGGGTCTAATTTCTGGATCATTACACAAGCATACCGATATAACATTCACTGTTATTTTATATGTTATCTATTCTCTGTTAGCATAACATAACAGGTTTGTTTTAATTTTAACGTAAATGTTCAATCATAGGACCCAAATTTTTATCGTTTTTCTCCTGACAAAATCCCAATAGAAAATAAAATTTAAATTTGTATGTTTTCGCCATACTGTACATACCGTTATCTTACTATAACATGAGCGCAATTGAAATAGTGTACCTATTTAACGGCTGCCGGCCGTTATTTATCCGCCGGCTGGTTAAAGTATAAATAACGGCCGCCGATCGTTATTTTCAAACATACCCCTATAAGGTAGGCCGCACATCAAAGAAACATGAAACGTGAAACATGAAACATAAAACGTGAAACACGTTTCATGGAAATAGAACAAGAACAAATAAATAAAAGTCCGCCCACTAATGAAACGAGTGTGATTCATGCACGTGAAACATTTTTATTGCTTGGAACGTGTTTCATGAAATAGATCGCGTTCTATTTTTCCGTTTCAGTTTCACGGTTTTTGGTCATAAATACATTCATGAAAAAATTTATTACGACCAAGAATTCAATATTGTGTTAGTTTCAGTGGTAGAGCAAGATGGAGAATTGTATAAGCATAACATGGAGAAGTACTCGAATAGACAATCACAAGAAAAAGCCTGCCAAAATGTTGCCTAACAGGTTAAAAATACATTATTGTATGGATGTACCCAATAACGTCGTTTCCTTTATTTTTTTGGCTTTTTGACGATAATAGAAAAGTTGCCACAACAGCAGTTGTTGTTGCTCGTCAACACTTTCCATTTTTGATGTTTCACGTTTCATGTTTCTTTGATGTGCGGCCTGCCTAAGAGGGTGGTTTTTAGGCCACTGTCACAAAAAGATTAGTTTTACGGATTCAATATCATTCCTAAAGTATATCTTTTTTGGCCGCATTTACTTTACGGCCGCATTTGCTTTATTACTTTACGGCCGCCACTTTGGTGAAAATAAACAGACAATTAGTTAGCAAGCACAATGAAACCAAATTTCTAATTTTAGCTCCATCCAAATTTCCACTTAAAATGCTAAAGAAAACGGCATAAGAATAAAAATTTGGGAGAAGTATTTTCTTGCATTTTTTTCGGAAAAAGCCAAAATTAAAAAATCCTCAACGTTATGGTCCACATACCTATATATATTCTATCCTTAAATTTACAATAAGTCGAAAATAACATATCAGCAAGATTTGAAAATTGATTGCTTTTTTAAAAAAGCATAATGTAGGATACCAGGCGAAAAAGTAGATCAATAAAAGTTTAACGCTACTGTTGAATTTTCGTCTTTTTTCAAGAACAAACACTCGCCTAAAAAATTTTGTGTGCATCTCAGCCGAATGATCTTTTTTGGCCTCACCTGAAATTTGTACGGCCTCGGCCGCAAATTTTTGACTCGGCCAAAATAGATCAACTTTACAGCCTTGGTACACAAATATTTTGTCAGATTGAAAGATATCTGCAGTATGACGAAAAATTTAGAACGGAACACGACCGATAATTGCAAATAACTGCCTTAGCTGATTAGGATCCTCAGCTGTCGCCTTCGTTCACAAATTTCAGCCCAGCCGTCATTTAGTATTTATCGGCTTTACAACGTTAATAACTATAACAGAAAGTATAACGTAAATCATGAAAAAGTCAATCATAATATTCACAATAGGTATACCGTATTTTATAAGCTTCAACCAAATCAAACCTTTGTATGTCCATCTCAAATGATATAAATCAATCAATCCATTAGTGAAAAAAAGCAATTTTTCAAAACGAAAAGGTAAATGAAAATCTTTCTTCAAGTTTTGGTACAGAAGTTCTCGAGTATGTTATAAGTGTGATTGAAAATCCTTGGCAAACATAAAAAAGTGCCTTGCAGTGAAGAGAAAATTGGCTTCTTTGGAGAAAAGTGAAATACCGACCGAAGCTTTTGAAAGGCAATTACAAAATTGCTCGTGCTCTGTGGAAAATGTTCCAAGATTTTTAATATTCCAGGAATATTACGCTAAAGTATTTTCGGGTTTGATAAGTAATTAGCTATTTGTTGGAAAACTCGCTATAATTTAATGGCCAAGATATAAAATTGTCTGAGTGAATAAACGTTAAATAATATATATGACATTTTCCGACCAACTACCTATCTCTTAACTTTATAAGAATATAAGAATCGCATTCTGTACATAGAGTTTACGGGTCTTTATGATGCATTGTAAAATATTGGGATGGCGCCACTACTGGTTACCTTGAAAATATAAACATAGTTTTATATTTAGAGTTGAACCACTGGCTTCCATGTCATTTACCATAATATATTACCAAATTTTATCGCGAGGAATGCTTCGTTTGAAATTAAATTTACAACTTTAGCCAGAGGGAACTTCATTTATTTTTATTGTATTCACATGAAACGAATTATTTAATAGAAGGAAGCGTTTAACAATTTTTATTTTGGAAAGTTTCGAAAATTATTTAAAATTTTTGCGCTGGCTTCATTTTATGCCAAATTAAAAAATATTCAACCTTTGTAAATGTAAAATGCACGAGTAGAACAGAAAACTTTCATTAGTTTTTTGTTATACAGTCAGCCATTGAGTTGGGTACATATGGGAAAATTTTTAATAATTTTAATTTTCAAAAAACTTTCTTTGGGGATTGCTTGTACATATGCGTTAGCACGTAAATATATTATCACACATGTCATGCGATTGTTGGGGGTTAGTGATGCCGCGAGACTCAAGACTGGTCTCGTCTCGTGAATTCTCGACGAAACGAGACCAGACTCGGCGAGAGTCTCGCGTAGTCTCGAGTCTCGAGATTACAATTGAAATTTTTCTTCCATAGCTTTATTATTGGACTATTCTGGGCTATTTGAATATGAAATCAGTAAATTTTTATACTAACAATTATTAGGATGATTTGTAGATACCTACCTAATTGTCGGATTCCACTTTCGGTTTAGCCAGTAGTGAGATCAATTTAAAAAGATGTTTAAAGCATAAGCACTTTCGGCTAAACTGGAAGCTAGATCTGAAGATGAAGTATGTGGAAAGCATAGTTCACAGAAAAATTGCGGGTTAACTCTTTTTTCAAAAACGTCCGACATTTTTTTTTTTTTTAATTTGACCTTCATATTCTTTCAAACATCACGGATACTCTACAGTGATTTTTCACTCTTTGAATAACTGCTTCACTGTGGCAGTTTGAACTTCCGTTATAATATAAAAATAAAAATCATAAATACAGGGTATCCGAAAAATAGCGGAAAAGCTCTTCACGTAGTAGGGAACCCTTGGAGAAAACCCAACAAAAATAATTTAAAAAATCCTTCTCCTGCATTATTCTTGGTAAAATGAAGAGGTAAATGTGAAAATTCACCTTCGAATTCTACAGGTAATTATATATGTATTTAATTCAATTCTCTGACATATTGTCAACGGGATATTTTTTGTGTTATCTAAATATATAAAAATCAATGTTTGAGGGGTATCCGGATATGCGCTCCTACACCACTTATCCGATTACGATGAAACTTTGGTAGGTTGTTATGGCCATCCCAAGGAAGGTTTGTGGATAGGTTACGCATCTCGGAAAAATAAATTATTTTTTTAATTAACCCTCCATTAGTCGCGCGTGTATCTGAGAGATACATGCCTATTATTTTTGCAAATAAATCAAAAAGGAAAAACCCTATAATATTATGGCTTGTAGTAATCCTCAGGCACCCTATACTCATATACTTTCCCAAAATTACATGGACGTACTTCTACCTGGAAATTTGGAATTTCCAAAAAACTCCGGGTGCGCTCGGCTTTGTACCTATATTATACTAAAGCTGCCGGGCATTATGGGCGAAACTGCAACGACTGCGAAAATAGAATTCAACTTCTGGAATCTCTTTTTTAGTGAAAATATTCTATCTTTGATTGTTGAGTAACCCAATCAATACATCAGAAATTGTAAAATCGAAATTCATCAGATGGTTCAATTTTTTTATCAATGATTAAGTATATGTATCTGTGTGATACAGCGCGCATAATAATGTTATAAAACTCGCGCGCCTAATGGAAGGTTAATTATTAATTTAATTGTAAACAAACTCATTCACATTACATAACAACATAACCCAACTTTTTTTTGACAGCATGACACAACTTTGCCATATTTCATTTATTTAGGCTTGCCATTCAACATTCAACCGACGTAACTTTATTATTTTTTGAATTCGAGAACGGCGAGACCGATCTTGAATTAAATACCACGTATCTCTATATAAGCTGATTGACCCAGATTAGATTGATTTGGGTTCAATTTAAGTGAACTTCTTCTGATCTAGATCATTTTTTTTGTCGATGAGGGTGCACTGATCCAGCCTCAATCGAATACAATGTGGTTCACCTTAATTGAACCAGATCGATCTAATGCGGTCAATCGAATTCGGCTATAGAGGAAAGTGATAAAGGCTATTTTTTATCCCGAAAAAGTTGCGCGAAACTCTGATCCACTGGAATGCCTATAAACAGCCCGGGGCGTTCTAGAGCAGCTCTGGAGTGCCTGAAATGCGTCACTGAACTCACTGGCAAGCGACTCTGGTATCGGATTAAAAAAATAAATAAATAGAAAATCAACAACAAAATTTGAAAAAAAGTGTATTATCTCAAAATGTATTTTCACGCTGGCAACGCAGCGGGTCAATAGTTTTTTATTAAACAATAAAATGGAAATAACTTTCATAAGAATGCCTCTAGATTTTTTTAAATTATTTTTCTGGGGGTTCCTTGAAGAGTCCTCTACCACGTAGTGAAGCGGTTTTACGCTATATAAGCCTGTATAACTCGAGATCAGAGGAGACTTCGGTACTCGAGACCGAGACTTAGTCACGGTCTCGAGACTAGACTAACTCTAAGTCTCGTCTATTTTCGTCTCGCGGCACCACTATTGGGGGTAATAGCACAAGAGCATCAAAATTACCGATAATTTGATGAAAGCGTCTTTCCTAAAAACTGCATGAGTTGATTGCCAATAATTATTTTTTGGTAGGGAACCCTTTTTTAAAAAAAAAATATATGAAAACGAACGAATGCAGTTTAGAACGCATGCTTGATAATTGCATTCGTTTTATGGGATTTTTTATACATGAGAGAAATAAATATACGGTTCCAATAATTCTTTTGAATTAAAAAATTTAAATTGGATGCATGTTTTCTTCATAAAATTGTTTTTGTCGCACTCATTTTTTTATGGCAAGTAGGTACTGGGGTAAAGTAGTTAAATTGTTTTGTTTAACAAAGATGAGTATCTCCATACAATTAACATACTTTTTTGACTGAGATATCCATTTTATCGAATATTTTGATACGCCATTCCATTAAGGAATCCAAAAACTAACAAAGAACTGTTTAGTTTATTTGGAAATGCGAGACCATTGCAAATCAATGTCATAATCGACTCGCCATAGGGGTCTCATATATTTTTGTTTAATCTGATAGGCTCATTCCAATTGGCTATTTTGGATTTTCTCAAAAAAGCATATGTCAAAAATAAGCCCTTGTTCAGTTCTCGTTGGATAACCCTATGTGGTAAAGTTAACTTTACCGCACACTTTGCGGTAAAGTAACTTTACCGTAGTGTGGGGTACAGTGCTACTTTCCATTTGCAAATAAGTTCGGTAAAGTGCACTTTACCGTACGCTTGTAGGTAAAGCACTTTTCACACTCGTGTCGTTTTTACCACTTGCCTGCCGCTCGTGCCACGAAACTTTCCAACACGTGTGGACAGTGCTATTCTCAATCTCAACACTTGTTGCACAATATACTATTGAAGTATCTCTTCAAATAAGCTCACGAAAAAGGAAATGATTTTTCAAAATCACGTTTTCTTCCGAATATCTCCAGATCTCGGCCTAGGCTAAGTTAGAGGTAGAAAAAGAAGATATGTGCAAACCGAATTTTCCACTAGCTCTAACTTATTTTTTTCCTAGAGCTATGAATCCTTTAAAATTGTTGGTGCAAATGGTCATTAGTGAGACTGAGGCAAGAAAAGAACAAAAAGCAAATTCAAAATTTTGGATAAAAATAATTTATTAAAGGAAAGGGAATGCATACAAGATTGTGCAAAATTTTGCATTGCAATTTCATATTCTGCAATTACTGCTATGTCTTACTTTTCATATCCCTGTTTTTTGTGAGCAATACCTAATCATAAAATACAATTATAGCTAATTCCATTTGGGTGTGCTTGATGTCCATGGAATGCTTCCCTAAATGATTTTGTCGATTGATTTTTTTGTGATAAATAATATGTATAACACCCGAACTCATGTTTATATTTTATTTTTTCCTACAACATTGAACCATCAAAATTTTTAAAAAAATAAAAATTGAGACAATTTAAACGTCAATAAATTCAAAACAAACAGGTTATTTTTCCATCATTTCAGGTGTATATCAACCCGCAATTGATCGGCAAAATTTACTTTGTTGCTCCTCATGGCAACAAGCGAAAGAGTTTTTATCGATTCATAATCAAGAGAGGACAACTTTGCCTTGTCAAAACAAATCGCAAAATGTCACAAAAGTTTTTGTACAACATGCATAAAAAGTGATAGTTTGCGATTTGTTTTGACAACGCAAAGTTTGCCTTTTTTGATTACCATTCGAGAAAAACTCTTTCGCTTGTTGCCATGGAAGACAAGCGACAAAGTAAACTTTGCCGATTATTTGCAGGTTGAAATGCACCTGAAATGGTGGAAAAATCTGTGGGAAAAAAAACCAGTTTGTTTTGGTTTTATTGACATTTAATTTGCCTAAATTATAATTTTTTCAATTTTATTGCAAATCATAAATGTTGTAGAAAAAATATTGTATGCAATACGAGCGCAAAATGACCTTGTTGTTTCTCTCACAATCGACAATGGCTTATTTTGCGTTCTTAAGACACACATCACTAGGTATTATGTTTCACCAAATGCACTTTTAAATTACGTTTCCATTTATATTTCTTATGACAAATACTGCACTCAAAATCATATTTATCGGAGTGTGTCACTAAATGCATTTTCAAATCTTCCCTCCGTTTGAATTTACCGTGACAAATATCACATTTAAAATCATATTTATCAGAATGTGTCACTAAATGCCTTTTCAAATGTTCTTTCCGTTTAAATTTACCGTGGCAAATATCACATTTAAAATCATATTTATCGGAATGCGTCACTAAATGCCTTTTCAAATGTTCTTTCCGTTTAAATTTACCGTGGCAAATATCACATTTAAAATAATATTTATCGGAATGTGTCAATAAATGGTCTTTCAAATTTCCTTTCCGTTTGAATTGAACGTGGCAGATATCACATTCAAAATAATATCTATCTGAATGTGTCAATAGGTGCCTCTTGAGGTTTTTTTTAAATCTGAATTTTCTATTACACATGTCACATTCAATAACGCATGTATCTGAATGTGTCTTTAAATGCGAGTTTAAACTGGATTTCGATTTAAATTTATTACGACAAATACCACATGCATATTTATCTGAATGCATTACTAAATGATTTTTCAAATCTCCTTTCCGTTTGAATTTTTTGTGGCAAATATCACATTTAAATAGAAGTTCGTTTGTATGTGATAATAAATATTGATCCTCTGTTATGAAAGTTCCAGTTGCAGGGTCCAACATGGAAATCGGTCCAATGTCAAGTTCTTGCTTAATGATATGATTTGACAGATCTGATGATCCATTTTGCGTTGGAATGCTAAAAACAAATAATTTCAAATTAATATTATAGACAAATTTGAATATTCAATCCAGTGGCGGCTGAATATGTCGGTCCTTTAAATTATTTTTTTTTTATTTAGTTCAATAGTTATTACAATCATCAGATCAAATTACATATCGTTTTATAATTTGATCCCGACGGAAAAATTTCTGACGTTATTATTCCTACATTTCCTAGACAATAATTCAAGCGACTGACTAAACTAAACTCGCTGGACTATCCGTCCGAGCCCATCTCACAACGGCCCCGCTGCAACACGGCAATTTAATTTGAGAGTCGGTTCGGGGACATTGTTCGTATTTTTTAGCGGCGTCGAGGCATCTTTGTGGGCATATTTCTTTGAAGCGCTTGCCGCTTGTCCCACCGCACAGAAGTCAGTTTGGTCAGGAAAGACAGTGCAGTAGATATTTTTATTAACATATTAGCTTCACCTGTATGTACGTTTGTATGTTTGTGAGTAACATTGAAAATGTTTATCGCACGGGCACATAGGAATGCGTGCGAACTTTTGGACTCTTGGGAAGTGTATAAACAAGAACCTGGAACAAGCCAAGTGAGCTGGAACAAGTCGGGCAAGTGTTTGAAAGAAGTTCAGGGAGGTCAGGAAAGGACTGGATAAGGTCTGAAGCAGTCTATACAAGTCTGGATAGATCTGGATGAAGCCTGGAAAAGTCTGGAAAATATCTGGAAAAGTCTGGAAATCTCTGGAAACGTCTGGAAAGAGCCTGGAAATTTCTGGGAAGGGTCGGAAAAATTCTGCCAAAGGTCCCAAAAGATTTGGGGATCATTTTCCAGAATCCAGATCAGTCTGTACAAGTCTGGATAAGGTCTGGATAAAGTCTGTAAAACTCTGGATAAGTCTGGATATTGTCTGTAAAAGTCTGGAAATCTCTGGAAACGTCTGGAAAAAACTTAGAAATTTCTGGAAAGGGTCGAAAAAATTCTGGAAAAGGTCCAAATAGACCTGGAAATCATTTTCTAGAATCCGGATCAGTCTGAAAAAGTCTGGATGAAGTCTGGAAAACTCTGGATAAGTCTGGAAACATCTGGAAAAGGCCTGGAAACTTCTTGAAAGGGTCGGAAAAATTCTGGAAAAGGTCCCAAAAGACCTGGGGATCATTTTCCAGAATCCGGATCTGTCTGTACAAGTCTGGATAAATCTGGATGAAATCTGGAAAACTCTGGAAAGCTCTGAATAAGTCTGGATAATGTCTGCGATAGTCTGGAAATCTCTGGGGAGAATTCAGGAATGACACACTCAGTGTGAGTGTGATACCGGTGCGACGCACTAGCCGTTCATAAATGCTATAGGCACACCGAGTGCGCGCACTCTGTGCCGTTCAGAAAGTACTTCGGGCACACTCTAGGTCACACCATAATTTTTTGATAATGTCTTTATGTCAACAATGTCAACCATTCCTCCCATAATCTCAATAATCCCACAAAATATAAACAAAACACAAATAAGAATAAGAAGTTTTTTCTTCAAAATAAAAAAATGAACAACAAAATAATACATCGAAGAAATGGTAAATGCCCACGTTTGAATTGAGAATAAGTGAAAAAACTTTCTGAGGCGTGTTTTTTTTACAATTTTAGATCAAAATTTGGGTTAGTTTGGGTCAGTCCAAAAAATTTGCGCGCCTCTGGGGCTTCCCTCCTGAGTGTGTGCACCGCCAACTTTTCCTCTCACCAGCCGCCACTGATTCACTAAATAATTATTTTTTTTGTTCAAATTTGGGTTTAAATTAAATTTCTCACCTATTCAACTCTTCTTCAAGCTTAACATTCACTTCAACATGAGAATATTGTGGTTGTAGAAAATGCTCATCAGACGCGTTCAATGAAGCAATGTCCTCAATTTCTTCTTTAATATCCATTGCTCAAATTTCGTTTATTGATAATCTGGAAAAATATAGAAGGTGTTTGTGAATGTGGGTAACAAACCTTTAGACCAGGTAGCACTAGGTAATCAGGATAGAAAAAGATGTCCGAAACCGCGTCTCCCTCAATAAGCTAGATTTTTTTTTAACTGTTTTCTGCCCTAAAAATTAGTTTTTTGATTTTGCGGATAGATATTAGGTATTCATTTTTATTTATTTTTTTTCATGTGTTTATTGAACCTGCTTTGTTTATATTAGGTTATAATAGCATAATCTGTTTTTCAAAGGGTGCAAATAAAAGTCTTGATTCCACAAATTGAAAAAGGCTAAATATCTATGAATATCAAAAATAATTTATCGTCACGTATGTTCATAACCACCCTTTATTGTCAAATAATCAAGAAATATAACCCTCCGTCCCGATGTCTAACTCAAGTGTAATTTTGAAATTACTTCTTTCTGTTTATTTCAAAATAAAAACTCCAAAGTAAAGCAATTTTTTCGGACAATCTTTAAGCCCCAAATGGAGACTTGTACAAGGCCTATTTTGGGACATTCAACATTAGTCATAATAGACCGGTGCATAACGACCATTTTTTTGAAACGATTTTCTCCCGTCTGCCATTAAGGGTGGTTATTCTTTATGCAATAAGAAGTGGAATGGCTGAAATTTCAAAGAGCCCCGCGTGTGACAATACAATGATATGCTAATTTGAAAATGTAATGAAAAGTGGAGATGTGGATCAATATTATCCCGTCTGCCACACATTGTGAAGGTAATTTTAACAAAAATGAGTACAAAGAGGCTAAACGGCGGAAACCCTTGGTTAGTATAATGTGTCATATTACTAATTTTAAAATGTCGCCAAAATCGGACATGTGGATCAACGACCTCCCGTCTGCCAAATTAAATTTATGTTACATTTTCGATGTAATACATCAATAAGTAAATGGCAGAAAATCTCGGTTGGTATAATAATATTTAACAATTTTTGTAGTTGTATAAAAATTCTGAGATGTTGAAACAATTTTTTCCGCCTAAAACATGTTTTGTTGCAATGGATTTTAGATAAATAATGTACCTTTGCACCGGCAGAAAAATATACAAATATTTATTTTTAATTTTTCAAAATGTCAAAATTTTTCAAAGTTGAGATCAATTATTTCCCGTCTGCCATTAATTTATATTAAATAAGTTGCTACCAAAAGCCTAAGTTTTGACTGGCAGAAATTGCAAGCTGGTACAAGTCCTAATAAACAATGAACAAAATTGCGACAAAAATTGTTCATATGATGAACGTTTTTAACCCGTCTGCCATTTGGTTGCGTGAAATGTAGTTATGAGAATATGCATATTTTCAATATGGCAGAAACCGCAATAAGTTACATAAGTTGCACATATGTTTGTTAAATTGCAATTTTCTCCCGTTTGCCAACTTAATTGAGTAAAGTTTCTATCGAAACAACTGAATACCTATCAAAAGGCAAAATTACTGCTTATGTACAAATGTTTGGTTTGAAATCTCACATACAAGTTATATTTTTTTTCAATGCCTATCACACATTAATGGGATGTTGCACCAACACAATTCCATGTTTAACGCAATACCCGATTTTTGAGATCAATTTGTTGTGAAAAACTAATGTCAAAAACCCAGTTTTGCGTTTAGACTTGGATTTTGTGTCGATGCAACCCAGTGGCAACGCACCAACCGAAATACTGAATACTGATGAATTTCTACCGATTTTCGACAATAAATACGATTCTACCGATTTTTTTTACCGTTTTTCACCAAAAAATCAATTTTATCGGTTTTGTTTTCGCCGATTTTTATATCAGAGAATACCTGTGGGTCCTGTGATATCCGAATTTGTTTTTAATATCTTGTCATCGGCTTATTTTCCCGCCGGTGCTAAGCGCACATTCTCAGCAATAAATCAAATGAAAACAGTACAAAGAGATAGACTTTCCACGGAAACAATCACTGAACTTTTTCATACTCAACGAAATGAAAAGCTTAAAGGAAAGCACGGCTGGATTCTAGTTTTTTTTTTTTTTTTTTTTTTTTTTTTTTTTTTTTTTTTTTTTTTTTTTTTTTTTTTACGGATATGCGCACTCGCAAGGAAATGTCCTATCACGCTCGAGAAGCGGCAAGTGCGCGGAAATGTCGGTGTATGTTGGTCTTGAAACGGTTCAGGTTGTAACCTGCAGGGAAAACCGTCGCAGGGAGTTTATTCTACAGCGATGCTGTTCTCCAGAGATATGAATTCTGATATAATGAGGTTCTTGGTGCCTCTAGTTTGACAGTAAATTCATGGTTACCGTCTGTTTGACGGGTTCGCCTGGTAGGTGCTACTCTCGGTGGAATCATACGTGCCAACTCTTCAGAGCATTTTCCGTGATAGTACCTGTAGAAGAGAGATAAATCGCCCACAGATCTGCGATGTTCGAGACCATCCAAGTTACGAGTAAGTGCGGGGTCATTGATCAGCTTGATAGCTCGTTTTTGCACGGTATTCAAAAGCATTAAGGTATGTTTGGGTGCTGCACTCCATATATGTGAGCAGTACTCCATAGTTGGTCGAATCTGGACTTTGTAGAGTGTCAGCAATTGGCTTGGTGTGTACAGATGTCTTGTACGAAATAGCACCCCCAGCTTTTGGGAGGCCCTTTTAGCAATATCTGCCACGTGACTGTGCCAAGACATGTTGGTTTCTGCAGTAACCCCCAAGATGTTCAACTGACTCTGTAATGTGACAGCACTTCCAGATAGCATAATGTTTGGCTCACCGGTGCTGGTCTTTTTTGAAAACAGAGCTGCTTGGGTTTTCTGCGCGTTGAACTGTACAAGGTTTTTGTTATCCCAGTCCTCTATTATCTCCAGGTCGTTATTTATCTGCGATATTTGAGTTAGTCTAAGATGATGGAATTCACGTGCGGAAAGACCTGTGGGTGGTATGAGTGAGGAGACTACATTGCCATCGTCTGCAAAGCAATAAAGTGGATTTACTGTTTTATCTATGAGGTTATTTATGTAAATCAGGAAAAGAGTTGGCGAAAGGATTGCTCCCTGTGGTGGCACACCAGCATTTATTTGGTAAGAGTTGGAGTTCTGGCCATCCAGTGCAACATAAATGGATCTGTCCTTTAGGTAACTTTCAAACCAAGTGCAAAGTTTCGGCGATAATCCCATTGCTTTGAGCTTGTTGAGCAGATTTTCATGCCAAACTTTGTCGAATGCTTTAGATATATCTAAGGCAATTGTTCTTGTTTCACCCCGCAACTCAATCGCTTTTTGCCATAAGTGAGTGACGTATGTAAGTAAATCGCCAGTTGACCTATATTTTCGAAATCCGTATTGCTTATCGTTGATAATTTTGTACTTTTCCAAGTACTTGGTTAGGTGATTGTTCACAACTCTTTCCATTACTTTTGATATCACCGGAAGTAGAGCAATTGGTCTATAGTTTAACGGATCTGTCTTTTTTCCTTTCTTTGGAATGGGTTGTACTGCGGCAGACTTCCATGATGATGGATATACTCCTTGCCTGTAAGACAAATTGTATAATTTTGCGAAAGTTGGGGTGAGTTCGTTGGCGCAATTTTTGAGTACTATTGCGGAAATGCCATCCGGACCCATTGCTTTGTTTGTATCCAGCTTTTTTAGGGATTTTCGTATTTCTCTGTGACAAAAGGGTACCTCTGGCATACTATGGGAAACCCTTTCAATGAACGGTGGAGTTTTTCCGTTTGGCACTGTTAGGTTGGAGTTGGAGGAAAACATTTCGGCAAGCATATTGGCTTTTTCCTCTGATGTTGTGGCTAAGTGATTATTTTTATCTGTAAGTGGTGGTATGGATGACTTGGTGAAGTTAGATCCAACAGCTTTTGCAAGAGACCAAAAAGACCTAGAACTACTTGGACAATTCAGCAACCTGTTTTTTATTCTTTGATTGTATGTTTCTTTAGCGGAGTCAATAGTAATTTTGCAACTATTTCTGGCTTCTATAAATTCTGTGTGGTTTTGAGCGGTTTGTTGTCGTTTCCAAAGGTTATAGGCTCTGTGTTTTTTCTGTACAGCCGTTTGACACTGGCTGTTGAACCAAGGTTTTGCATTAGCTCTACGTTTAGTTGTATGTGGGATAAATATTTTATGTTATACTCACTGGTTATACCCAAGGATAATACACACTACTACACTACAACTACAAGATAGCATATCCTCATAAGACCTGTGTAGAACAAATCTAAAGCCCCCCACTACGCCAAATCACCAGTTGTGACGTACGCAGCACGTCGTTTCTAGCCTTGGCGTAGGCACTGTTTGCATCACAGTTTATGATTCTGCGGTCTTTTACCTTATGCATACTTGGTCTTACTACATTATTAACATTAAGAACTCCTGTTCAGATCTCGTTTGCATATTCCTCTTTGCCTATTATGTTAATCAAAATTAAATAATATTTTTAATCATAAATTAAATTCTAAACTAGGAGGACCGCTGGTGCAAACAGCTGACGATTTAGTTAATGACGTCCGTGATGGTGATACACCAATATGGCCGCGATTACCGAAATCGATGTCGATAAACAATCCTTAGTAGTGTGTATTATCCTTGTATTATAACTACCAATTTTGCGCTGTAATCTAACGATTGTCAACGTTAGTTTCTCCCGATTTAGTATTTTGCCGTTCGACAACACTGGTTGCGTTCCTAAGCACTCAACATGTTGAGTGATTAGTCAGCGGCTATGTTGAAAACAGATGAAAATCAGCTCTAGGCCAATCAAAACTTTTCTATCTTGTGGATTTCACTAGCTGGAACAAAGCCGCTTACTAATCACTCAACATGTTGAGTGCTTAGAAACGCGACCACTGTGCAACACATTTACTGAGCCTCATTTAATTGCATGAGTATCAAAAACTGCCGACTGCTCTTCGCCGAGTCGACCGGTCCGAGTCGATTCAGTGCGCGTCCTGCTTTATACTGTGCCGGATTACTTAGTACAGATATCGATTTTTTTGTTTAATTCGCATTTATAGACAAGGAAAGAAAATTGTCGATACTAGTCGAGTCAAAAGTAGGGCTGTACCAAAGTCGATATACAAAGCGATTTTGATATATATTTATATATGTCTCCTTTTTTGTCCGATGTGTTAAAAAAGAAAAAAAAAATGAATCGTTTGGAACATGGAAATTTCACAATCAGTGATTTTTGATTGGTGCAAAAATATGGCACAAAATTCAAATAATCTGCTTTTTTTCTTCCAATTTCTGGCTTCAAGATTTTTTAAAAATTAACAAACCATACTTTTATGTAGTACCATCGTCACCAAAAGTAACTGGAACAGCATCACATTAGCTCTTGCCCTATTATATGAATTTTATTGTCAAATATTTGTCAAACTATGCATTAAATGCATTGAAATGAATGACAGTAGAATTAGTCCAGGAGATTATTATGCATTATTTGTGTCCCAGATACTTTTGGTGACGATGGTACATAAAATACACTTTCGTTACAGATAAATTATACAGTGCGGCCGTAAAGTAAGGAAAAAATTCAATAATTATTTTTCCAAGATTTTTTTTTTTTTAAATCTTCGAACACGTCAATTTTATTTTTTGTCGAGCATTTTTTATAAAATAAAATTATTATACAGGGTGGTCGCAACCCGGAGATTAAATTTAACTGCAAATTTTAATCATAGATTAAATTCAAAGTTGGTGTCAAATGATAGTTGATAAAAATCTAAATTAGGAATATGAAATCGATTTTCCTCTAAAATTACCCGTTTAGGTTTTACAGCCTCTCAAAGTTGCAAAAAGTCAATTTTCAACTGTCAATATTTCTGAAACAGTTGAAGATAGGTATAGGACATGTTTCACAAAAAATACTTAGAATTTTATCAGAATTCCGAAAATGTAAAAAAAAATTAGGGGTGTCATTTAAAAAAATTAAGTTGCTACCTGTCCAGCTTTTCTGCGATCACCCTTTATAATAATTTCATTTTATAAAAAATGCTCGACAAAAAATAAAATTGACGTGTTCAAGGATTTTGAAAAAAATTGCTTGGAAAAATAATTATTGAATTTATTCCTTACTTTACGGTCGCACTGTATACCTACCTAATTTTGATTGGGTGCAATTGGTCCATTGTTTGGACACATAAACATTTTTAGCAATTTAACAATAATTGTGCAACGTATGTAGCTCATTGAGGTTTCTGCCATATTGAGATTATACATATTCCCATAACTACTTTTCACTGAAACAAACGGCAGGCGGGTTAAAAACGTTCATGATATGAGCAATTTTTGCTCCAATTTTTTTCATAAATTATGAGAACTTGTATCAGCCTGCAATTTCTGCCAGTCGAAATTTAGGCTTTTAGTAGTAGCTAATTTAATATAAATTATTGGCAGACGGGAAAAAATTGATCTCAACTTTGAAAAATTTTGACATTTTTATTGTTTCTGCCAATTGTTAATATGCCTTGGATACATCTGCCAATATATTTCTTGGATTTTACTTTGCATGTCAAACTTATCTTCCAAACGGCAGATGGGAGGAAATTGTTTCAACATCTCAGCATTTTGATACAACTTCAAAAATTGTTAAATATTATTATACCAACCGAGATTTTCTGCCATTTACTTATTGATGTATTACATCGTAAATGTAACATAAATTTAATTTGGCAGACGGGAGGTCGTTGATCCACATGTCCGATTTTGGTGACATTTTGAAATTAGTAATATGACACTTTATACTAACCCAGGGTTTCCGCCATTTAGTATCCTTCTACTCATTTTTGTTAAAATTACCTTCACAATGTGTGGCAGACGGGATAATATTGATCCACATCTACACTTTTCATTACATTTCCAAATTAGCATATCATTGTATTGTCACACGCGGGGCTCTTTGAAATTTTAGCCATTCCACTTCTTATTGCATAAAGAATAACCACCCTTAATGGCAGACGGGAGAAAATCGTTTTGAAAAAATGGTCGTTATGCACCGGTCTATAAGTATTTATATTTCAAATAGATCCATGCACAAAATACGCTATACAGGGTGTCCACTTAGTGCGATATCGGACGATATCTCGTTACAGGGTGATGCAAGAACAAAAAAATAAAGTTACAAAGTTGTTTCATACTCTAATATGCATTAGTTGAAAATATTTTGAATATACAGCGTGCTCCTTTATGGGGTATGCGACAGAACTTTGTTATTTTAAATAGAACATCCTGTATGTGATAGCATATTTGTATTCTACGAAAAATTCTGAGCAGATCTCATGTTATATACCCTATACCTAAGTTCAACTGTTTTGGAAATATTCACAGTTGTACTTAGGTATAGGGTATATGACATGAAATCTGCTCAGAATTTAACGTAGAATCCAAATATGCAATCACATACAAAGTGCTTCATTTAAATTAACAAAGTTCTGTCGCTGGAAAGTAAACTTTCGACCCGTGGGCCAAAAGTTTAGTCAAAAAAGTGACATTTTCAAACTTTTTAAAAGTCAGTAAAGTCAACATTACATGTATGATTGTAAATAAAAACGTTTACACGTACCAAAACGATTCCAAAAAACTTACTTTCTATTTGCATCAAATATCCAAGGGAAGATTCGAATGGCAAACTGCCAAAAACTGTGGCTGAATGTCAAACACTTGTCATAGAAACTGATAATATCGCAAAACGAAACAATCTCAAAACATAAAACCACTCTGAATCTCTATGTTCACTCTAAAATGCATACTAGCAAACTGGTGAAAAAATCGAGATTTCTGGGATTTATAAAAACGCAACAGGTAGTGCAGGTATTGCCTCGAACAAAAATTAAATAAAACTAAATAAACGGCAGCTGGAATAATTTATTAGTTACCTGTACCTAAGTTAACACATAAAATTATGGCTAAGAGACATTACCATTTATCTGAAACTGGGCATTCAGGTAGGTACCTACCTATTTGACACATAATTTACATATTATTCAAATACTTGGAAAAATCATTTTAATTTGAATATAAGATTCTTCTATACAGTGCGGCCGTAAAGTAAGGAATAAATTCGATAATTATTCTTCCAAGCATTTTTTAAAAAAATCCTCGAACACGTCAATTTTATTGTTTGTCCAGCATTTTTTATAAAATAAAATTATTATACAGGGTGGTCGCAGAAAAGCTGGACAGGTAGTAACGTAATTTTTTTAAATGGACACCCCTAATTTTTTTGACATTTTCGGATTTCTGATAAAATTCTAAGTGTCTTTCATGAAACATGTCCTATACCTATCTTCAATTGTTTCGGAAATATTGACAGTTCAAAATTGACTTTTTGCAACTTTGACAGGCTGTAAAATCTAAAAAGTTAATTTAGGAGGAAAACCAATTTCACATTCCTGCGCCTATTTTCGGAATAATTTAGTAATGACTCACCGATTTTTATATTCAAAGGTGCACAATTTTTATAATAATAATTTGAAGTTTCATTTGTTTAGTTCACTTCAATCATTGACATATTATTCAGAAACCAATTTCTTAGAATTTTGATATTTCCCTTTGTTTCAAAAATATCGTTTATTTAACATAACCATATTAATTTTTTCAACTTTTTCGTTCTTACAATTGTTATCTTTCGATTAGCGTATTTTTATGATTAAAAATATCAAATTGGACACTTTCTTATGGAAACACCCTTTATTTTTAGAGATAGAAAAAAATGAACCCCCCACTCTGAGGCTCAAATTTCATGTAATTTTGATTGGTGCAAACCGCATTTTGATATCTTCAACCGTTTAGCCGCTAGAGGGCGTTTCTCGATTTTGAGCAATACTGTGAAACCTTCATAACTTTTTTGTTTATGAAAATAATTGATTTCCGTAAATACTTTCTAGAGGCACTTTTTTAAGAAGAATTCAGTGAAGTTCTCAGTTTTTTTCTAATTGACTCGGATTTCCAGATATTGACCAAAATTCGATTTTTTTCAATAGAACACCCTATATATTAATAGCTTATTGGAAAGCTCTGCTTTTACTGATTTCAATGATGTAAAGTTCGATAGGTTTATCCCTATCAGTTTCCGAGAAAAAAAATTATTTCTGTTTTTGTCATAAGAAACAATGTGTTAGAAAGAGACCTTTCTCATTTTCCTTACAGATATAAAGTCCTTTTCCAACACATTGTGTCTTATGACAAAAATCGAAATAATTTTTTTCTCGGAAACCATTGGAGATAAACCTATTGAATTTTATATCATTGAAATCAGCAAAAGCAGAGCTTTTCAATGAGCTATTAATATATAGGATGTCCTATTGGAAAAAATCGGATTTTGGTCAATATCTCGGAATCGGAGCTAAATAGAAAAAAGCTGAGAACGTCACTGAATTCCACTTGAAAAAGTGCTTCCAGAAAGTCTTTACAGAAATGCATTATTTTCATAAATAAAAAAGTTATGAAGGTTTCACAGTATTGCTCAAAATCGAGAATCGCCCTCTAGCGGCTAAACGGTTGAAGATATCAAAATGCGGTTTGCACCAATCAAAATTTCATGAAATTTGAGCCTCAGAGTGGGGGGTTCATTTTTTTCTATCTCTAATAATAAAGGGTGTTTCCATAAGAAAGTGTCCAAATTGGCCCACCCTGTACAGTGGCGTGCTAATAAAAATTATTAATTATTAATACCACTGATAAAATTTAAATACTTATTCGGAACCGATTTCGTTGTGGTCAGAGGAAACCCGAATTTTTTATCACCTGCTGATTTTCTTTGTAGCTTCATGTTTGAAGGTATTTCATTTAAAAATTCTTCCACTAATGGTAGCAGTATCAAAAAATAAAGTCAATGATGGTAAATTAAAATGAATCGACACGCGTTATTTATTTGAAAATGTTTATTCAAATCATGCAACGTTGCGCGTTGTTGTCGACCAAAAACATCTGAAATTCCCATACTTTGAATTTTGAATGCGTTAAGAAGTACTTTCAGTTTGGTTAGGTAGATAGTAGATAGTAGATACCTAGGTGAAACGAATCAAAATAAGTGAACTACCAAGAGGTTAATGAATGCCTGAGGAATATGTTGCCACTCTTCCTCTATGGCAAGGGCGAACTCATCCAGCGTCTGGGAGAATTTTCGCGCGATCGTACCAGTAACTTAAGCTGAGACCACACAAAGCAAGAATTGTTTAGGAGTTGTTGGGGGAGCATAACATGCAACAGTTACACCTGCCTCCAAAATCTCCTGATCTTGTGAGGTCTCAGCTTAAGTTACTGGTATCATCGCGCGAAAATACTCTCAAATACTGGATGAGTTCGCCCTTATTTAGTTTACGTTGTTTATCACTTAACTTTTAGGTCACTTTGTTGTTGTTATTTTTTCTTAGTTTGTTTCGTTTTTTAGTTCACTTATTTTGATTTGTTTCACCTAGGTATCTACTATCTACCTAATCAAACTGAAAGTACTTCTTAACGCATTCATTGCATGATTTGATTTAACATTTTCAAATAAATAACGCGTATCGATTCATTTCGTTATTTTCAACTGTAAGTGGTCTTGATAATTTATTTTTACATTCTGGTGAACTGTAAGGAAAAAAATAGGCATTGACAACATTGTCAGTCCTTTTTCTATGACGTCATCCTAAATATAACATGAAGCTACTAGTCCGTCGGATAGCTCCTCCTAAGATGCATTAAAAAAAATCGACTTCCAACCAAATGGGACCTTCCCCATTTGAAAAAGCATGTTTTTTTACATAGGAAATGGAAATTGACGACACTCTCCATTGGTCCAGATGAAAGATATAGGCAAAAAACTGGATAAATATTGAATATAGTCTTTTTCACTTTAAATCCGCATAACTTTTGTTCAAAGCAAGATAGAAACAAGTTTTTTTTTTTTAGTTCGATTCCTCATTCAATTTTCTTTCTTTTGGTGTATATTTATTTTCAAAAATTCATTCAACAAGTTGAGAAAAACAACAATATTAAACAAAAGGCAGCAAATCAGTAATATCTTTTCAAACTTACCTTGCCGCAACTTCCTTATGCAAGGTACTATTCTACTTTTACTTCGACTAAAAACTGCGCAATTTAATAAGCTTCATTTAGTCTCGATTACCATTGGGTCTATTTTTTGAAATAAAAGCAGTACAGACATTTGAACGTAAAGACGCACGCTACGAAAACCGGCTCAGCGGCCGTTCCTAATCTTCCCCTCGTGCCCTCGCGTTCACCGTGGCTACCTTAAAATTACGTAAACAAAAACTTTGATAATAATTAAAACGAAATGAAATAAATAAATTATTAATATTTTTCACGATTATGATTTTTACAGGGTGTATATTTACCCTAATGAAAAGTTTCGCCGTATTTGAGATATCGCTATTTTTAGATATTTTGAATCCATGTAACTTGGTCTACATATTTTTTGTATCAACCATTCGGCTTTTCTTTCCGTATTTTTCGAAAGAGTGCATATTAGGAATATTGGAATAAAATTGAGAAAGGGTCAAGTGTTAACTCCCAAAAAAAAAACAATATGTTTTAGGAACAATTTATAAATATTAAATATCTAAAAATGCTGTTTGCTGTTATATCAAAAACGATGAAACTTTGCCTAAGGATAAATGTGGTCAAACAGCTCCCAAATGACCCCAACTATCACCCATTGAAGACTTCCTATCGATGTACCAAACACCCTGTATATTGAAAAAAGTAGTTTTATAGTTAACAACCGTGGAACTTCTTTTTTTAAATATTATCAGGATGAGTTCAATTGAATATTCGTTGTTTTTTTGTATGTTGTTATATTTTTGGCCTTTTTTTAATTTCTTCAAATCAATCAAATCAAATCAAAAAGCCTTTATTTATATATGTTACATCAATTTGTTCATATGGTTAATTTTAATAAGTGGCGAGATCTAGCATAGCTATTCTATCTAACCACTTTGAAAAACATGGACGCCAAGTTCGTGAACGCCATGAAATGTATGGTATGGAAAAATAATTAAAAAAGAGAACAATAAAAAAAAAAGCATGAATACAATTAATCTAGAAAAAAGAATGGCATTACATAAATATTTAACCAAATAACAAATATGCGAATTTACTTATTCTAATAATTCTATCAGTTCAGACTCCCCAGAATGACCAAGCGAGACAAACTATGGTGTTATGTAAATGGATTTCAAATTCCTGGCTTTAAGGAAGCTTTTAAGGGATTTCTTGAACGTAGGTACAGTTTTGGAGCATCTCATTTCAAATGTAATCGAGTTGTAACATTTCGTTGCAACGTACCGGAAGCACCTGTGAAAGAGAGCCGTCCTGTGCCTGGGAACTGTAAACAATCCTCTATGCCGGGTAGGTAGATTATGAATGTCCGACCCTCTGATGAGTCTTTTAACCAAGTATGGAGGGTCAAGATAATTTTGTGAACTATTGTACACATGTGCAAGAAGAATCGCTCATCAAGCCGGAGCCATCCAGACTCTACATAGTAGGGCGAGATATGGTCAAATTTGCGCACACCATATGAAAATCTTAAACATGCGTTTTGGAGTTTTTGAAGACTTTCTTGGTCTTTCTTTAAAAGTGCGGGCCAGTACAGAATGTCGCAGTATGATATTTGTGAGAGGATTAGTGAGTCACATAACCTAAGTTCAACTTTGGTGGATAAGTAGCTTTTATGCAAGTATAGCATTTTAAGTTTACCATAACTTTTCTGTAAAAGCTTTGAAACATGTGACGCATATCTCAAATTATAGTCTATCATGACGCCTAAGTTTTTTACGCAGTCGCTGAAATCAATTTCATTTTGATCAATAGAAATTTTAAACCCATCTTCGAAACATTGCCTCCTGTTGCTTCCAAAGAGAATTGCTTGGGTTTTTGCTGCATTTAAGATGAGTCCATGTTGCTGCGACACCCTCTGGATTGTGGCAAGGTCTTTATTTATTTGTTTTTTTACATCTGTGATTTGTGTTTTGTCAAAAGAGAGCCGGAGCTGGTAATCATCGGCAAATTGGTGGCCAGACATATAGTTTAAGAAATTCTGGAGGTCAGCCGTATACAAAGTAAATACTAAAGGGCCCAAAACACTTCCTTGTGGTACTCCCCTATCCTGCAAAGAAGGCGTGGAAAACTTGCCATCAAAGTAATCTGCCAACATGGCAATTGCATCAGGACCTAATCCAAAATAACCAAGTTTTGCGAATAATATTTTATGGATCAGCGAGTCAAATGCCTTGCTGTAGTCTAATAGAACTACACAAATGCATTGACCCCGATCCGATGCTTGGATTACGTCATCAGTTACCTGGAGTAAAGCAGTGGTTGTACTATAGTTGGCCCTAAATCCAGACTGGGTAGGTGGCAAAATATTGTTTTGTTCCAAATGATTAAATAATTGTTCATAAAGAATTTTTTCTAGAATCTTAGATAAGGTGGGTAGGACACTTATAGGCCTAAAGTCTTTTAGTTCCGAGGGGTTATTTTTTTGGCTATTGGCATGACATTGGCAACCTTCCACTGGTCAGGGACTTTCTTGTCTTGTATACACTTATTGATAATAAAAGTTATGTGGGGAATCAAATATGGAATTAACAGTAAAATCATCTTTAAATTTATACCATCATAACCTGTAGCGTTGGACTTTATCTGCAAGATAATTTTATTGACTTTTTCTTCATTAACCTCACGGAAATTTAGTTCATCCAGGCTAGGGGAGCACCTTTGCCCCTGATACTTTGTCAAATAAAAATTACCTGGATCTGATTGTGGGACAGCATTTACAAAAAAATTACGAAAATCTTCGACACTACCAACTTTTTCAGGGCTGGGCTCGGGCCTGGAATTAATATTTAGGTATTTTAGAGTTTTCCAAAAATTTTTGGGATCAGTTTGGAATTTAAAATTTAAGTAAGGTCAGTTGGGGCAAGTGCACATTTGGGGTAAGTGCGACTCTGTGGATTTTCTTTGTTGATTGGAGTGAATCGATACTCAAATAATAATTTTCGATTAGCACATGTCTAATCCCATCTACCAAAACCGTTTTGGCAACATTGCAACATTCCTTCTGACATTGACTGTTGCAAACGTCAATACATGCTTAGATAACCTAAAAACCGGGTTCGCAGAGAAAATTTTGGAATCAGGTAATTATCATTCAATTTGATATTATTGTCTGTTTTGGTAGTTCTATAATGAAAGCAAGTGTTGAATTATGATGTGTAAAATAAAGGTAGCTTGTAATTTGATTTATTACGAGAATAACCAGGGGGTCGCACTTGCCCCGGACAAAAGTGAGGAAGAGGCAAGTGCGTACCCATAGGGGTGCTCTTGCCCCAAATACTCAATTCATGGGACTTAGATTTGTATTTGTTCCAGCGAAAAAGATGGTGAGAAACTATAAGCGAAAAACGACTAAAGGAACGGCTTATTCGAAAGAACAATTGACTGCTGCTGTCAATGATGTTGCAACGGGAAAAATGGGTCTTAAAAGAGCCAGTAGTTTGTATAAAATTCCGAGAAGTACTTTAAGAGACCACGTCAAAGGCAGAAGGGGTATGAAAAGCAACACATTCGGAAGAGGTGCCGATATTGGTTACGAAGAAGAAAAGAAAATAGCCGAGGGACTTAAAACAATGGAAAAATGGGGTTTCGGGCTGTCAAGATCAGAAGTTCTAGAAAATGTCGCACATTTTGTTAAGCAGAATAAGCTTAAAACTCAATTCAAAGATGGATATCCAGGTGCAGATTGGTTTATAAACTTTCGTAAAAGACACAAGCTATCTATTAAGAAGCCACAAATGGTTGAGGTTGCCAGAAAGAAGAGTTTAGATCCTTTCGTTATTTACGAATATTTCGACCTATTAAAGACAACAATTGATCAATTTGATCTAGCAGACAAACCAAGCCACATCTGGAATTTAGATGAAAGTAGCTTCTGCAGTGATCCAACTAAAACCAAAATAGTGGGTCAAATAGGATTTCCATGTACCCGTACAACAAGTGGTCCAGGTAGAGAAAATACCTCCATTTTATTAGCTTGCAGTGCAGCTGGCGACAAAGGTACAGCATTAGTAATTTTCAAAGGTAAAGATGTTTATGATCAATGGACAGCTCCAGAAGTTCCTGATGGCCCAAAACTTGTATATGCAGCAACGAAAAAAGGATGGATGGAAAGAGACGTGTTTGAAAATTATTTTACAAAAGTTTTGATAAAAGACTTCGGGGAAAGACGTCCCATACTTCTAATTTACGATGGACATTCAACCCACCTGGGAATAAATTTAATACAGGAAGCCATAAAAGAAGGTGTTACGATTTTAAAACTACCTCCTCATTCCAGCCACCTTTTACAACCATTGGATTTGGCAGTTTTCAAATCATTGAAGGATAAATGGGATTCAAAGCTGGTCCATTGGCAAAGACAGCATCCTGGTAAAAAAATTATTAAACAAACATTTTCTACACTAATTCAAGAAGTATGGAATGATGCAAGTCCTACTATAATTCAAAATGGTTTTAAAAAAGGTGGGATATATCCTTATGACAAAAATGTTATTCAGCGTCACAGTTTCGATCCGTTAGCCCTGAAAAGATGGGAAGAACATAAAGGCATCACCACCCATATAACTGCTAATAATTCTACCACTACTGATCTTTCCACAACCGCAGGACAGCCAGATATATGCCAGCCATCAACTAGCACCGCACATCAATCCCAACCATCTACAAGCACAGTTCAAGAGAAAGCTAAGGTTCCATTTGAGGAAATTCTACTGGCTACTTTAAAACCTAAGGCATCGGCACAAGAGCTAGAAAAGAAACCAAAAAAAAGAATAGCTGGAGGAGCCGAAATTATTACGAGAGAAGACGTCTTCCAGCGTTTAAAAGAAAAAGAAAGTGACACCAAAAAAAGAAAAAAGAAAAAGATACAAGAGCCTGTTGTTTCCTCAGATAGCGAAGCTGATATTGCTGATAATAATATTACTTATGATGATGAAAGTGATGAATATGAGACGTTTGATCAGTTTGTGGAGAATGAGAAGCAGTTACAGAGGGACCAATTTTATTCCGACAGGCAAGTTTCAGAAAAAGCTGTGGGTGATTGGATTCTCGTGAAATTTGCTGGAAAGAAGTCCATTAAGTATTATGTCGGTCAAGTACTACAAGGAAACAACATGGTGAAATTTGCCAGGAAAAAAAAGATCTTAGACAAAAAATCTGTCTTTAAGTTTCCGGATATAGATGACATTTCTGAGGTGGATGACCCGGATATTATAATGCTGTTGCCTCCTCCCACCATCGAAAGAAGAGGCCAAATCTCTTTCCAAGTCTCATTTGATGGGTATGACATACAATAAAGCATTTGTCTTCTTATATTATGTTCATTTACATTGAAAATAAATGTAAACAATATTTGGCGTGTTGTTTCATTTTCACGTTTGGGTTGATATCTCGGAAACTAATAAAGATATCCATGTTCTGCAAAATCGAGAAAAAAGGTAAAATTTAGGGTAAGGCGCAGTTGCCCCGGTTTGCCGCTGCTTGCTATCAGATTCGTTTTAGCTATAGGAAACGCACTTGCCCCGGTTAGCGGGGCAAGTGCGCCCCTATGACATTAAAAAAAAAAAAAAAATGTCATCCACTATAAAACGTAAATATATGATGTTTAATAACAGATTTTACTTGAATATATTACCAAGTTGCCATATAAAAATACACAACACGAAAACTCATATAGGTACATTTTGAACATCAATTAATTCTGAACCCATTAATTTAGGGGGTGCGCTTGCCCCAACTGACCTTAGGCCTTTTTTTCGTTTCTGATAGTAGTTAAAACTAAATTCCGCAAGTCCTTGTACGACTGCCAATTAGCATCGGATTTATGTTTTTTATATTTAGATAGAGCTTTTTGCCTAAGTTTCATCATAAATCTTATGTTGTCGGTCAGCCAGGGCGCAGGACTTTTGGTTATCCAAGAAGTTTTCATTGGTGCATGTATATTGAAAAGACTAAGGACTGATTTGTTAAAAAAATCGATCATTTCGTCAACATTATTAAGTGAATATAAGTTATCCCAATCACGACTTTCAAGATCTCTGTTAAAAGCCTCTTCATTAAAATTTTTGAAATCTCTGTAGGTACGAAATTTTACTTGACCACGCTTCATCTCTGCACGCACCCTGCACCTCACCAGCCTATGGTCAGATATGTCATCAATTCTAATAACCTCCGGTTCACAGACAAAATCAGTTTCATTAGTTGCCAATATATCCAACAGTTTAGAACTCATGTCTGTGACCCTCGTTGGTTCGGATATGATTTGGTGAAAATTATATTTTTGGAAAAGATTATTCAACCGTCTTTTACCTGGAGTATCATATTCAGGTACAAGCGATATCAAAGTATTTTCTAGATCATCAATACAATAAATTAAATTACAATCGGGGCGGTATAATGTTCCCAGGCACAAGGACTTACCCTGTATCTTAACAGAAATCCAGAGTTGTTCCAGAGTACTTTGGGCTGGCTGTACTGATATGTTTTTAAAACTGTAACAATCTCTAATATAAAAAGCTACGCCTCCGCCTCGGCCCCCCCTATCGTCTCTAGAGAGGTTGTATCCTGGGATGGCAACCGCATCATCTGACAATTCTTCCTTCAACCAGGTTTCCGAAAGCCCTATTATGTCATATCGCTCAGCCAGTAGAAAGTCTGAAAACAGTTCAAAAGTTGAACACAAGGAACGCACATTTGCATGACAAAAACTAAAATACTTTATATTTGGATTCATCATTAACATGAAATTTTCTAAAACAAGTCTAAAACCCCCCCTGTAATAATATTTTTAAAATAAATATTTAAAATCGATAGTTATTTTAATTCGAAATTAAAGGCGGAAAATAAACAAACAAAAAATTATAATATATGCATATTTTTAGGGACATTTAAACCACTGAATATATTAACTATTTTTGTAGAGAAAAAAAAATAGTTCTTATCTCTGTTTAGTTTAGTTAGTCCCAATTTGCAACAAAAAGTATTTCCTTTGGTAGGTATTGGTAGTAGTTCCGGGTCGATTTAGTCGCGGCCTTTCTCTTCCATTTCAGCTTCAGAATTAATTAGATTTTTTTTATTTTCACTCTCGTCCCACACATATACTTTCCCAGCAGTTGTCCAAGCTTTATCCTTTCCATATTTTTCCTTAGCAAGACGCAATAAGTTGTACTTTGCAGCGGTGAGGTCCTCGTAAATAGTATACGAGGATCCTTTTAGTTGCTTCCTTGCCTGGAGTATCTGATTTCTTATGGAAACATCATTAAAATTTACCAAGACCGATCTGGGTGTTTTTCCTTTTTGACCAACTCTAAATACGCTTTCAAAAATATTTAAATTAGCTACGATCTTCAGCTTGTTATTAATGATTGACAGAATTGTATTTCTTAATTTGGTGTCATCGCCTTGGCTCTCTGGTACTCCATTAAAACGAAGAGTCTTGTACTTGGTTTTTTGCTCCAGATTATCAATACGATTCTGCATTTTGTTAATATCATCGGAATTTTTACTAACTTCAGTTTTTATTTCATCGACATTTTTTTGTAGTACCGTAATGTTGTCAATTTTTGTATCAAGTGCCTCAAATCTCTGGTTAAAATTTTCTTCGAATTTTTTGAAGAGTGTAGTACACACCTTCTCCACAGCTTGTTCAACAGATTTTGGGTAATTTCCAGTTGGAGAATTACCTCTGATTACCCCAGATCGTGTGGCACCGCCCATTGTTGTGATTATTTATCTCGCACCTTTGTCGACCCGGTCGCTCTATATTTAGCGCCTTGTGTGATCGGAATTTTTATTAATGAGTTTCTGGCTAACCAAGCTTAAATTTCACAAAACTAACTTCACCAAACTCTAACTCACTGTTGCCTGATCTGCTTTGCAAAAAACTACAATTGAATTGCTCCAATAACTATCAGAAGAGCCTAATTTTGCGGAGAGGTTTCAAAAACACGTTCTACTCGCTCGACACCATGTTTACAAAAATCTTTCTTCCTCTGTATTACACAAAATTTCAATTATTGCTCCCTCTTATGAAAAGCTACAGATAGGATTCAGCGTAGAACAATTTTTATGATAAATTTCCCAGTCCATTTTTTTCCAATTTTAGAAAATGAGCTATTAGTATCATCTTCAGTAATGCTGTGAAACTTGGTGAGGCTTCGCATCCAAATTTGCCAATGTTTTTTTGGAAATAGTGTGAATGGGAATGTATCGTTTTTTATTGGTGGTGATATTTGTGTGACCGGCTTCCATGAATATTTCATTACCTATTATCAAAAGCTTATGTGAATTGGAATTTTTATATTGTTTCTATTATTTATATCTTTAATTATTATTTACATATCATACATACCTACGAATGAAACAACGAATATTCAATTGTACTCATAATAACTCCTGAAGAAGAAATCAAAAAAGTTTCGAAAGTTTAACATTAAATAAGAGTTATCCAATATAATTCTTGGCCGATATATCCTGTTATTATTGAAAAAAATGGGTAATTGAAAAAATGTATAAGAAGAATAAATCTTCTTTAAGTTCAGTAGGATTTTCACTCAGATTCACATTAATAGTGTCGCTATTTATATTAATGCAATTAATTTTGCATTTGCAATTCACACTACAATCAAGAAACCCGCTCCTTTGCACTGTTACTAAAAAGTATTGCAGTTTTTGTCATTGCAAAATAGGGAAGTAATTTCCCTTATTTCGTCCGGAACTGGAGCTTGGTTCATCATTTTTGGAACCATGAAATTTGGTTCATCCATTGGATTTTCAAATAAAAATTGATCTTTTATGTCAACTTCACCAACATGACTATTGACCCATATAAATGTTTAATAATTGCATGGGTATTGAGATTGAGAGTATGTTTTTTTTTATAAATATACCTCAGCACATGTAGATTGGAAGTATCTTCTGTCTAAGGCAATTCCTGGGCTTGTTTCTGGCTATTATTAGTAAGTTTTCCCGTTATTTCATTTAAATCGCTGATGTTATGATTTTTGTAGGTAGGTATAAGAAACTTACAAATTACAAATTTTCTGGAAATTATAATTCCTTCTTGCATCATTGAAGATTCGTGGAGAATAAGCATGGAACAATTTTTATGATACATTTCCCTGGCCATTTTTTTTTTTTCGATTTTAAAAAATTAGCTAGTATCACATCCAGTAATGCTGTGGAAACTTAGTAAGCCTTCGCATGCAAATTTGCCAATGTTTTTTGAAATAGTGTGAATGGGAATATTTCGTTTTTTATTAGTGGTGATATTTGTGTGACCGAATGTGAATATTTCATATTTCATTATTATTGAAAGGTTCGTGGGTAGAACAGAATAATAATAAATTAATAATATCAAAAAATCAGTATCATCACATTTAACTACAAGCTTTCCATTTATATTTGCCGATAACATATAAAAAATAATTCTGGTTTCAGCTTCTTTGAGATAATGTGATTGCAATGAAGATTTGTAATGAATTTGTATGTATATTTGGGATGAATCAAAACCACACGAAATACACAATTTTCTACAAAAATCATCATAACAATCCCTGAATCCCTATTCAAATAAAAATACTACAAGAATATTGAATAATAATATTCTTAAATTATTAATAGTCTAGCCATTGGATAGACGCCGGGGTGCATCTAAACATTCCGGTATAGGATTCGGCACCTAGGCATATTTCATTGGTCCGTTTGAATTCGGACCGCCAATTGATGCGGAGTGCCGAAATCGGTACTTGAATGTTGAAAGGTGCTGAGCCTCAGGTCAGAATGGTCCATTAGCAACAGCCATGTGGAGTGCCGAATCTAAGGTCAAAATGTTAAACAGTGCTGAGTATCGGGTCCGAATGTTGCCATGCGTTTGGTGCGGTTTTTATATTAAATCAGCTGTCCACCTCCTTCGTGTTCCTCTTAGCTACAATTTTGCGGCGGATGCGGTTTACTTATTTCGCCGTTGCTTCATGTGTTCTTGTGCTTAAACATGCAAGATGAGTTTGCCTAGATCATTTAAACACTTTCAATGTGGTGAGCAAATTTACCGTGCCAACATTTTGGAGGAAAACGATATAAAGTAATGGATAGAAGAGTATAGTGATATAACATACACGAATTAGAATGTGAAGTCAGCGAAAAATAATTATAACAGAATCAAATGCAGGTTTGTGTTCAATGTCAATTCAATGACGTAGAATCTTCTTGGATGCAAATAGACTTTGGAAAATACATTTTTTTAGATATGTTTTTGTATGCCATCATAGTGCTTATAAAAAAGTGGATCAAGGAAATAATAAGAAAGGAAAATCCAAAAACTGCTGTTGCCTGGTTTCAATTGATATTTTAATTAAACTAAGCACCACAGATACAAAAAAAAAAAGATAGATATATTAGGGTATTTATTTTCAAAATTTTCTATTCTAATTTTTCAGGTTTCAGGTTTTTATAATCCCCCCCTGGATCCGCCACTGCAAATTATTGTCCAAGATTTTCTGAAATGTGTCGTTGAAATAAAATAGATGTGTAACAAAAAGTAAATAAAGTTTGTTTGTTGATTTTGTGCCGCGCTAACGGAGTAACACTCCAACTTGCAGCTGGGCACTGTTTAACATTTTGACCTTTGACTCGGCACTCCACATAGTATATGTATATACCATTCCGACCTGAGGCTCAGCACCATTCAACATTCAAGTACGGATTTTGGCACTCCGCATTAATTGGCGGTCCGAATTCAAACGGACCAATGAAATATGCCTAGGTGCCGAATCCTATACCGGAATGTTTAGATGCCGCCGGGGTGCGGGGTAGAGCGATAGTTGCCGTCCAGTACGCTGCCGCGGCACGCGTTTTTCTACGTTCAAAAGTCGCCACAGGGTTTATTTTAGAAAATAGACCCAACATTAATCGAGACCAAATGAAGCTTATTAAATTGCGCAGTTTTTGGTTAAAGAAAAAGTAGAATAATACCTTGCATAAGGAAGTTACGGCAAGGTAAGATTAAAAAAATATAAGCGATTTGTTGCTTGTTTTTTGATATTGCTGTTTTTCTCAACTTGTTGACTGCATTTTTGAAATTGTTCATACACCAAAAGAAAGAAAATTGAATGAGGAATCGAACTAAAAAGAAACTTGTTTCTGTCTTGCTTTGAACAAAAGTTATGCGGGTTCGAAGTTAAAAAAACTATATCCATTATTTATCCAGTTTTTTCCCTATATCTTTCATCTGGACCAATGGAGAGTGTCGTCAATTTCCATATCCTATGTAAAAAAACATGCTCTTTCAGATGGTAAAGGTCTCATTTGGTTGGAAGTCACTTTTTTTAACTCGAAAACTAGAAGGCTTTCGGTGCTCCATCCGACGGACTATACAAAGAAAATCAGCAGGTGATAAAAAATTCGGGTTTCCTCTGACCACAACGAAATCGGTTCCGAATATTTAAATTCTATCAGTGGTAATAATAATTATTAATTTTTATTAGCACGCCACTGTATAGCAGATCATTGAGGTATTCGATATTTTCAATCATAAAAATACGCTAATCGAAAGAAGTTGAAAAAATTAATATGGTTATGTTAAATAAATGATATTTTTGAAACAAAGGGAAATATCGAAATTTTGAGAAATTGGTTTCTTAATACCTAATATATCAATGATTAAAGTGAACTAAACAAATGAAACTTTAAATGATTATTTTTAAAATTATGCACCTTTGAATATAAAAATCGGTGAGTTATTAATACATTATTCCGAAAAAAGACGATCATTAGTACGCCACTGGACACCACATTATTTTAGCATTTTTTTTTTTCATTGAAAATAAACCAGGATATCGTGAGGTATATCAAACGGCAGCATAAGATGCAAGCTGCAATCTACAGGATGGTTTAGGTGCTTGAAAGTTGAAAAAAGTGGAGGCTATGAAAAAATGTCGATATTTTTAAAACCAAGGCAGGTATAAAAAATTTGAGAAATTACTTTTTTTGCAGAAGATCATTGATTAAAACGCCGCATAGAAATAAAATTTAAAAAATTATCTGGGAAAGTTACACACATTCAAAATTGGGATGAAAATCATTGACTTTATTTACACCCTGTATAAAAAAAAACTTGACATTTAATTTTTTTTTTAAATAGCGATTTTTTTCACAAAAAGTCAATCTGTCAGCCTGTGAAAACTGGAGGTCGATATCTAGTCTGGTTCGCAAAATATAGAGCTTGAAAGTTAGGCGATATTTCCCTTGTTCGAAAGCAATTGTCCAGCAGTTTAGTTGCGCTCTCTATCTATGCTATGGAAAGCTCTATTAATACTTTTACAAAAAAAAAGTTTTGGTTTCTAAAAAAAAAACTCATCAAAATCCCTCGATTGCATTTAGTTGCCACATAAACAGAAATAAAAGTCCTACTAGTAGGCCACTTCCATGTGCCAGGAATATGGCAAATTACGATACTTTTTGACCCAGATACTTCGATGCCACCGATAATGAGCAATATTTTGCAAGATTTTACTCAGATTATTAAATAAATAATTAATAAATGAAAATAGCAAATTTGAACAAAAAATCACGTTACGGAAAAAGCCGTCGCATTGGTTAAAACCGATATTCATGCTCTTGTTGCCACATTTAAAAATGCGAAATTGAACTCATTTAAAATTTTGGAAATCACTTTTATACTTGACACAACGTCAGTTGGAGTTTCACGTGTTTTCCGGTACCCCGTCTTGTACAGGGTGATCTATTATAAATGTCACCGCTAATAAGTTTTAAGAAATTCTCGAAAGTTTTCAACTAAGTCAGTTCTAAGCATACAGGGTGCGTCAAAAAAGTGTAGCAGAACACGGAAAGAAATGCTTTGATAAAATGAATCAAATCGACTTATTGAAATAAGAAATACCATAATCTATGCCAAATAAATTAATTTAATCTAAAATGGAATAAAACAAGAAAAAAACTGACAGATATTAGCGTTTTAAGTTTAATCTGCTAATTTCGCTTACGATTAATAACATCAAATTGAAATTAATATCAATAGATACAATTTTCTTGTTTTTATGCTTAAACTGCTAAATCTCATCAATTTTTTTCTTGGGACATCAAAATTTAGATTGACTACAGAAAACGCTTTTCTTAAATCAATCAAACATTAAAAATCGAATTGATGTACCTTCCATGATTAATTTTTGCAAGAAATTTGCTCAAATTAACTCTTAGATTATATTATTTTAGCTGTATTTGATAATAGTTTAACTAAAGGATAATATCTGATTTATCAACAAAATCAATTTGAGAAATTGAGATTCCTAGTGTCTGGTAAAATAAGTTCTATCAAAGTTATCTCAACAAGCATCATAGTCAAATTTTTTACATATTTCACAGATCTATACATTTCCAAATCAAATCAATTAGGAATGAATTACTAGGTACATTGATTTAAAATATTTTAGGTTTCAACACAGAATAATATGGGCATTAATTTACTTTTGATCTATATGGTTTTGATGGGATCAATAAAATAAATGCTTAATATCTATGATATTTTAAATTAATGTATTCCTGTCTGGATTAATTTATTCATAGAATTTACTGAAATTTAGAAAACAGAAAAAAACAGTGAACTGAAAACAATCAAATATATAACTATTTCTATCCAATTTTTGCTACGATTATCAAATATTTGACCAAATTAATAAAACTCTTCTAGAATCGAGCCATTATTTGGCTTAATCTATAATATAAGGAGTAAATCAAGCAAATACCTATAAGTTTTTCTAACGGTTTTGGCTACTTGAGTTATTTTTCATTTGAAAATATTTTAGTGTGTGGTGTTTTGTTGGAGGAAGAACGTCTCTCCTGTTTATGTGGAGTGCACGCCGCACTCGGTCCACAGAAAAAACTTGTCTAAGTTGTCTTTGTGTATTTTTTCGTACTCTCGCACCCGTACTCGTAGTGCCACGCAGTGCTAACTGGCAATAATAAATTATTGAGTTTTGTGAGTGATATTTGTGATATTTGTTTCTTTATGGGAGAGAAATTGAAATTTCCAGTAGAAATGAATATTTCATCTGTATTTTTGTAAAAAAAACCTACTAATAACATAGGGTGTTACGGAGTTTTGGAATTGTGTTTTTTATTTATATACAAGGAAATTTATATTTTTAATTTGGTTCCTGTAAGCTGATTAATTTGCTTTTACACTAAAGACTTATAGCCGTATGCAACATCATCTTTTAATTTTAAAAGCACTTTTAGCCTATTTTGTCACTTTTAAAAAAAATTATTCTTAAGCAATTGACTTTCAAAGTCGCTTTTAAAGTTGAAAGAGGATGTTGCATACGGCTGTTATTATTTTCTTATTATCTATAAACTATAAGGTATAAATTGTATTCCTTTTGAGAAGGTTATTTAGGTTAAGTTAATAGGAGATAATAATAATTTAGTATTCAACATTGTAAACGAATGCAGAATAAATAATAATTAAACCGAAATCTCATTTTATTGTTACTATTTTCCCACCACCACCGCTAATTACGAAAATCAATTGGCCAGCAATCAAATATTGAATGCACATAATCAAAAGATTTGATAAGTTGCACTCAATTATTAGATATAAGATATATAACATCAAAATATTGCAAGAAGTAATCAAATTATTTGATAAATTTTATCCTAATTATTTGTCAATTTGCTATCTTTCGTTATATCTTTTTCTAAAATCAATCATATATTTAGCAAATATTATCTACAATCAACTTGAACTGATCCAAAAATTGCTTGATACTATTCAACACTTAGCTAAATTTAAGAATATATAAATTATATTCAGGAATATCCTAGACAAATTTAATTTTATTTTTGCTAATAATAATCAAATTTTGGTTGTTATTTATTGGAACTCATTTGCTGCTACTTATCATGGTTTGATATATTTTAGCAGATTTTAGCTTAACAAGTAAATCAATCCAATCATTTATCGATATTAATCTAAATTTAGATTGACGCTATATTGATCAAAAATTTGATTGTAATACTACCCTACTGGATTAATAGTATCCAAAATTTCTTTCCGTGAACGAAGATGTATGTATTTTTTCAAAAGGAACACCCTGTATCTTGTGAGCTTATTTGTTAGTCGCCCTCAACCCGATTTCAATGGTACCTATACTGTTTGATATGTCTATTTTCAATAGTTATAGGGAAAAACATGAGAACCCCTTTCAAGGTTTCATGTTGAAGGATGAAAAATTATATCAGATCAAATCAAATCCAATCAAATCAAAATCGTGCTTTATTGTGTAAAAAAAAAATATAAAAGATATTTGTTCACAAAGCAAACATTGAAAAATGTCCGTAATTTAAATATTTATAAAGAAAAAGAAAAAGCTCTTAACAATATTTCTGGTGTATACCTAAGACATGAACATTTTAAACACTCGTCACAAACAAAATCTCTACCTAATCGAAACCAAAACAAAATAAAATTAATTCACGCGCGGTAAAATGACAATTACGAACATAAATTAAAAACTAGTAGCAAAAAATTCGTCAATATCATAATAGGCTCTCGGCAACAATATTCTTTTCACCTCTTTTCTAAATTTAGACATTGTGGGCAGTGATTTTACATGACTTGGTAAATGATTGAAAATCTTTTTTCCCCTGTATATAGTCCGACAAATACCATTTTAAAGTCACGTGATACTGGTGGCAAAAAACGTATGTCCATTGATTATGTCGTTGATATCACCTACAAAAAGCTCCTGGTGGTTAATTACTATTGAATTTTAATATATGTTCCCACTAGCATTTTACAAACGCGTTTCTGAAGTAGTATTGACCAATCAGAGAGCAATTTTAATACTTGCAATTGTTGCGAGACTCACTTTTGTCGCATCTGCTGTCTGTTGTAATACATTCTGAACTTAAACTGGGTACCCGTTTTCTATTTGCTTCTTTTCGAGTTGGAAAAAGGTTAATATAGTCAAAATTATTAGCTGTGTTTGTTCGTTGTATTATTTTCGAAAATAACTTTGACAAACTAATTGATGACAGTGACGGATTCTATTTCAGGTAAGAATATTATGAACAATAATTAGACAGCAATTTTTTTGTCAATTTTACTATCACCGCTGTTTGAGATATATTCAACAAGGATAGAGAAAAATCACGTGACTTTAAAATGGTATTTGTTGGACTATACAATTGAGTTTTTTACTTGGGATGATACAGGTATAGGCAGAGAGAGTTGGTCTAAATTTCTAGTGTTATATGCGTGCCCACCTATTTTCAGGGGATTAAACTTTTTATATGCGAAACAAGCTGTTTCCAGTACAAAAAATGAGGCAAGTGTTAAAATATTAGATTCAATTAACAGGGGCTTACAAGTATCGCGAACTTTGGCTTTAAAAGTGTACCTTATGGCTCGTTTTTGTAGCAGAAACACGCTATCAAACAATTGCTTGGTACAATTTCCCCAGAAACAGATTCCGTATCTCAGATGGGATTCCACTAAAGAAAAATATACCGTTCTAGCTATGTCTGTCGTAAGTTCATTCGAAATGACTCTTATTGCGTAACAGTTCGAAGCTAACTTACTCTTTAGATTAAAAATATGTGATTCAAATTTAAGTCTCGCATCAATAAGAGTTCCCAAAAATTTGTTTTCTTTAACTCCACTTAGTAGACGATCATTTAAATAGATATCATCTATGTTACATCCAAAGGACATAATGTTAGTTTTATTTATATTGAGACATAGTCTGTTTGCATCGCACCAAGCCTTGATTTTTTTTATGTCGATGTGAATTATTTCAAATTATCAAACTTATCATGACTACGCAAACAATGTACGCCTTAAAAGGCACCCAAATAGACAGCCTTAATACCGGCGCTGTTGGAGCGACGTCGTGGCCGCCCTTCTCTAGAGAGCGCGCGCACAACCGCACGGTACAAGAGCTGTCTCGCCCCTTCTGTCCTGAGACACGAAAAGAAGAGCATGTTCCCTGGTTGCTCCACAGAAAAAGCTGATTTTTCATCGCTGGAAGTGAAACCACTCTCTTTTCATGTTTGCCCAGATACTCGTGAGTGTCTTAATTCTCCTCTCCCAACGATTGCTGCCAAGTCAGCCTCTTCCCAAGTGAATAAAACTTAAAAAGTAGTACTCGAGTCTCGATCGCAGAAACTTAAAAAGTGTCGCGACAAGTATCTGGTTGTTTTAACCTATTCAGTAACTCCTTGAAGGTTTGTACTATTGAGGCTTCAACAGCCTCCAGATGACTGAATTTTGAATGAAAGTATTAGTTTGGCGTAATTGGTCGCAAGGGTTTACATTTTATGGCATTGCGATACCAAAAAGGGTAAACCGAAACCCGACACCCCATCGGGCAGCACAGTACAGTTTTGCTATGTTGCCAGCTCACTCGTCCTGCTGAAATTTAAGCACGGACAATTTTGTACGGACTTATGCAGTTTGCAATGGAACTTCCTTGAGGAAATACAGCGCCTCCATTAACTAATAGCAATAAAACTTTTAAGCAAAATTGTATTACACCTAAAAGAAATAATTGCTTATTGTTACTTTTTTCAAATTTTGTAGTACCTTTTATTTAGTTCATGTTTATATTTAGTATTTGTGTGCTTGGTGTGTGAATGAAATTAACTTTAAGCCTTTTGTTTCAATGCAAGTTAACTTTATTTTATTTCAAATGTTGCATTGACATTATTTAATGAAATATCTTTGTTTTTTGTGTTTTTTTCAATTATATATATATATATATATATATATATATATATATATATATATATATATATATATATATACCGGGTGGTCCTCCGGGAATGACATCGATTGCTTATGGGAAAACTGTGAAAGGTAAAAATTTGAAAATTTGGCAACATAGCAATGTCGATGGGGGACATCTAGGTAAAATATTTTCAAGATGGCGGCATTTCCGGTCATACCGGAAGTTGATACCAACTCGGTTATTTTAAATAGAACACCCCATATATTAATGTATTTTTGGATTCTACATAAAATTCTGAGCAGATTTCATGTAATATACCCTATACCTAAGTTCAACTGTTTTGGAAATATTGACAGTTGAAAATTGACTTTTTGCAACTTTGACAAGCTGTAAAACCTAATTGGTTAATTTTAGAGGAAAACCGATTTCACATTCCTATCTTAGATTTTGATAAACTATCATTTGACACCAACTTTGAACTTAAACGGAGATTAAATTTAACTGAAATTTTTAATCATGGATTTAATTCAAAGTTGATGTCAAATGATAGTTTATAAAAATCTAAGATAGGAATGTGAAATCGGTTTTCCTCTAAAATTAACCAATTAGGTTTTACAGCTTGTCAAAGTTGCAAAAAGTCAATTTTCACCTGTCAATATTTCCAAAACAGTTGAACTTAGGTATAGGGTATATTACATGAAATCTGCTCAGAATTTTATGTAGAATCCAAAAATACATTAATATATGGGGTGTTCTATTTAAAATAACCGAGTTGGTATCAACTTCCGGTATGACCGGAAATGCCGCCATCTTGAAAATATTTTACCTAGATGTCCCCCATCGACATTGCTATGTTGCCAAATTTTCAAATTTTTACCTTTCACAGTTTTCCCATAAGCAATCGATGTCATTCCCGAAGGACCACCCTGTATATATATATATATAGTACAACGGTCGAAATTTGATCGTGGCGCCATCTAAGACAAAACTTCAACACCAAGCAGCAATTTTCGCTGCAATATGGTGACTGAGTTATCTAAAGTCTATGGATGGAAAAGCATGGAAAATCAAACCAAATATTTTCTTATATATATATATATATATATATATATATAATATATGTATTTTGTAGCAGTAGTTGTTTAATTTAATTTGTTGTTTATTGACGTCCCTTTACGCTTGATGGGCGGAACCAGGCCTCTAATTAAAATCAGTTTCATTAATCTCACTGACTCACTAGAAAACAATCCCTCATTCAATTGGGCAGGAAAACGCCGCTACAACTGTCACTTGTACTAAAAACCAAGGACTTTTGTGCCCAAGTTGTAATTGTCGCCCGCAAGGGGATAGTTATCCCTTATGCCGTTTAGCTATCGTTAAAAACTAGCTCTAACGCGCAACATATCATATAGAGAAAAAATACATAATTCTTAAAAGTCGTTATTTACCAGTATTAGTGAGCCTCCATGCTTCATTTGTGAACGACAGTATTTACTTATCACTGTGTAATTCGACAAATAAAATAGTTCATCTGGTCTTAGCCAGTGCTCACACAACAAAACAATCTTAGGGAATGAAATGCTGTCTAAAAATATAAAAAGTTCATTTGTTTTGTTTCTAGCTGACTGTATGTTTAGCAAAGCTAAGGATAGTTCACCAATACTGTACTTGGGCCTAAAAAATCCCTATCATTACTTAAGGCAAGATCACACGTTTACCATTTAAGGTTTAGAGCATAGAGAAATATAATAAACCAAGGTAAGAGTACCTGATTGATAACATGAAAGTTTGTATAGCGCTGACGTCACAGCGACGGTGGCGTCAATAGTGGCAGACGGAACAAATACTGAAATGGCGGGAATTTTGAAATTTGACTTGAGTTGATTGCACAAAAAACTTACTTATGTTGTTCCACATCTTTTTTTCTCAAATCCGAATGAGAAAAATGATGTGGTACTCCATAAAGTTTTGAGTCATTTTTTGATGTAGATTAAAAAAAAAAGGCAAAATAAACACTAAATTGTACTAGAAAAAATATATATTATAGCTAGATAGGTCAAATACCTAAAGAGTTTACAAACACAGTTATTACATCCCTTATACATGCTTTAATGTATGTACAAGCTAAGCTGGCCAAGGCCTAACATCTACATTTTATCTCTTCTGACTGAGGTCTCCTAAAACAGTAAAAAAATATGCCGTATATCACAAAACTAACATGTATACTTACTGGTTCAGTTTATCCTAGTTGTACATAATATTATAGGTACGCGATACCGAGTGCCTTAATAAAAATGACAATTTCTTCTTCTTGTTCTTTAGATTTTGTGAGTTCGAGTCTTCTTAGACGACTGCCCAATCGGTTAAAAATGACAAATTTCAACACGGAAATGTCGTTATTTTAAGGTTATCTTTTTGTTTTCTCGGTCACAGTTTCTATAGGTATGGATGTTTGATAGGTTTCTACAGAACAGCTAGGAAAGCTCTGTAACTCATACGGTGTCCTTGTCTTGTGAATTGGTGACAGAGAAAGATGAAACAGAATCGAATGATCGGACTGATCTTTCGTAAGTCTCTAGCTTTCCAAAAATTCCGCAATGCGCTATGCGCAACCGGATGCGCAGTAATAGTATAACCTATTTCGGCTATACTTTTGAAGGTCTTTTTATTTTTTATTGTCTATGGTTTAGAGATTTTTTTTTATAAACAGTTTATTGTTCAAATTTTATTCAGTAATTTACAAGGTGAAATATTATAATACATCCAGATGTCTTAAGTTTTTATTATTATTAAAAAAAAAATAACATGAGATACCCAGGAAGGGATTTTCGCGTTTTTTTCTATAACTATTGGAGATAAACCGAGAGATAAACATATTAAACCATATATCGTTGAAATCAGGTTGAAGGGGACTAATAAATGAGCGCACAATATACAGGTCTTCCATTTGGAAAAAATACGTCTTCACTCTGCTACACTTTTTTGACGCACCCTGTTTGCTTAAAACTGACTTAGTTGAAAACTTTTGACAATCTCTTGAAACTTTTGTATTTGTCACCTCTGTGAAAAACGTCAAAAGAAAAAGTTACTAGGAGGTGACATCTATAATAGATCACCCTGTACCTACTTATTATAATTTGTTCACAACCCTTTTTATTCAAGCCGCGTATGACAATAAAAATAACACGTTGATAATAAAAAGTAAATCAAAGTATGAGTGCATTAAGTCTTTAAAACACGCTCGAATTTTAGAGTACAACGGCGTAGCGGGAGTGTTCGAAACAGAGCAAGTGTTCAAAAGACCAGTTACCAGTTATTTAATAATACTTTTTCTACGACCACATACGGAAATGACAAAATCCAAACTAGTTGATTCTTTGGGAAACGCTAGATATCACACGCGTGTCAAAAGTACTTTTAATATGCGTGCTAAAAGTACTTCCAGCACACGTTTGGAAGAAACTGTTAACCTCTCTGTTGACATTGTTTTTGATTCACATCACAATTTACTTTCAATACGTGGGTTGAAAGTATTTTCCGCACGTGTGTTGAAAATGAAAAGAAAGCAAATAAGAGAAAATTGGTGTAAATCGGTTTCTGGTCATAAGAAAAATGGTGTACATCACTTGTGAGAAAGCAGAAAGCGTGTTTCATACGCTCGTGTGATTTATCACTTTCTACATTCGTAATGTCCTTTTACGTTATTTTTTTTAAGTGAATTTTCTTAACAATCCTTGGGAGTAGAATTTCAAGGCCGTGCTGTACGTAAAAAAAGATTTTGGCATATTCACAAATTTTCCAAGGATCTTCTCTTCTTAATTCGGCGAGCGGGGCGAGCAGTTTTAGATATAGGTATGTAACCTGATGTAGCTTTTTGACACGTGTAAAAAATAAGTTAGGTAACTCATTTAGAAATCGACGATAAAAACGATTCAATGAAAATTTTGATATTTGATAATTTAGGGTCGGTTAGTTTGCTACTTCTTGGTAGGTAGAAGAAAAAAGGGGCTGTATTGATGGTCATCTGGTTTTTCCATTTTTAACCGGTGTCCTAGTTGAGGCCTTTGATATTCGTGCTCCAGTAAAATATTTATGAATGGATTAACAATTTTTGACATAGTTATTTTCATTAAATGGCTTTATTTTGAATTTCTAGGATATGTCTGTAATTTTTTGGAAATAAAGTTCTAAGAATTTTTATAAGACATCTATTATTAAGTGGGTTTAGATATAGTTGGTGCACTCAGAGGTTACCCGTAAGTTGTAAGACACAGGGCTGCCAATAAATTAGTACAAGACCAAGTGAACGAATTTACATTTAGTTAATATTTGAAAAAAATATATTTTTTACTACTAACCTGAGAAATAGTCATTATTCAATCTATTTTTTTGGGAAAAAATTGAATTTCTCTCCCTAGGTTAATAATGAAAATAATGAAAAAATACCTAGGTCAATAATGAAAATGACGTCATGACGCAAGGATATTGTCATAACGTAACAGGTTTCTATTGGTTTAATTTCAATTTCAAACTATCAATTAAAAAAAAAGCAGGTTCCTGTATGTACATACATTATAGGAAATAACCATAAGCTGTTGATAGAGGGCAGCACTTCCGACAAGAAAAAATATTTTGAGCTCAGATTCAAACCTATTTTTTATTTTCTACTAAGCAGTAGTAAAAAAAATTCTATATATTCCTCGGTAGAGAAAGTCATTATATACCTCACGCATTATAAACCTCGGCGCTCGGTATATAATGACCAACTTCTCTACCTAGGTATATAATGTACTATTATTTTTAGCCATATATGAAATGTTGTCATTACTGACTTTTCAAAAATTTGAAAATGTCACATTTCGGTCTTTCCATTTTCCTGCTTCATTACCTGTCCCAGGACGGGAAATGAGGACGGGAAATTTTTTCCGTCCTCATTTCCCGTCCACGGACGGAAAATGGAGCAGGGAGATATTTCCCGTCCTCATTATCCTCCTCATTTCCTGACCTCATTTGGTTGCACCGAATTTTTTTTTCAAAAAATTATGGTTAAAAATAAAATAGTATACAACCCTCGACAGGAAACTTCATTCCTGTCTCGACCAGCAATGAAGCATTTCCCGTCTCGGATTGTAATATACTATTAAGAATTACTTTGAAAAATGGTACACCAGCACCTGAATTCAGTGGCGGCTGGCCCTAAGGGGCCAAGGGGCCGTGGCACTGGCGCAAAATATGTCGGTCCTTTTAAAATATTATTATTTTTTTTTTTTTGTTCAATAGTTATTACAATCGTCAGATCAAATTACTTATCATTTTATAATTTGATCCCGACGGAAAAAAATTTGTCATTATTATTCATAAATTTCCTAGACAATAATTTAAGCGACTGACTAAGCTAAACTCGCTGGACTATCCGTCCGAGCCCATCTCACAACGGCCCCGCTGCAACTCGGCAATTACGTTGGAGAAGGTCACGCCGCGCTTCCTGTAACCAGCTGTTTTTATACGTATAAACGGGGCCACCTGATCGAACGGCCCGGATTAGTTTTTGCGGCAATTTAATTAACACACAACACACAACAAGAACCTGGAACAAGCCAAGTGAGCTGGAATAAGTCTGGAAAATGTCTGGATAAATCTGGATGAAGTCTGGAAAAGTCTGGAAATCTCTGGAAAAGTCTGAAAAAAGCCTGGAAATTTCTGGAAAGGGTCGGAAAAATTCGGCCAAAGGTCCCAAAAGACCTGGGGATCATTTTCCAGAATCCGGATCAGTGTGGACAAGTCTGTATAAGGTCTGGATAAATCTAGATAAAGTCTGTAAAACTCTGGATAAGTCCGGATATTGTCTGGAAAAGTCTGGAAATCTCTGGAAACGTCTGGAAAAGACTTGGAAATTTCTGGAAAGGGTTGGAAAAATTCTGAAAAAGGTCCCAAAAGACCTGGGGATCATTTTCCAGAATTCGAATCAGTCTGAACTAGATTGGATAAAATCTGGATTAATCTGGATGAAGTCTGAAAAACTCTGGAAAGCTCTGGGAAAGTCTGGATAATGTCTGGAGATCTCAGAAAACGTCTGGAAAAGGCCTGGAAATTTCTTGAAAGGGTCGGAAAAATTCTGGAAAAGGTCCCAAAAGACCTGGGGATCATTTTCCAGAATCCGGATCAGTCTGTACAAGTCTGGATAAAGTCTGTAAAACTCTGGAAAAGTCTGGATATTGTCTGGAGAAGTCTGGAAATCTTTTGAAACGTCTGGAAAGGACTTGGAAATTTCTGGAAAGGGTTGGAAAAATCCTGAAAAAGGCCCCAAAAGACCTCGGGATCATTTTCCAGAATCCGGATCAGTCTGAACAAGTCTGGATAAAGTCTGGATTAATCTGGATGAAGTCTGAAAAACTCTGGAAAGCTCTGAATAAGTCTGGATAATGTCTGGAAATCTCTGAAAACGTCTGGAAAAGGCCTAGAAATTTCTTGAAAGGGTCGGAAAAATTCTGAAAAAGGTCCCAAATGACCTCGGGATCATTTTCCAGAATCCGGATCAGTCTGAACAAGTCTGGATAAAGTCTGGATTAATCTGGATGAAGTCTGAAAAACTCTGGAAAGAATGGATAAGTCTGGATAATGTCTGGAAATCTCTGAAAACGTCTGGAAAAGGCCTGGAAATTTCTTGAAAGAGTCGGAAAAATTCTGGAAAAGGCCCCCAAAAGACCTGGGGATCATTTTCCAGAATCCGGATCAGTCTGTACAAGTCTGGATAAGGTCTGGACAAAGTCTGTAAAACTCTGGAAAAGTCTGGATATTGTCTGGAAAAGTCTGGAAATCTTTGGAAACGTCTGGAAAAGACTTGGAAATTTCTGGAAAGGGTTGGAAAAATTCTGAAAAAGGTCCCAAAAGACCTCGGGATCATTTTCCAGAATCCGGATCAGTCTGTACAAGTCTGGCTAAATTTGGATGAAATCTGGAAGACTCTGGAAAGCTTTGAATAAGTCTGGATAATGTCTGGAAAAGTCTGGAAATCTCTGGGGCTGACACGCTTTTATAATACATCGAACTAAAAAGTGAAAAATATAGTTTAAAAAAACTAAAAAACACGCTTTTATAGTAAACTAGCTGACCCGGCGAACTTCGTACCGCCTCTGAATTATTAAATATACCTATCAAAAATTGTGTTAACGTATCTATTAGCTGAATTAAATTCAGTTTTTTTCGATGGTGAATTTGGCTTTGGTTGAAGAAAATTAATCTCTACTCTCTGGATCAGAAGTCAGCTAAAATTAAAATTTTACATCATCCCTTGTGGGCATTATTCTTGTAAAGTGTACCACCAAATAAATAAACTCAGGCACAGGAATGTTCAAAGAATGTAAAGAAAACAAAAAAAATCTCTAGCGCAGCCCTGTTTCACTCTATCTGCACTGCACTACTCCATCTGTTCTACTCTATCTGCACTACTCTATCTGATCTACTCTTTCTGCACCACTCTATCTGATCGGAATAGTGGAATAGTTCTGTTCGAAGTAGCTCCAGTAACTGAGCAGCATTGTTCTACTGTATCTGCACTGCCGAGCTTCGTTCCAGGTATCAGAGATGACGCGGTATACAAAATACAAAATAAACTTGGTATCGGTTATAAGAGATGGCGCCATATCCGGGCTTAGTGTATTTTTTTTTTCATAAATAAATAAAATAAGTATGAAATGACCACATTAATGACATAACAACATGCTAGTACTGTCAACGCTGAAAAAAGTTTCAATTTGACAGCAAAATCCCCATTAACAAAATGATCCTCCATTAATTGAATAATTCATTTATTACAAAAAATGTGATAAATGAAGAACCGCTCGACCGATTTTGTGCAAAGTTCACATAAACCATCTAATAAATAGTCCGAACAAAGCCTAAACATTTGGTTTGGCTAGGTGAGCCCGTTCTTGAGTTATAAAATTACAACGAAAAGTGGCATTAATTTTTATATATATAGATTGAACTAAAAAGTATACTCCGCCCGTGCTTCATTTATTATTTTGTAGAAATGGTAAATGCCCACGTTTGAATTGAGAATAAGTGAAAAAACTTTCTGAGGCGTGTTTTTTTACAACTTTAAGATCAAAATTTGGGTTAGTTTGGGTCAGTCCAAAAAAATTTGCGCGTTTCTGGGGCTTCCCCCCTAAATGTGTGCACCGCCAACTTTTCCTCTCACCAGCCGCCACTGCCTGAATTAATGTACGGCCTGCCAAAGTTTTTGACCAATATTTATCCGAAATTCCAGTGTTTCCGAAACAAAACGAAATGAAAATGTAAGAAAACGTGCTTTAAATACCAGGTATAGGCTAATAATTCTGAAATAATATTATATTACATACCGATGTGGGCAGTGTTGCATTACTGTCGAGAGTTTGGTTAGTTAACTGAGACACGAAGTGAGCACTTTCCACCCGGGACCACTTTCCACCTGGGAGGAAAGTAAAATTCAACAAAGCGTCACTTTCAAACATTTGAAAAGTCAGAAATGTCAACATTACGTATGTGGTTGTAAGTAAATACCTATTACTTACTCCATGGGATCTTTCACTAAAATTTAAATACGTGAATTAAGCATGAAATCTCAAATGAGGCACTATTCAAATTCAACCAAATTTCAGTATATTATAGATCTCACCTTTCTGATCAATAACTACCATGAGCACAACTTAATCCTATGACTAGGTTTTTTGAGATACAGGTAGTTCAATGTCCAAGGAATGTACAGGGTTATCCAACGAAAGTGCTTTTCACCTTATATACCTGTTAGTTGAAGAGATACAAGAAAATGTTGAATGTTAGCAAAAAATGTTACATTTCTTGCTTAATTTAAATGGAAGTACCCATTTTTGAATATGTTTTTGGATTCTATACAGTAAAGGACCCCGCAATATTTAAATGGAAATTGGTTACCCGTGATATTTGGATGAAATTTAAATATGTTGTTGGGGATGCCGTAAGCACCATTTTTTACCATGGGCACAACCCTGTATATATGACAGGTGAGGCGTGGTTAGCTGTCAAATATTGGAATCTTATATCCAAAAGCAGAGTGACTATGGTAGATTTTGATGAACGAAGTATCGATGTCTACTAAGTCGACCATGTTAAGTCGAAAAATGTCAACGATTTTGACACATGTCAAAACCCTGCCAAACAGCAGCACTCATCTTTTCCCGTTTTCAACATTTTATGATGTCATTTGACATTTTAAACTTGTATGTGAATTCTGAATTCAAAAATTGGAAAAAAAAATTACAGAACTGTCAAAGCCTGTCATTTGTTTTAGTAGAAAAAAATACTCTAATCTAGTTCTTTTTTGTTTCAAGGTTGTTTATTAGTGATAAAACATTGAACAAAGTTCATGCATGTCACATTTTGACTGACAGTTGGCAAAATGTGACATACCCAAACTTTGTTTAATATTTTATCACCAATAAACTACCTTGAAACAAAAAAGAATCAAATTAAAGTATATTTTTCTTCTAAAACAAATGACAGGTTTTGACAGTTCTGTCTTTTTTTTTTCAATTTTTGAATTCAGAATTTACATACAAGTTAAAAATGTCAAATGACATCATGAAATATTGAAAAATGGAAAAGATGAGTGCTGCAATTTGGCAGGGTTTTGACAGGTGTCAAAATGGTTGACATTTTTCGACTTAACTTGGTCGACTTAGTAGAAATAAATTTTTTGTTCATCAAAATCTGCCATAGTAACTCTGCTTTTGGATATAAGATTCCAATATTTGACAGCTAACCACGCCTCACCTGTCATATATACAGGGTTGTGCCCATGGTAAAAAATGTTGCTTATGGCATCCCCAACAACATATTTAAATTTCATCCAAATATCACGGGTAACCAATTTCCATTTAAATATTGCGGGGTCCTTTGAGCCCTGATATATGTTACATGCCTATAGTTGAATTTAGCAATTTTGGAGATATTGCTAATCAATCATTTTTCCAAATAATTTAAGAAAAAAATGATATTTCATCGTTGAAAGCTGGTAAGAGTGGTAAGTTTCCATCTAGTCTTGCTTATTATTATTGTTTTAAATTATTATATTGAAAATGTGTCCAATCTTAGATCAAATATGCTGAATTTTGCTTTAATTTAGCTTCACCTGATTCACTTTTCACTAAGGTAAATTAGGTAAAAGGTGAACCAGGTTAAGCTGGATTGAAGCAAAATTTAGCATATTTGATCTTATATTGGACACATTTTCAATATAATAATGCATCGCATGCACTTCGGCTCAAAAGATGGTTGCATTATTCCCTAGACTGATGGACCTAGTTTTAGGTTTTGCACCATCAACGAATTTTTTCTTGAGTGGTATTCGGCTGGAATATTTCACGAGAAAAACAAGCCAAATTTTTATTTGGGAAAATTTATTTTTCCTACAGCCATGCGGAAAAATCAATTTTCCTCATTGATATGCGTGCGGTAAAAGTTTTACCGCACCATGCGGGAAAACTCATGCACGGCTGTCAGTGCGGAAAAAAATTTACCGCACGGCTATCAAAAAAAAACTACATTTTTACGCCTGTAGGAAAAATATTGTACCTAACACTTGCGGAAAATATTTTTCCTCACTCGGCTGCTTCACCGAATTCCGCTACGCGTCGTTCGGTGGACGGCAGCCGCGTGCGGAAAAATTCATTTTCCGCACTTGTTAGGTAATTAGCTATTCTTTAGGTGACACTTGTCAAACTCAATAGTTTTTACATTAACCACGCAAAATTTTGTTGCTGAAAAACCATCATGTTAGTTTTGTCCAGGTAGGAACAGGTAGGAGTGTTGTCAGTAGGAAACCGGCCATTCCTATGACATTTTGCCAGTGTAAAACACTCTAATGAAATAGTCATTAAAATATAACTTTAATTAAAATTTGAAACTAAGACTTTTCTTCAGTTAAATATATCTTTAATTTGTTTAGATAATATAATTTTTAAGTCAAGATTAAAATATCAAGTATTGCCATATTATTGAATATAGAATAGATTTATTTCCGTGGAGACGCGTAACGTAACAATGGATCGTGTGATCAAAAGTATTCATTTAAAGTACAGACATAACGATCATGATTATCATTTATTTGATAATTGTTCAAGATAAAAAGCCTACAGATCAATAAAAGTGATTTGAGGACCGAATTCGAGGATTTTGTATCCAAATGAAACGGTTTATCCCCATACCTTGACCAGGAAAGGAATGTGAGGTATGAATAAAACGTCGATGTCAGTGTAACAATTTGCAAGTCTCGCAAAAACAGCATTTGTTGCTGTTACAGGCTTTAATCAAATACAATCTTCACGCAGATGCTTATCCGATACTTTCGAGAGGTTAAACATTTTGTTGACATTATCAGTTGCGCAAGTTAGTTGTGAGGGAAGATTCTCGAAGATGAAGTATATTTTCAATCGATTACGCAGTGACCTGAATCAAAACAATCTGGAAGCGTTTATTATCATGTCTATTGAAAAGAGTACTCATGTCGAGGCCAGACTATCAATAATGTACCTAAGACTAGCGAGAACCTCAATAGAATGCTGATTTTTTCTTAAGAAGCAAATATAATCCATAGAAAATTAGGTATTAAGAATTGAATTAGACACGATTTATTTTATGGAATGTCTCTTTTTTATGACTATTTTATTATCTTCTACTTCCTGCTTTAAATATAGGTGTGTTAATTCATTCTTGTCTGTCGATAACATATTATGATTAGCCTAACTTTTCAACTTTTTATTGATGCAGCTCCATGTAGGAAATCGCCCGCCGTAATTTCAGAACTCAGTCCGTCCCTGAACACTGCCAGATTTTAAATGAGCGCTTAGCGTTTTAATGGAGCTTGAAGACTAATTTGCATTAGTGCGGTCTGGTTCAAAATATTTATATCGGGTGCTTCGGGTAAGACGTGCTTTTGAAATTTTGCATATCAAATTCCTGGTAATACGTTTTCCATCTGGTCTAGATAACGAATATAATATGCATATATGCATCACCGCCTGGTATGCGAATTAAACTAAAGTTGTTCCAATGCTTTAGTTAGTTTTCAAATTGTAATTATCCTTTTTGATTGAAATTTATAATAAATTCGCTGCACAACTTCAAGCTATATAAAAAAAAAACAAGTTAGTGGATATCGTCCCACAGCATTCGAAACCAAGTTTATAATGGGAATTTGGCACGTCAGGAAACGATAAATAACCGTACCGTTTCGGATGTAATTAGCGAATCATTGCCAGATCGGCTTCAATTGACGTGGGGTATCGATTCTCTCCCATGGAGGAGCCACTTTGGCCTTTTTTCGGCGTCTCTGCATGTTAACGAGTAAATTGAATATCGAGATTAGATAATATAGTCAGATGTTCCTTGAAAAAGAATATTGGGATTCTAAGGCAAGAATTTCGAGATCCTAAAACACCCTGTTCGAAACTAGCTTTTTTTTAAAATCTAAAATGAAATAAGCTATTGGAAATTGGTACAACATAAACAATTGTATCAAAGCCTTGAAAATTATGAATAAATTAAAATAAACCTTATTGGCCTCACAAAGTTTGCGGAGCTAGTGAGATGAGTCTCCCCTCACAAAAATAAAAGACATCCAGATAAATAAATATTTTGATGATTTTCCACTCCTTCTGAAATCGCCTTTTCCGAATGGCTGAAAAAATTTTGTTGTTTAACTTCCTCAATATTGCAGTAGAGCCAAATAAATTCATTCATTTTTATGCTCAGTACAAAAGCACAACTAATTTACCAAATTCTCCGGAAAATAACATAAACAGCACCCGAGGAGGCACGGCACATGCACTTGGCTACACATGCAATAAGGTGTAGTTTTCGTCTCACCTTAACCGACCCCTTAGAAAACCGCATGCCTAGACAAATTTGTTCCGGGCTCCTCTTATTAAAAGAATTTAAGATGAGGAGGAGATGAAATCAACTAAATTCCGAAAGCTGCATTATTTACGAGCCCGCGCTAAAATTACGGAGTAAAATAGTTTAACGAATTGTAATTTTAGTTACTTTCTATTGGAATTGGAAAAAACCTTCATTCAAATCTCAGGTATAAAATGAAGATTTTGGAGTGTGCAGCTTTTAGAGGAGAAGATGTCGTTTCAGCTCCATTTCACTTTAAAATGTCTGTTTTTATAGCTACAGCTAAGTAGGTAGTAGTCGTTCGCTTCGATGTTGCGATCGAGATAAAATATTTGCCTCAGATTCCAGTCTCGCTGCTGAGTTTGAATAAATATTTCTAATGGAAAATCAACAATCACATTTACAATACGAAATTTACAGATATAGGGCTTAAAAGCAGTAGGTAAGCTTTTTGTGGTTTAGTTTATAGTACCAAAAATGCCTTCTTGGGTGATTTCCATCAGTTTCGATAAATCAACTACAGTTTCAAAAAGCTCCCAGTTGAAATATCTAAAGCTAAATCGAAGATTATCTCCAACTGAAACTACTCTTCTATTACCTACCTACCACAAATCAAATAGAACATGTCAATAGAAATATAAACACAAAGCACTCATGTGAAGCTTCATTAAAATACATACACAAAACTAAAACATATTCACTCTCTGATTAGTACAACGTTGAAGTACATTATTCTAAATAGAATGGCCAAGAGATAAGCGGGCAAAACATCCGGACAAAAGTGAAATAAAACTGATGTAAAACGGAGATAAAAATGTCCATTTAATAAATAATGATTGTGAAGGATCAAAAAAAGTAAACCGCAACGTGGGTATATTGCAAAGTTTCTGTTAAGTGAAATGTTATTATGTCGACCCACTCCAAGAATTTTACTAGTAGTGTCATAGGAATTTGGATTATCTTACTCAATTGCTAAAGTCATAAAAATGATTTGAAGACAAACGTAAACTGTGAGATTATACTTAAAAGCTAGAGAGAAGGTATTTTTAGAATTTAATTATGTGATGGAAGCCGGCTTTCAACAAAACTTAAGTTTATTATTGCTCTAAGTAATTACTAGAGTTGATGTTGACTTACAGTTGGGCATTCCATTTCAACTCTACTCCACCAATGAAATGAATGCAAGCTTTTGACTTAGGAAACAGGATGTAAAGCCGAAATCAATGAATTTTTATTATAGAACACCTCCGTAGCACGATCTTTTAAAATAGCTTTTTAACTTTTCTTGTCGGCGGCAGCTAGTTTTGAAAGGCGTAAAGTAAGTAGACGAGCATTTCAAACCTTTAATGGAATAAAATAGGCGTTCCGTCCGCTCCAGTTTCCATTTCAATAGTTTCGTCTTGGAATATTTTGTGTAGGTAAAAATTAATATTTTGTTTGTATTGATGATACTCTATTTAGTTTGGAACTTCAAAAGTGTTACAGCTATTCAGGAAAATTGCAATAGTGTAGATTATTTCAGTGCACTTGTAGACTGTAAGTTATTCAAGTTTATAATTAAAAAAGATTGTGGAACATTTTAAGAAGGTTGAATGCTAGAATGCTATACAATTCTATATTAGTAGGAAGAGAGTTACACAAGATATAGCTACTTGAAGCTTTTAGACTTCTGCATCCTGAGAAACAGAATTAGATCAGATGAGTCTCAAAATCTGAAAAAAATAAAAAAGATCATAAATCCCTTGATTCTGATGTGTGTCCAATTTTAAAATTCCCCCCTTCTTTCGTGATTTCATGAGTCTCTGGAATCTTCCGATTTTAAATATGTCAGAGCTCCGCAAATTTTCTGCTCGAATCTTTGGATCCTTCATCCTAACTCATAACTCCGCAAGTTTTCTAGAAAATCCATAAGCTTCTGAAGTATGAAAACTTTGCAGATTTCTTCGACTTCCATGAAAAGACCAAAGAATCTTTAAATCTGGAATGCCAAGTCAAATTTACAAATTCTCTCATTAAAAAAGTTTAAAGATTGAATTGAATTGAATTATAAAAATGCCAATAATTGAATTGAATGATAAAAATGCCAACACGACGAAAATGCTGAAAGTATTGAAAGCCTTTCACAATCCATTTAACTTCGACATACATTTCATTGTTACAAACAGACGGCATTAGTGGGACTTTTTATTTTACCCAGTTTTACGTCTTCTCTGATATGTGTGCTTACTTGTCAATGTCCGACTGCTCGAAATCGCTTTTTCCAAAAATAAAAATGTTATGATATTAATTGCTTTAGAAAATGTTTTCCGATGACTTCTATTAAACGATTCTTGGTTCAATAACTATCGGCGATCTGTTTTTTTTTTGCAGTAAATTAGAGCTTTACCCATTTATGTGTAGAGCCGTGGCACTTAATTTTGGCGACATTTATTATGGCTTCGGTATAAAAACACTCCGAGGGCTTAAAATCATCCCCAGGCTTTGTGATCTATTTGTCCTGCCATGCGCCGGTGTCGGTTCTCCACCGAAATGTAATTATTAAAAAACTTCGTGGTTATATTAGGGGCTTTATATTTTCACGAAGGGCGGGTTTATCAAAGATCCTAATTGCCAATTGAGAAAATTTGCTTGTTTACGGTTACAAATATAATGGCGCTGGATTTTTTTAGAGTTTCTTGCTAGTTGTTATTGGAACAAAGACTTTTCCAAACTGGATCTGCATTTTTAGGTACCTACCTACATAAATTGCTTCTTCCATAAACCAGCCTACATATTGTAGTCTCACAAAGGGAAACTGCCATCATAATATGTATCTGTATTTGCTCGTATCAGAGGCAAACTTTTCGTCTTGTTGCTATCAAAGTTTTCCACTGCATTTACCTACCGACCAGAAAACGCTATTTGCTGAAACGTTTCAACACATCCCCCGGCCTTATCGGCTCGCTGAACTATCCTCAGGGAAATTTAACTCCAGAAGATGTAACTCGCAATCAAGAAAACTACATTGGAGACAATAGATTTGGAATTCAATAATAGAATGTTTTTGTACTCGTACTGTCTTAAAGTATTGCAAATTTTTTGTTTTAAATCTCTACTTCACTCAAAAGCGAATGCTCTAAATTAAAAACTATGAAAGTTTCTAAATTGAATTTTCTGAAAAGCTTCTTAGGCCTTCAAATAAGTCTTGAGAGGTTTTAGTTATGTGTCGCAACCAAAATAGTCTCGTTTAAAATTATCTAATGCACGTCATACTATCTAAGATTGTATTACAAGAGCAAAATAAGATTTCTATTATCCCTTTCATGGCATAGGAGTTTAATAATTAGCCTGCAATCATGCTTCTCATTAAGCTTCAATAGGTTGATAAACGCTTAAAACGGCGCTAATTTAAGAAGCACTTGTCGAGTGCCAATAATCTCAAAGCTAATTAGGGCATATCTTAAATAACTTTATAGACCACTTTTATTTTAATCGTGTCGTGTAAAACAATTCAATCGTTATGAAAATTAACTTTTTTAACTGGCAAAAGTTTTTTGGTGGTAATAATAACATAAATGGATTTTGTTGAGAAGTGTGACATTATGTGGCAAATGTAGCATTCAGTTTTTCCGCGATTTGGACTCCCATAGTAGGATAACAGAAACTAGTGGAAATATCTAAGTATATCACATTTACTTAAAAATCTTTTATTATAACAGAAACATTTTCAATATTAATATTGTTCATTAATTGTTCGTATAAACACTGCGCCAATAATACTGAGAATGAATAAGATAATTACGCCTCACTCTCTCACTTAATTTAATCAAATGCGAATGATTTGTTTAAATTGATTGTAATTCTCAAACGGTCCAAAATAAAATTGAGCCCAATTCGTATGTATAATTAACCAAAAGGCACGTTTGAAAAGAATCAAGATTCACATAGCAAAACTGTTCCCGGAGATTTCACATAAGAAATTAGTATAATTCTTACCAGTTTTCAGTCTCCGGAAAATATTATCAGCATCTTAAACTCATCTGTAAAGATCCCAAGAAGAGGGCCACAAATTACAGGAATTTAAAAGTGAAAAAGGGGAACTTTCGGAAAAATAGATTTGGCAATTATTATTTACTTTATGTCATACCAATACATTATTGTGTTTTTATACCTTAGATAGCATCTACACAATTCATTACTTTATGCCCGTGCTGGCATAAAGTACACATTATTGCCCGCGTGGGCATAAAGACGCAAAAAACAGTTTTCAATTAACTTATTCTTTATTTTACGCTTATAAACATATTTTTTTTTTTGTCAAAAAATGATAATGTTTGCACACTGATGACAATTTGCGAAGTGACACTTTTTTCCCAGGTATTTATTATTCACAACCAACTGGTATGACATAAAAGTTTGTATGCACCACAGGTACTAATAGATATATATACCCTCGGGCGACTTACGAACCCTCGGGCCAGAGGCCCTCGGCTTTGTAAGACTGTCGCCCTCAGGGCATAATCATCTACTTGATACATAAATAACTATTAATAACAGACTAGAAATAATGAAAGCAGTTTTACCGTTGTTTTATCGGGAGAAAGTATTCAAAATATTATCGATAACCTTTATTCCAAATTGGAAGATTGCAACAAGTAAAATAAATTAGACAACTTTCAAAGTCCTCGAGTGATAAGAGAAAAATTTAAATCCAATCGAATAACTTTATCTTAAATTAAATCTCAATATTTAAAGGTATAATTGGAAAGTAATAAAGTGAATAAAATAATCTCAATAGTCTCAATTGAGATTCTCTAAGTTCAAATTAAAATAATATTTAACGTAATTATGTTTCGCTGTTCAAGCCAACGATACAGGTCAAAATCTGATCTAACTATTATACGGACCCCCCTCTCATCAGTTATCTTTACCGCAGGCGGTCCGAATTAAATACTTAGTCAACCGGAAGAATCACGAGATTCCCGACCCTCAATATGAACTCATAAATCTAAACACCTTATGACATTAATTGTGTACATGCGCTGTCGGCGCTTTTGTAGAGCGGAAACGCAAACGCGATTCTTGCGACATATTTTACTCCGATAAATACTAAATTGAGACACGCAGGTGCAGGGTCATTTGGAGACAACGATTCCGAGAAATAGTGGCGATGAATTTAAAATCACGCGGAGATTTATGGTGGGATTGAATACTATTTAAACAGATTACAATGAGAGAAACACAATTAAAAATTACAATTAGAATTAGAATCAGCTGTTAATTAATAGCAAGATAGTAAAAAACAGTAGAAACTGGAAGCGATTTGAGTCTCGTCCAAAAAGTTTTTATCTTCATTTCTGCCTCGGGCCCAAATTAAATTCGCGATTCAAAATTAATTATTTTTGCCTACTGGAGTACCTACTTGAGAAACTTTTTTAGTCATTGCTTACTTGAAAACAGACTAACAAAGACATCCACCACGCTAACCAGCGTGCTCATTTGGAGAGCAAATTTCCATTTGCCAGTTACTGTAATAAAAAAAAGGACGCTCGTTCACCGATTACAGAGATATAAAAATTAAAATATTTCCCAGGGTGAGTCTGAATGGAAATGTTCACTATTACTGCTCCCTCGTCGTTTTAAAATTTTAATTTTTTGAAACGTTCCAGATCTCACTTGTCTGACCCCGTATTCTTGACTGCCCGGGAAGGGAGTGTTCCTGGGAACGTTCCCAGGAAAGCTAGTTCACTTTCGCTCCCGGGAGCTAAGAGGTCGTATTCTTGAATACCCACAAGCGCTCGCAATGTTGCCGCCTATCAGAGTGTCAATCAAACTAACCAAAACGTGTTTCAAGCGAAAAAAGGAAGAGGAAGTTATCTAACCCAATATCTAACCCCACGTTTGATATTTATTATTGTCTATTTTTCAAAACTTTGAAAGCTGAAAGGCTTTTGGGTTTGATAATATATTTATTTTTAACTACCCTATGAACATCATCGCTGTAAGTGTTCGGAAACTGCATTCCTCATGAGATTTTTTATACATGAGGGAAAATTGCGCATAATTTTCTGCAGCATAAATTAATAAATTCCGTATTCCTGCTCCTAAACTTCATGTGGCTCATCAACTTCTGGAATACTGTGTTCTATGCATGCCTACCTACTTTTGTAGTTTTGGTTAAAGCCGAGACTCGCTTTGGAGCGGTAACATACGGGAGTAACCATATCCACTATTTCGTGGCATACATTTTTGCTTACTCTAAAAAATTTCACGAATTTCTGGCCAATGGAAAAGGCAGAACATCCCATTCTATTTCCTTTGTTTCTGAAGCATTTTTCATGTCTTCTTGGATTATGTTAGGTATGTTATACAAGATAATCTCAATAAAATAATCCACATCCACATTCATTTTAATGAAAAGACACAACGCATACAAAAACGAAAAAACCTTGAATTTGAAAGGAGAAAACGAAAACGTCAAGCTTGAAAACAACGTCAAGTCTTGAGGTTAGAAACCCTGACGGGAATTCGTTTTCTCTTGGGTAAGAGGATGGGAACTTCAGAATTCCCGGGAACTTTCACTTCACAGTCCCATTTTCAAGAATATGACATGTACCTTTTTGAGGTAAACCACGTCCACTTCCCGAGCAAGTTCTCCTCCCAGAAATCAAGAATACGGCCCCTGGAGACGACGACTTATCCTCGGGCAATATTTTGATTGCTTTTTCCCAGATGAAGTAGGAATTTTTACGTAATGCAATAAGAATGCATTTGGGCCTAGAAAATTTATTGACATGAAATATACTTAGTTCTTACTTCTTAGTTGATTTTGATGGCTGCTGGATTACGTTTCTTGGTGGAAAGTATTTCATTACTATGGAGTATTTAAAAATGTGTATGGGACCTGAATGTGCGGATAGTTAGTTCGCTTTAATTTTCCATGATAAATATGTCAATTGAAATTCTCTCAGAATGTTGCTTCTTATGCTGTTTGAAATTAGTCGCGGCTGTGTTTGCCAACTGATTTGTTACCTACGTGTATATTTATATACAAAAAAAAAAGAATTTAGAATGATGTTGTGTGTCCCTTTGTGCCTTGGAATGTTTTCTACAAGGATATTTGACGTCAAACGCCCTTGCTGACGCTCTTGCTGGTATAAATAGCCTGCCACGAAGACCAAATATATGGTCGAAACGTCGGCATAATTTTTTAAAAAAGGGAGTTTTATTTCCAAAGTCCTAAACCAATTATCTCTACTCTATAGTAAAATTAACATTACATGGTTGTAGCTGAATATTGCATTTTTTGACTTTTTCCAACTTCAATATTTTGAAGACTCTTGAAACCCATAAATTATATTTGAAAAAGTTTTTTGACTTTCAAATTCTCAGAAGCCTAAATATAAATCACGCGCTTTTATCCTTAATGTCGAAATTCTTTTCATAAACTTGTAAATAAATGAAATAATCCAATCTGGAACGTACCTTTTAATAGCAAAATAACCGCTCGAAAGAATAAAACCTCTTTTCCCGGAAGAAGTAGTATAACCAATCCACTCACAATTTACGTTTTATGCGTGCGTTTTCCACGAGGAAATAATAGGTTATCGGGTCCGTTGTTGAAGTATCTTCCAGGGCCCGTATTCTCGTAGCCGGGGAACAGCGTTCTCTCAAGAGAACAATGCTCTGTCTTTGTCAGTATTATGGAAATAACAATATGGGTGACTAAGACAGAGCAATCGTTCTCTTGAGAGAACACTATTCTCCGGTGACGAGAATACGGGCCCAGGTGGAATGTGATTAAATAGGAGTCTCCTACCTCCTCTTGAGTTACGACATCCATAGTGTAATTCTGTCCGCATTTTCTCTTTAATATTTAGCTAAACTTTTCGCTGCCTGGCATTTGACTCACATTCGATTTTTGCTCACTCATTATTTCGTGACATCTCACAACGGTTTCTCATGGCGATTTGCCGGCATATGATTCATTTCGAGCTCGTGCATTGGGTTTTTTTTTTTTTTTTTTTTTTTTTTTTTTTTTTTTTTTTTTTTTTACGGATTTGCGCACTCGCAAGGAAATGTCCTATCACGCTCGAGAAGCGACAAGTGCGCGGAAATGTCGGTGTATGTTGGTCTTGAAACGGTTCAGGTTGTAACCTGCAGGGAAAACCGTCGCAGGGAGTTTATTCCACAGCGATGCTGTTCTCCAGAGATATGAATTCTGATATAATGAGGTTCTTGGTGCCTCTAGTTTGACAGTAAATTCATGGTTACCGTCTGTTTGACGGGTTCGCCTGGTAGGCGCTACTCTCGGTGGAATCATACGTGCCAACTCTTCAGAGCATTTTCCGTGATAGTACCTGTAGAAGAGAGATAAATCGCCCACAGATCTGCGATGTTCGAGACCATCCAAGTTACGAGTAAGTGCAGGGTCATTGATCAGCTTGATAGCTCGTTTTTGCACGGTATTCAAAAGCATTAAGGTATGTTTGGGTGCTGCACTCCATATATGTGAGCAGTACTCCATAGTTGGTCGAATCTGGGCTTTATAGAGTGTCAGCAATTGGCTTGGTGTGTACAGATGTCTTGTACGAAATAGCACCCCCAGCTTTTGGGAGGCCCTTTTAGCAATATCTGCCACGTGACTGTGCCAAGACATGTTGGTCTCTGCAGTAACCCCCAAGATGTTCAACTGACTCTGTAATGTGACAGCACTTCCAGATAGCATGATGTTTGGCTCACCGGTGCTGGTCTTTTTTGAAAACAGAGCTGCTTGGGTTTTCTGCGCGTTGAACTGTACAAGGTTTTTGTTACCCCAGTCCTCTATTATCTCCAGGTCGTTATTTATCTGCGATATTTGAGTTAGTCTAAGATGATGGAATTCACGTGCGGAAAGACCTGTGGGTGGTATGAGTGAGGAGACTACATTACCATCGTCTGCAAAGCAATAAAGTGGATTTACTGTTTTATCTATGAGGTCATTTATGTAAATCAGGAAAAGAGTTGGCGAAAGGATTGCTCCCTGTGGCACACCAGCATTTATTTGGTAAGAGTTGGAGTTCTGGCCATCCAGTGCAACATAAATGGATCTGTCCTTTAGGTAACTTTCAAACCAAGTGCAAAGTTTCTGCGATAATCCCATTGCTTTGAGCTTGTTGAGCAGATTTTCATGTCAAACTTTGTCGAATGCTTTAGATATATCTAAGGCAATTGTTCTTGTTTCACCCCGCAACTCAATCGCTTTTTGCCATAAGTGAGTGACGTATGTAAGTAAATCGCCAGTTGACCTATATTTTCGAAATCCGTATTGCTTATCGTTGATAATTTTGTACTTTTCCAAGTACTTGGTTAGGTGATTGTTCACAACTCTTTCCATTACTTTTGATATCACCGGAAGTAGAGCAATTGGTCTATAGTTTAACGGATCTGTCTTTTTTCCTTTCTTTGGAATGGGTTGTACTGCGGCAGACTTCCATGATGATGGATATACTCCTTGCCTGTAAGACAAATTGAATAATTTTGCGAAAGTTGGGGTGAGTTCGTTGGCGCAATTTTTGAGTACTATTGCGGGAATGCCATCCGGACCCATTGCTTTGTTTGTATCCAGCTTTTTTAGGGATTTTCGTATTTCTCTGTGACAAAAGGGTACCTCTGGCATACTATGGGAAACCCTTTCAATGAACGGTGGAGTTTTTCCGTTTGGCACTGTTAGGTTGGAGTTGGAGGAAAACATTTGGGCAAGCATATTGGCTTTTTCCTCTGATGTTGTGGCTAAGTGATTATTTTTATCTGTAAGTGGTGGTATGGATGACTTGGTGAAGTTAGATCCAACAGCTTTTGCAAGAGACCAAAAAGACCTAGAACTACTTGGACAATTCAGCAACCTGTTTTTTATTCTTTGATTGTATGTTTCTTTAGCGGAGTCAATAGTAATTTTGCAACTATTTCTGGCTTCTATAAATTCTGTGTGGTTTTGAGCGGTTTGTTGTCGTTTCCAAAGGTTATATGCTCTGTGTTTTTTCTGTACAGCCGTTTCACACTGGCTGTTGAACCAAGGTTTTGCATTAGCTCTACGTTTAGTTGTATGTGGGATATATGCGTCCATTCCAGATAAGATTACTTGTGTTATTTCATTACAGCAAATAGTGGGATCAGCTGTTTTAAAGCAAACCTCTTGCCATGGAAAATCCAGGTAATACTGTTTTAGGTCATTCCATTTTGCCGATTTATAGTGCCACATTTTACGAGGAAGTAGTTGTAGGCTTGGTGGGATGAGCATTTCGCACTTTGTTATTATAAGTTTATGATCGGACGAACCAAGTGGAGCATCTACTTGAATTGTGTACGAGTCAGGATTGGTGGTTAGGAACAAGTCTAAAAGCGCTGCAAATTCGCCCCTTTCTGAGATACGGGTAGGTTCATCGACAAGCTGCGTTAGACCACAACTTATGGCAAAAGCTTCTGCTTCTCTGCCTTCGTTATCTGTTTTGTTGTGGTGTTTCAGCCAGGGTATATTTTGGACGTTGAAATCGCCTAAAAAGACAATTTCCGCCTGTGGATAGTTTGACTGTATACTATCACAGCTTTCGGATAATGTCGCGAAAAAGTTTTGGTAATCGGTGTTACTTGGCGGTCGGTAGAGGCAGCAGATAAACTTGGTCGATGACTTTGAGGTGAATTTTAGCCATATGATATCAAGGTTCGCTGGTTCTAGCTTCTCCTCTCGATGACATGAAAGGTCATTTTTAATGTACACACAGATCCCAAAATTATGGCACAGATCCCAAAATTATGCGGGTTCTTGTAATTATGGGCCTCACATGAATTATAAAAATTGTATAGAGGCAATTTTTGAAATAACTCTGATTCAAATTCTCCAAAAAGTGCAGATACAATTCAATCTCGCATACTTTGTTGGATAAACTGATATTCATATCAGTGAAACAAAAATTAATAAATTAAAATTTGATTATTAGCCTATACTTTGCTAATTTATATCGCAGCTATGGATGACTGAATGTGTTTATAATAGTTTTTATATGTAAGGTAAACAGATGAGGAATCGTTTACTTAAGAAAGGTTTTGTAATTCTTTCTCTTGATGTTGAGTCAGTTCGTAAAGTTATTTCAATGAGTTCACACGCTCTGCTTTCCACGCTGTGTTCGAAATAATAAATATATTTAATATCGATAATTAACAAGTTCTTTTATTTCTTAGTCGATTTCCCAACAGGTTATGGGCCCAGTGTACGAGTATTCATTGCGGTTGTCAAAACCGGGAGTGTTTAATGTAAAAGTGACAATGGAAAATTTGAAACTAAAAAGAAACAAAAGGCTTCATGCTAACAAAGCTTGAACTTAGATAAGAACACCAGAGCTCAGCAATTTAGAAATAATTATCGTTGAGGATATTTTAAAATCAATTTTAAAAGACGCAATTTAAAAAAAAAAGTCAAATCTCTGAAACACAATGAAAAAAGTGAAACAAAACAATTCCATCAATAAAATAAAAAAATAAAAAAATGGAACTCTTATAACAGCAACCAAAAAGGGTACAATTAGTATTTCCAGTAATATGGGTATACAGGAAAGTCTTTAGTATAGGCTGGACTATCCAGAGAGGTTCCTTACAATTTGCTGTCCGTAAGAAAAATGCAAAGGGTGGTATGAATATTGTTTAAAAAAAAAAAGTGGTAGTATTTACAAAGGCGGTAAGCTTATAATTTATGGGTAAGTCTTTGAACACTTTAATAATAATTGCTCTTGAACTCACTGTTACAGGAAATTTAAAAAAAAAACCTATTGTTCAAGCAAATAGTGACGATTAAATAAAAATAAAAATTATCAATTGTGGTTTGAACGATTGGTCCACATTGGTGAGGTTTAAATTATTAAATTATTATAAAAAAAAAATAAAATAAAATAAAGATCGAGGACTTAGGGCGCAAATCGATCAGGTTATACAATGAGTATTTATGTGGAGCGTGCATAAACAAGCCCGACTTCCATTTCAAAAACATTGTACTGTTTGTGCATGAATTTACTTACTATTGTGTAACATATTTGATGAGTCATAAGTCATATGTATTTTGTATGTTTCAAGATTCAGTTGCTGAAAGTGGGGCACATTTCAATTTACAGATTTTCAATGTATTCTGTGACAATGAAGGTGAATATCTAGCTACTGAAATGAGAGATTTTTGGTATGCAAAAAGATAAGTCATCATTTGACAATTCCATGAACCCCACAAATTAAATGATGCAGCTATATAAAAAAAAAACAAAAAGTTGGAGGCAGTTTTAACTTAGTTTGACCCCTACTAAAACTTTAAAAGAATTTGAAACACCACACGAAATGTGGCGTAGTAAAAAGCCTCAAGTAAAATATTCATAAGTGTTTGGTTCCATAATACCGTTTATAGGTACCTACATAAAAACCAGGAAAACAAAATTTGATATCAAATCCTGGAAAGCTGTATTGGTTGGTTATGAACCAAATGAATATGAAGTGTGGGATGTGGTTAGTCATAAGTTTGTTGTAGTCAAGGAAATTATTGTAGATATGACAAATTTGTTTTTGTCCTCCAAGCTTTTTAATCTGCATAAAGCTGATTCCTCTGACTATTTGTCAAGATCAGTAGTTAATAATAAGCTTGCAAAAGTGAATGTAGAACACTTTTGATTATAAAGCTGATTCCTCTGACTATTTGTCAAGAACAGTAGTTAATCATAAGCTTGAAAAAGTAAATGCAGAACACTCATGGTCATAAAGCTGATTCCTCTGACTATTTGCCAAGAACAGTAGTTAATCATAAACTTGAAAAAATAGTTATTTATGTATCAAGGGTACTAAGTAGATGATTATGCCCTGAGGGCGACAGTCTTACAAAGCCGAGGGCCTCTGGCCCGAGGGTTCGTAAGTCGCTCGAGGGTATATATATCTATTAGTACCCGTGATGCATACAAACAGTTGGTTGTGAAAAATAAATACCTGGGAAAAAAGTGTCACTTCGCAAATTGTCATCAGTGCGCAAACATCATCATTTTTTGACAAAAATAATATGTTTATAAGCGTAAATTTATATTTCGTTAATAAAGAATAAGTTAATTGAAAACTGTTTTTTGCCTCTTTATGCCCGCGTGGGCCATAATGTGTACTTTATGCCCGCACGGGCATAAAGTAATGAATTATGTAGATGGTATCTAAGGTATAAAAACACAATAATGTATTGGTATGACATAAAAAAATGTAGAACACTTATGGTCATGAAGCTGATTCCTCTGACTATTTGTCAAGATCAGTAATTACTAACAAGCTTGAAAAAGTGAATATAGAACACTTATTAAGCTGATTCCTCTGACTGTCTGTTAATATCAGTAGTTACTAATAAGCTTGAAAAGTAAATGTTTAACTTTTCTGGTCATAGAGCCAATTTTTGTGACTCTTTGTCAATATCAGTGATTAGTTAATGATAAGTTTGAAAAAGTGAATGCATAACACTTTGGTGATGAAACTGATTTCTTTGACAGTTTGCCAAGATTGCTGGTTAATAAATCTGATAAAGCAAAATCAGATGACCAACCAATCCAAGAAAGTAGCTAACTGTTAACCCACTAACTTATGAAACTATATAATAAATGATTATAGTAAATCTGTGGTTAAAACAGATCTGCCAAATGATATTCATTCAGTTTCCACTATAATCACGATTCCCAAAGTAGTTAAATTAAAATCCTCCAGTAAATTGCATCCAATAAATTTGTTTTGCACTATTGACAAAATTTTGGAGAAAATGGTGTATATGCAACTTGTTGAGTTTATAGGTAGATATAAATAAACTATTCAGTGATTTTCAATCAGGGTTTCGAGTAAGTCAATATTAGTAGTTAATAGTGATTATGAAAAAGTGAATGTAAAACACTTTGATGATAAAGCTGTTTCCTCTGATCGTTTGTCAAGATCGGTAGTTATTAATAAACTGAACTGAAATGAACTGGAAAAGTGTCAAAAATTAATGTAACACTTTGGTAATTAGCCTATCCAAAACACGTGACTTTGACAAGCAAACAAAAGGTTTGTTCGACAGCGTCTTGGATAGTCTAATAAAACCTTTCCCCTGAAAGTGGCAGTTTGTCAAGATCGGTGGTTTGGTTAATAAATATGATATAGCTAAATCAGATTAGTAACAATCCAGGAAAGTAGGTAAATGTTAACCCTAATAAACTCATTAAACTAAATAATGAGTATAGTAAATCTGTGATTAAAACAGATCTGCCAAATGATATTGATTCACTCATTATTGGTAAATAAAACGTGGTCGTTAGTATCAAGACCCGAATATAAAAATATAGTTGATTGTAAATGGATATTTTCCATTGAAAATGTTGAAATTGGAAGACCATTTAGATACAAAGCTTACTTAGTTGCTCGTGGTTTTAGTCAACATTACTTGGTAGATTATAATGAAACCTTTGCACAGGTGGCGAGAATCGTAGGTTTCTGGTTTATAATAACCTTTTAATCAGTTTACCCTTTTAATACATCATATGGATGTAAAAACAGTTTTCCCGGATGGGACATTGAAGGATGCCATTTTTATGAAGGTTCCTGAAGGCTGAAGGGTGGCTGGCTCAAGGTGTGACAAGTAAATCTCCTAACCAAGTTTGCAAGGCTTTGTATCTATGGACTAAAATAATTGAAATAATAGTAAAAGTTCATAAAGAAAATGGGTTTGAAAATTCATCAGTTAACCACTGTATTTATATCTTAGACAAAGGTGCAATATGTATAATTATTTATGTAGTTCTGTAGATGGTATTTGCCACTGCAGATAATAATACATTGAATACTTTCAAAAGGTATTTGGTAAATAACTGTTCTATGTTTTATTTGAAAGACAGTAAACTATTTTTGGGAAATACAATTAAATGGTAATCAAAATAAAATTACTCTTGATCAATTTTCATATAGGTACAGTTTACATGTACATGAAAATTATTTTACATAAATTTAATATGAATGACTGTTGTGCCATCAGCTGTGTCAGCACTCCACTTCCTAGTAAACTGAATTTAATTGGTTTAAATTCAGAAGAAAAACATGATAGCCCTCTCCGGAATCTAATTGTCTGTTTAATGTATATTATGTTATGTATATCAAGCCTGATTTAAGTACCACTGTTAATATTTTGAGCAGGTATTAAAACAAGAATAATAAAGAGTTTTGGCAATATTTGAAAAGGGTCCTTAAATATCTTAAGGTTAAAATCAATGTGAAGTTGACACAATATTTTAGTTGTGAATATATTAATTTCTTGAGTGATTCTATTAATCCTGACTAAGAAGGTGGAGATGCATGATATAAACAATATAAAAAGCACAACAGGATATTTATTTAAACTGTTTGAATTTTGTGTGATATGTTGGAATACAAAAAGGCAGTTGTCAGTAGCGGCATCATCTACTGAAGCCGAATATATGGTTTTCTTTTTAAAGCTGTCACAGAAACTCTTTGGTTAAAATCATTAGCAGAAAATATGCATAAACATTAATATCAGAGTCAATTATGACCTAGAAGGACAACAATGGACCTCAATAAGTATTACAAATAATCCAACAAATCACAAAAGATCAAATCATATTTAATTGATCGTAATTAATATAAAATATTAATTTGTCCACAGATAAACCACTAGCAGACATGTTTACCAAACCATTGATGCAAGTGAAATTTGAGAAATTAGAATGGAATAAGGCTTAGTAAATAAGTTAAATGGTTTGATTAGGTTTTTCTGGGTTTTCCCTAATCCCGAGCAGCAAATGCTGGACCGTTATTGCAATTTTCCCCAGAAAAGACACACATAAGGAAAGCGGGCCTATCTATGTTATACTAGGTTTAAGTTGTATTACACTTTTAGTATAATTGATCAAATTTTTGAGGTGGCGTGTTGGATAATCTGATATTCATATCAGTGAAACAAAAATTAATAAATTAAAATTTGATTATTAGCCTATACTTTGCTAATTTATATCGCAGCTATGGATGACTGAATGTGTTTATAATAGTTTTTATATGTAAGGTAAACAGATGAGGAATCGTTGACTTAAGAAAGGTTTTGTAATTCTTTGTCTTGATGTTGAGTCAGTTCGTAAAGTTATTTCAATGAGTTCACACGCTCTGCTTTCCACGCTGTGTTCGATATAATAAATATATTGAATATCGATAATTAACAAGTTCTTTTCTTTCTTAGTCGATTTCCCAACATACTTCAAGCGAAAAAAAAAGTAATTTCTTCATACGCGAACCATTTGCTCAAAAATGAAGGCGCTCGACCGAGCGCTCGACCTTTTCAATCACTTTCAACGTTGAAACACTTAAAACAATGCTCTTTGCTTTTTCCATCTCCGTAACTGAAATTTTTATAAACGAGAGTACAGAATAGTAATCAACCATCCAAGGACCTTTTTTTTCAGTTACACATGTAAACCCCATACTTTGTGAGTGGATTGCTTACATCAAGGCCTACAACTTTTCCTCTACGACTTTTCTCGGAAATGGCACGTATGCGCGCAGGCGACTCGCAAACATGTCGATCTGACGTATCTATGTTTCCTGATACATGTAAATCTAATTTTACGAATACTGTTTGATTTTTATGTCTAAATCACGGAAATCAACTTGGCCGACAAAAATAATGGCAGATTGGGGGAGTCCGATACCCCCAAAATGTCGATCTGACGAGGTTATGTTTCCTGATACATGTAACTCTCATTAAATTTTTTTTCCATCTTAAATTAGCTCTACATTGTAAATAAATGTGTGTCCGACAAAAAAAATGGCAAAAATTTCCAAAAAATAATACATAATCGAAAAAATATTAACAGCAAAGATACATTTTATTGTAATCGGTAATTATAGTAGATTATACCACGAGTCAATAATGATAGCTATTATTCCCGAGGATTATTACGAACTGAGCCGCGTTAGCGGCGAGGGAGTAACATTCCGAGGGAATAATAGCCATTATTGCGAGTAGTATACTCTACTTTATTTACGACAAATTAATTTATTTGAGATTTTCAATGAACAAATTTCATCCGTCTCATAATTTTCAATACAAATCCACAAGCACTACACGTTTGACACTGACACTTTTGTGGAATAATGACCATTAATCCCGCTACTCGTCATTAATCCCTAGAGGAATAACATATGTCATTATACTGCCAAAATCACAAATATAATACGCACATTATACATTAGTCGTAAATAAATGTACTTTAACTACTTTAACTTATGAAAAATATTGAAAAGTTTACCTGATAATTTATACCTAAGCTACTTCATTCCTTTGAATTTAGTATTTACGCGGCCAAACGCTTGTTTAAAGCTAAGTCCTCATAATCGCGAATTCACCATATTAGTTAGGTTAGAATCGCAAATTGGCGCGGGTTCCTAATTCAAAAATTATTACATTGATGTCTCATGGGGACTCAATTTTAAAAGCGTCTGTAGACGTGATAGAACGTTTGTTAGAGAAGTGAGTTGTATAAATAAATTTTTCAATATGTTAATTAACTGAGAGAGTGTTTGAAAGTTGAATAAACATTGTTAAAATAAAAATATTACCAATTTAAGAAGCCGATGTTTGTATAAAATTCGTATGTCGTTGCTTGATCCATAAGTATATATATGGGTACCTATAATTATAATAAAATAAAAGTGTACCTACATACTTGGTTAGTAGATGTACTTCAATAATCCAAAAAAATGGAAAAATAAATGACTGAACTAGTGATAAATAAAAAAATAAACAATTCACCAACAATCATAAAACAACACACAACCTCACTTTCCTACAGTTGGTTTTAGACCCGACGTACGTCCACCGAAAACAGACACTTTTAATTAAAATCATTTGTATTTTTAATTCATAGGTCTAAAAAAACAATTAGAGCATGAATTATAGAGAAATATGTTCAAAGTTTGACGTATAATAGGTTCAGATACTAAGAAATGTCCAGAACCCAAGATATTCCCGTCTGAAAATCACTCTTTTGAATCCCCCATAAGAAATACATTGCTGTCAAAATTGTTGAAATGTGTTTAGGAACCCATTTTAAATTTCGCGCCCGATTTTTCCCAACCTAACTAATATGATGAATTGTGAACTTTTTTTCTGCGGTCCAAATTATTTGAAATTATAATGGCGGAAAAACCTCGCGAATGTTTTCAACTTCTTGCGGCATCGCGAAAAAGTAAAAAAAAAATTACTTTTTGACAAATAATTTGAGAAGAAGTGAGGTTATGCTAGTTTATTCGCCAAAAAGTTAAATTATTTCAACTTTTTTCAATGCTGCAAGAAGTTGAAAACATTCGCGAGATTTTCACGCCATTATAATTTCAAATAATTTGGACCAATAGGAACAATTCCGCAGAAAAAAAGTTCGCAATTCGCGATTATGAGGACTTGCCTTCCCAGCAAACACGAACTAACGGTAAACAATCAGCCGAATGCCTCGAATCATGGGTAAGTGGCGGCATCGGCACAATGCAGTTGCCCTATTTTCAATGTTAATTGTGCCTCATTCTTTCTTTTATAAAATAATTTGTAAATTTAAATTAATTTTTTTTCTATTTTTGCTAGTCTTAAATTTATTTCCTGTCGGACTTGTCGGACAAGACTAATTTAGCATTCAGAAAACATTATTTGATCAAGACTTACCTTTGTCCGACATACATGTATCAGGAAACATAACCTCGTCAGATCGACATTTTAGGGGTATCGGACTCCCCCAATTTGCCATTATTTTTGTCGGCCTAGTTAATTTCCGTGATTTAGACATAAAAATCAAACATTATTCGTAAAATTAGATTTACATGTATCAAGAAACATAACCTCATCAGATCGACATTTTGGGGGTATCGGACTCCCCCAATTTGCCATTATTTTTGTCGGCCAAGTTGATTTCCGTGATTTAGACATAAAAATCAAACAGTATTCGTAAAATTAGATTTACATGTATCAGGAAACATAGCTACGTCAGATCGACATGTTTGCGAGTCGCCTGCGCGCATACGTGCCATTTCCGAGAAAAGTCGTAGAGGAAAAGTTGTAGGACTTGATGTAAGCAAGCCACTCACAAAGTATGGGGTTTACATGTATAACTGAAAAAAAAGGTCCTTGGATGGTTGACTATAGTTTTTGAGCTACAAATATCTCTTTTTAAATAAATCTTAAAGAATTATTTACTGCAATGTTTTTATAATTAGTTACTTCCGAGAAACTAATTTGCTCGGATTTTGCAACGAAAACTCAAAAATTGAAAAGGAATTCAGAATCACAGCATATTTTACGACGAATATTTTCTGCAATTCCGCATGTCGCAACACTTGCGGAGTTACTGAAATAATAAATCGAATAACTTTCGCATATAAAGAGATAGAGAGTTTTCGTTGTCTTTTAAAAGCGATTCCGACTGCCGCTATTTGACAACTTTGACATTTGAACTGTCATTTATCGTTAGCGTCATCGATAAGTGCCGGGAGCTTAAGGACGGAAGACAAAGCCATAGCGAGAACGGAACGCAAGTGTATTTCCTATTTTTTTTGTTGTGGTTTGTTTTTGTTGTTGAATGTTTTTGGTTTTCGAAATGGATTCAACACTAAATTACCACAAAAGTTCAAAAAAGCGTTTCACGGATGAGGACGCGATATTATTTCATTGAAGAAATACTGGTCAACGACCCATATGGCGATGCATCTAAATAGGCTTTTGTAGTAGCCAATTTTGTTAAACCCACAGGGAAAATTCATGAATTTTAGGTACTAGGAAATTAAAACAAAGTGCTGATAGCACAAAATGCTCATAGCACAAAATGCCTCGGCTATGAAACACCAGCCGCGGCATTAAATCTTGTACTTCTCTGCCTAGTGAAACAAATAACTATAGAAAAAACGCCTTCATTAATTGGGTTTACCATTATCAAGTTAGCTTTATCAGTGCTAGAATTGTCGCGCTTTGTCGTGATGAAAAATTTTTCAAGGAAACCCCTCTTAATATTAGGCAAAGGAAAATATATCAGGATTCGAGGTTTGCGTAGTTTCCATCGATTTTTTTTCACTACAAAAAGCTCTGGCATATTTGAAATCTTCTTTTTTCCAATATAATTTTTTTATTATTAATTTTGTCAATCTACAAATTTACGAAAATGTCCCCATTCTATATAGAGGCAAAATTGGTGTATTTTATCCATATAACGTCGAAGCTTTGCACAGATCAATTCCTAATTATCGTTTGTTTTTGAGTTAAGTGCATATGCACTATCTGCATTAGACGTGTTAATTGATTTACAGTTTCACAATATGTGACCTGTCATTTACGTATATGATCGACATTATAATTTTGCAATTCTTAGTTCAAGTGGGACACTTATATTGAACGCTTCGCCGAGGTTGGAGCTTCAAACGTTCATGCAAAACATGCAGTTTTTAATGGTTTGTCAGCTCGTAAAGAAATTACTAGAGATAATTAAAATTTAAGATAATGGAAGGGCCGTTAAATAAACGAGTTCTGCACGGGATTGTCTTAATGGTGCTTTATAGTCCTAAATACATAATAGCATTTAATACAAAAATAGAACCAGTTGCTTGTATTTGAACTTGTGATGAACTTATGTCAAAACAGCGAATTTGAAAGATAATTTACAACTTGTTTGAGTTTAACGATTGACCTAATCATCAGGGATGTGAGATTAGATACACAAGAAACGCGGTTTCCAGAAAATACAAACAGTTGTGCGAGTAGCTACCTGTGGATGGCTGCAAAGTTTCGGAGGCACTGAGTAAAGCAATTAACTGGTTATCAAGGTTATTAACACATTATCAAATTGACCAAAGTATATCTTCTATAAAGCAAATGAATTGGAAGTTAACTTGACGATGGGAAATATATTAGATTGATGCTACAAGAAAATGGGAAACAAAACCTAAAATCACCTTTGAAATATGGTTCCAGTGAAACAACGAGTGTGAAATATAATTTATACCCTCCACCATGGGGATTCCAATTGAAGTTCCTTCGAAGTTGAAGGATGCGACTCGAAAGTAACGTTTCGACTGCCCACTGCCTACGATATCGCGTGTCAAGCGACTATAACCACCTTTCGATTTTCGAATTAGGCTCTCCAAACCACGTGATTTTTCAATATGGCGACTGTGGAAAATTTGACGTCTGTTTGTTTATCTTGAGTTTATTTGGATAATTGACCTTTTCAATTTAAAAGCCTCTTTCTCTGGCGTCAAACTGTCAGACGCCAAAAGAGTATGAAAACAACGGTTGACAGCCGCTGACAGTGGTTTATTGACAAGACTTTTGTACATGTGGAAACTGGAAACTATTATTTCCTCGGTTTTTTCAAAGTTTTTTCCTAACAATGGTGATTGTGTAGTGTGCCTTTTTGTGAAAATAATTCCTATTTACCTGCGGACGTGTCTCTCCATAAGTTTCCATCAAATCCTACATTTGTCAAATTTTGGATACATAAAATCAGAAAGAATATTCGCAAAAAAAAAGGGAAATCCACGGCCTATCAAGTATACAAAGTAATCCACGTTCAAGTTTAGTTTGCGGGAGCTGTTTGCTTCCAAAATAATCCACCGCTTTCTCCATAGCGAAGTTCTGCAAATGAAGTAGTGACTTTTCCCACATTTTCTTTCAAAACACCCAATAGACACTGGCATTGACAAGTATGCAAATGTTGGCGGGAAAATGATTGTTTTCATACTTTATTGTCCATCTCTTTTAATTGAAAACGTCAATTTCCAAGCTAATTGCAGTTTACTTTGTTAAAATAGGTATACTATTTCGAGATGCAGAGTGAATATTTAAAGACTTAAATGCAGGAAAATCGAGATGTGGGCGAACAGTATAGTTTGAAAAAATGTCCAGTTGACATTTTAACCCAATGTTTTCACATCAATGAGCAAATGAAGGCCTACAAATTCTTGGATTCTCACAAGTATTTCGAGTATGGCTTTATTTTAGTTGCAGGAACAGTGGTACTGAATAATTTTCACGTTTTAATTGGAAAAGTTTAAAACGTTGGCACTGAAAACAACCTGACATCATCCTTGTTGAAATTCCTTCCAAAATTAACTAAAAGACACCTTTGTGGCATTTTTGATTAGAAAAAACCCTTATCAAGTCAATCAAATGAAAAAATATAAAGGGTTTAGTCACAAAACAACCACTCAATGCACTTTAAAAAGCTTCAAATTCTGTACTGTCATATACGGAATAAGGAACTTCCGCTCCGGTCGCCATTTTGGAATAGTTTTGACAAGTCGTTGGAATGCCTAATTGAAATGAACCTTGCCGCAGCAGAATCGGAGATTTTTTCAAAATTTAAGTTGGTACAAGGGGCAACTGACAACGACAACTGGCATTTATCGCGTTTTAATGAGTTGTATTCCTTTCACACCTAGGAGGAGCTCCGGAACAGCTCCGAGGCTTCACGCGCTTATTCCTTTCGAAAAGTGTTTGTTGCACCTCGCATCTGTTCCCTGCAAATGGGGGGCGACTAAACACCGGAGCAAGTAGCTCGAGTGTTTCAAACTCTTGAAAGGAATAGAACTAATGTAGTTGATTAGTTTTGTTTATTTAATTTTGTTGTGTGTGTGTACTAGATACAGCCAAACTCAAAATCGACATCGTTATGCTTCCTGTGGTGGATTTTTTGCATAGATGCCGCCTTCGTGGAAAGACGGCTTTTGATCTACCAGAATCAAAATTCATATAGAGCTGTTTAGACTTGAAAGGCAATTAGGCAGAGAATTGTGTACCAAGGCCCCCTTTAAGATTATCCATCTAGGTATACCAATGGGGTAGCACCAATTATTGAAATTTCAACAGCTTTGCTATTTCATGCTACATGATGCTACCAAACTTGCCAGTGCTCCTTCCTAATTTTGAAATTCCCCTTATCGTGAAGCGACATGTTACTCATGCCGGTGACTAATAATTGGAGGATTCACAGAATGTGCTCTCAATCCCAAAATATATTTTATTTTTTTATTATAAAAACAAGGAACCCAAATCAAATAACGATTATTTAATATATAGTCCGGGGGCCGAGGACCTTTTTTCCAAATCATTAATAACAAGCTAGTTTTTTCAATGCAGCTTCATTTCACCGAGACGCCCAACTTTTTTCTCTTCGAAAATTGCGAAAACAGGTAGCTAACATACTGCGCAGGTGTAAAACATGTCGATTTGGTGACTATGAAAATTTAATTAATAACAGTTAGTTTTTCAGCTAAATGTTGAGATAATTTTATGAATAATTTGAAACAACATTTGTCCGACAAAATAAAGGGTTTGGTCTACGATGTCCCCCCCCTCAAACATGAACCAATTACGTTGCATAAAAAATGATTAATAACAAGTTGATTTTTTCAATGTAGGTTGGTAAATATTATTACAATTAAATGGTCACACTGTCCTACAAATAAACAGGTAGCTATTTTCAGTCCTACACTCAAAAGTTGTCGATTTCACGATTTAACTTTTTTCATTAATAACCGGCTAAATCTTCGTGAGTATCTTCATTTTGATAAGACGCCCAAATTTTCTGTTGCGAAAATTCCAAAAACAGGTAGCTAACAGAGTGCGCAGGTGGAAAACATGTCTATTTGGTGATCATACAAATGTGAATAATAACAGTTAATTTTGTAGCTGAATGTTGAGATAGTTTCATAAATAATATGAAACAACATTTGTCCGACAAAATAAATGGTTTGATCTAGGCTGTCTCCCTTCTCAAACATGTAGCAGATACGTTACATAAAAAATGATTTATAACCAGTTGATTTTATTAATGTAGCTTAGTAAATATTACTACAATTAAATGGTTACACCGTCCTACAAATAAAGAGGTACATTTCTCCTGTCCTACACTCAAAAGTTGTCGACTTCACGGTAATACTTTATTCATCAATCACCGGCTAAATCTTCTCGAGCATCTTCGTATTGATAATACGCCTAACTTTTCTATTGCGAAAAGTTGCAAAAGTAGTAGCTACTAGAGTGAGCACTAGTGAGCACATGTAAAACATCTTGATTAGGTGATTATGCAAATGTAATTATTAACAGTTAACAGTTAATTTTTCAGGTGAATAATGAGATAATTTTATAAATAATTCGAAATTCGATTTGAGCCACTAAATAAATGGTTTGGTCTTCAGTGTCCCCTTTCTCAAAAATGTAGCAATTACTGGCTCATAAAAAACTATTTATAACCAGTTGATTTTTTCACTGTAGTTTGGTAAATATCACTACAATTGAATGGCCACATTGTCCTAAAGAGGTAAGATTTCGCAGCCCTACATTCGAGAATTTCGAAAATAGCCTTATGCATATTGTACGTAAATATGTACAGTGCTTTCATTTCAAAACTTACCACCCACGTTATCTGCGTAAAGAGACAGATTTCTGGAAAAAAAGATTAAATTCAAGAATTTTACCTTTTGTATTTTGAAAAATATAATAGGCCCCTTGCATCAAATTTTTTTATTGCAGATTTCGATAGTCCATGAAAAATAAGTCAACGCGTGTTTTTTCTTTTTCTTGTTAGTCAAAAATTGACGGAGATACAACGCTTTGAAATCTCCTTCCGACGTCATAACTTAGGTATAATACGTTTTGAGTTGTGACGTCGCACATGCTCAGTATATCTATATATAAAAAACTTAATATTTGTATAACTTCCAGAATAATCATATTTTGTCGGATAAATGTTGTTTCATATTATTTATGAAACTATCTCAACATTCAGCTATTTTCAGTCCTACACTCAAAAGTTGTCGATTTCACGATTTAACTTTTTTCATTAATAACCGGCTAAATCTTCGTGAGTATCTTCATTTTGATAAGACGCCCAAATTTTCTGTTGCGAAAATTCCAAAAACAGGTAGCTAACAGAGTGCGCAGGTGGAAAACATGTCTATTTGGTGATCATACAAATGTGAATAATAACAGTTAATTTTGTAGCTGAATGTTGAGATAGTTTCATAAATAATATGAAACAACATTTGTCCGACAAAATATGATTATTCTGGAAGTTATACAAATATTAAGTTTTTTATATATAGATATACTGAGCATGTGCGACGTCACAACTCAAAACGTATTATACCTAAGTTATGACGTCGGAAGGAGATTTCAAAGCGTTGTATCTCCGTCAATTTTTGACTAACAAGAAAAAGAAAAAACACGTGTTGACTTATTTTTCATGAACTATCGAAATCTGCAATAAAAAAATTTGATGCAAGGGGCCTATTATATTTTTCAAAATACAAAAGGTAAAATTCTTGAATTTAATCTTTTTTTCCAGAAATCTGTCTCTTTACGCAGATAACGTGGGTGGTAAGTTTTGAAATGAAAGCACTGTACATATTTACGTATAATATGCATAAGGCTATTTTCGAAATTCTCGAATGTAGGGCTGCGAAATCTTACCTCTTTAGGACAATGTGGCCATTCAATTGTAGTGATATTTACCAAACTACAGTGAAAAAATCAACTGGTTATAAATAGTTTTTTATGAGCCAGTAATTGCTACATTTTTGAGAAAGGGGACACTGAAGACCAAACCATTTATTTAGTGGCTCAAATCGAATTTCGAATTATTTATAAAATTATCTCATTATTCACCTGAAAAATTAACTGTTAACTGTTAATAATTACATTTGCATAATCACCTAATCAAGATGTTTTACATGTGCTCACTAGTGCTCACTCTAGTAGCTACTACTTTTGCAACTTTTCGCAATAGAAAAGTTAGGCGTATTATCAATACGGAGATGCTCGAGAAGATTTAGCCGGTGATTGATGAATAAAGTATTACCGTGAAGTCGACAACTTTTGAGTGTAGGACAGGAGAAATGTACCTCTTTATTTGTAGGACGGTGTAACCATTTAATTGTAGTAATATTTACTAAGCTACATTAATAAAATCAACTGGTTATAAATCATTTTTTATGTAACGTATCTGCTACATGTTTGAGAAGGGAGACAGCCTAGATCAAACCATTTATTTTGTCGGACAAATGTTGTTTCATATTATTTATGAAACTATCTCAACATTCAGCTACAAAATTAACTGTTATTATTCACATTTGTATGATCACCAAATAGACATGTTTTCCACCTGCGCACTCTGTTAGCTACCTGTTTTTGGAATTTTCGCAACAGAAAATTTGGGCGTCTTATCAAAATGAAGATACTCACGAAGATTTAGCCGGTTATTAATGAAAAAAGTTAAATCGTGAAATCGACAACTTTTGAGTGTAGGACTGAAAATAGCTACCTGTTTATTTGTAGGACAGTGTGACCATTTAATTGTAATAATATTTACCAACCTACATTGAAAAAATCAACTTGTTATTAATCATTTTTTATGCAACGTAATTGCTACATGTTTGAGGGGGGGGGACATCGTAGACCAAACCCTTTATTTTGTCGGACAAATGTTGTTTCAAATTATTCATAAAATTATCTCAACATTTAGCTGAAAAACTAACTGTTATTAATTAAATTTTCATAGTCACCAAATCGACATGTTTTACACCTGCGCAGTATGTTAGCTACCTGTTTTCGCAATTTTCGAAGAGAAAAAAGTTGGGCGTCTCGGTGAAATGAAGCTGCATTGAAAAAACTAGCTTGTTATTAATGATTTGGAAAAAAGGTCCTCGGCCCCCGGACTAATAGCTTTGTTCCAACACAGCAACCGTATACGAAGGATTGGCACAAATCAAGATTTATAAGCAAAGAGGATTGCCTATTAATATCGTCCTAATTCTGCGCAAAGCCCTAAAAATGTGCGTAGAGTCCGAAATTCGTATACAGAGTGCCTTCGAAACGGTTCATGGGTTGATTTTTGACTTGTTGGAACAATATCATTGATTGGAACAGACTTTATTTGTATTTTTTTGAGGTCAAGCTATGTCGCTCGGCATCGGTTTAGGATTCGAACGTAGATGACAGGAGAACTCGAATCCTGCACGAATGCTCGTAAAATTAGAATCGCGCATGATGACAAAAACGCTCGTCTCGTATCGACTAAAATCTGTTTTTTTTTTTAAGATAATTCCTCAAGTCAAAAATTTAGTAACTATGTTGGCAACACAAGCCTTTTCTACATAAAAAATTTGAAAGCATTGACAATTTTACATTGTATTGCCAACATAATATCATTTTGACTTTTATCTTTAAAAAAAAAACAGACTTTAGTAAATAGTAAAATTGTAATGCGGCTGCAGGTATTTGTCTGGACTAATATATTTTTATGTTCAAATTACCCCATGGCATTATCTGAATTGTTAAATAGTGAGATCCCCAGGCCTAATTAATAGACTGGTTAAGCGTTATATATGAAGCCCTATTATTAATGAGCCAAATTAGAGATTGTGTGTGATAATTACTGGCGCGTAATTTATCGCCCAGTTCTGACGTTTATTAAGGAGTGGTTTTTATTTACTTTTTTGGTTATAGTTGATGAATATTTTCCTAATTTCAGCTTTATAGGCTCTAATATAATAACGTAACTTCTGCCGGTTTAATTTACTTCTGCGGTATACAGTTAGGCAATTCAGGTGGGCAATAATAGAAGGACAGATTTGGTCTAAAAATTGTAAAAAGACTATCAAAAAGCCTGCTATCTCAAATTTTACTTGTATTTTTCACCTTAGAAGGTAGAATGGTTCAAAAAATTTGGACAGTAAGATAGTATTTTTACAATTTTTAGCGCGAAAGAGATTGCTCAGACTATATATTTTTGTAATAAGAAAATTGTTGCTAACGACAGGTTATAAAAGTTCAGCTAAAACTCAACATTTTTTGTGTCTACATCTTTTTTCTACCTCTAAAAGTAAAGGCTGTGGATGGGTGTCAAAATATGTGTAAACACCCTGTACAATAAATTATTGTGTTTTATTCAGGCATTTATAAATTGTGGAACAATATGTTCTTTGACCGAAAACTTTTCTTAGGGAAGAAATTCGATTCCATGAATCGAGTTTGCATAAAAGGCACAACACGCGCTGTCTTTTCCTTTTGAGAAAAGTTTAGTGCTAAAGTCAAATGGGGCGCATTAAATTTAAATTGAGAAATATCCCTTGTGCGGAAAGGAATGAATCACAAACTAGAAGCTGGAATAGGAGATCAGAGAAACATAGATATCATAAATTATTCTAGTATGCAATTTATGGTAGTTTATAATGTCGGTAACAAACGGAGAGCCTGTACAATTTTTTCATATTGCAGCGGGTTTGGATTATTTTAGCTACAGGCATCGCATCAGATGACTGTAGACTAACGTAGACGGACTCAAACTAAGGGTAAGCACATAGTGGAGCGACGAGTAAAGTAGTGCGCAGTGAGGAGAGCAAAGCAGCGAAAACTAACACACGAGATTAAATTGCTTGACACATAGTGAAGAGCAGTGCGGAGATTTAGCAGCGCTGTTAATATCGAGCAAAGCGACGCATTGAAGCAAGTTTGATTTTTCTACTTTGCTCGTTTGTCTCTGTGTTGTAAAAATGGACGTTGAACAATCAATAAGTAGTATTTTGGTTAAAAATTCATTGTGGGACCAAAAAGATCCTTAACATCATAACCGATACATATTAGATAAGTTGTGGGATGATGTAGCAGGAGAAATGAAGTCAACAAGTAAGTGAAAAATGTATTTATTATTAATTGATTGCTGCTGGACCAATTGGGTTTATGTTGAAGTTAGTCCATTTTTTTACCAATCTTTGTTCTATTTTCTCCAAAATGTAATCAAAAGTTTCAATATTCATTCGAAGATAAGAGTGAAATTTTTTTGGATGTTGCCGTAATTCCTCATATAAATGGTGATATTCGCCTAATCGAAGTCTGCTTCTGTTTATATGGTGTGCACTACACCTTCTTTTTTTCTTTCTGTGTCTTCTCATTAAATAACAAATTTTTAAAGACGACCTATCATTTAAAACCAAATTATTCATTTTTATCTTTTTCACTCGAGCATCAACGACTCGAGTATTAACTCGCCACTATGTGCATACAATTCTTTCATCTACTCTCTGCTCAATTGACGCTCTGCTCTCCGCGCTGCCCGCTGCTCTGCTCTCCGCGCTGCCCGCTGCTCTGTTCTCCGCGCTGCCCGCTGCTCTGCTCGCCGCTCCACTATGTGCTTAGCCTAACCCAAATCTTGCTCGAGCTGAGTTCGCACTCTCTACCTCGCAGACCTACCGATGTTTTTCATTTAAGATAAGCACGGCGATTCCTTTGATAAAATGCCGTTCGCTATTGCTGTTTCGTCCGCTTCAAATCGTCTGACTCAAGAGCTATAAAAAAAAGTCACGTGCAGCACAGTACACGTGATAGAAGTGAATACCTCTCTCCCTCATATTCATCATATGCTTCATCTCACTTGCGAGACGAAAATTTTATAAATCGTGTCGTGACGCGACCTTGAAAAATCACTCTCATGCGGCCAAAGAAGTATTCACTTCAAAAATCCATGTCATGTATTTGGTTCACCCCGCCTCAATATTTCAATCCTCCTGGCTAGGGATAAACGCAATGGCATATGGTAAGAAAAAGAAGAGTTCTGGTGGGGCAAGGGATGTAAAAGAGCAACTGTCAGGGAGACCAGTTTGGCAGTCAAGCAAGACATCTTGGACGAGTGGACCTTTCTATAACAATGCAGTCGATCGACAAATCTTATATTGAAACCCGAGAAAATATTTATAAAAGAAAATGAAGGAACTGAAATAATTACACAACTCGGCAATGTATAATTCATACTTAACTTCTTAGAGATTACAAAGGTAGTTTTACGACTTCTAATCGCTGCTAAGTTAATTTTCTTCCTATTCACTTCAAACGGGTGTAAAGTAAAATAAATTGCGCAAAGGTATCAAAGTGGCTTTGTGCACAATCATATTTCAGCTTCCGAGACGTCGGCCCCTGGCTCATTAATTTCGCGTCAGACGGGCTCTAATAAATAATAATCTCTGGCTGATTTTCCACAAAATCGAGAAATCGAGTTAAGGGATTTAATGAATATATTTTGAAACAGTACGTTCGCTTACATCCACGAAATTTCTGTTGTGTCAAACCTTATGCTTGCTGGATCTAGGAATTTAGTAAAATATAAGTTAATAAAACCATTGGAACATTGCTTGTGACCAATTAAATGATATAGAGGGTACGTAAATCAAAAGACTTTAAGAATAATTTTCAGTTCGATGCAATGAAAGTTGAAACTTTATGATATTCTCCCAAAGCACTTCACAAAGTGTGTCTCGAAAAGAAAACATTACCTACTGAATCTCACTTTAGCACCCATCATTATTTTCTTTGAAACTCTCGTTTATATTGAAACCCGAGAAAATATTAATAGAAAATATCTCATGAAAAATTCCTCATAGGAAACAATTCAAATTTGAAGCAAAAACTAGAAACTCAAAAATAGTGCATTTTAAATGAAAAGGCCTCATTCAACACGCGAAACAGCAACGCTGCGATAAAAGATAAAATCGTTAACGACAAAACTTTGGAATCACTCTGCCATTAATATTAGTGTTCCGGAAAATGGCACAAGGGGTTTTAGAGTAATTCAAAATCCTGAATGTTTCCATTTGAATTGCCTTATATGAACCATTGCTTTGCAATAATAACTCTATAAAAATGTTACTCTGACGTATTGAAAAGCAATCTCCCAGCTAAAACGAAATTCTGAAATTTAATTTCTGGAAAGCACGCGTTTACATTTATTACCTGATATTGGTTTCCCCAAAATTTATGGGTCAACCAGATAATATCGAAGATAAAATATGAACCAACTTATATATTTAACATTCAGACAGTATTTTATTCATTATGACGGTTTTACACCAAACCGACTAGTTGAGTTGCTGTTTTGTTGCTGTTTTAAAAAACAAAAACTCAACTGTTTTTAACTATAAAATTGTTCACATCAGAGAAACAGTTGATGAAAATAATAAATAACCTTGCCGCGACTACATAACCACACTGCTCGCCGCAACTCAAGTTGATAACACAGCCGTTTATACCAAGCCGTCTGAGGTGCAACAAACGCAGCAACTCTTTGAAGCTACCGACATCGATCAGGAAACGAAAAACAAAACAGCAACTGTTGAGTTGCCGAAAAATCTTTAAAAAATCTGGAAAAAGGTGTGTTTTTGTTTTTTTTCCAACTCGAATTGCTGTTTTGTCGGTTTGGTGTAAATCCGCTTTTATACGTATACTTATAAAGTTTGCAAATAATTTACATTTTAAGGATCTTTTAACTTGGATTATTCTTTTTGCTTAGTGACTGACAAAGGTTATACAGTGTGATCTACTTAGCCCGTGCATTGGTTTGCAGGTGGATTAGAAGCTATCTTTACTAATCCACCCGCAAACTAAAAAACTTCTAATGCACAGATTACGTAAATCGATCTGTATATAGTGAGTGATTTGCATTAAATTCGTTTCAAATCCCACATGAATGAGATTACAATATTTTATTTCAGTGCGGTTTATTTGGAGCTCATTTACTGCTATGTAAAACTAATTTTCACTTCTAAAAAAAGGGATTCGGTTTAAACCAGAATATAATTAGACAAAGTTGGAAAGAATCCGGCATTGCATGTGTTTGTAATCTGAGGCATACAAGAAACGCTAAAGTTTAGATTTTGCGGAAGTATCTTGAATTGGACCTTTGTTATTCAAATATGAAATGCACATTTCTTGTAATTTAGGGAATCCTTTTTCGACAAGACATCTTTTAAATTGCGCTTGATGCAATATCGTCTAGCAGTTCATCTACGAAATTAGCAACACTTTTGTTCAGTATAAAATGGAGAATTGGAATTTCATATCTAACGACACTTTCTATTTACATATCTTTCAGAGGTTTTTAAAGATCTTTGCGAGCTTGTTTAGCGGTAATTACAAAGAGAAACATTATACAAGGTGTTCATTTTAAAACTTACCACCCCTATCATCCCAGAGGAGACAAGTTTAGAAAAAATCCCTGAAACACGTCAACTATAGTTTGAGGGGGATTGAGTTTTTATGCAAAATTCACCTCCTCCCTTTCAGCCCCCCAGCCCCCAGAGCCACCCTCTAGAAAATCTTAAATGGGAAGGGGGATCAAGTAATACATCATTCTGGAGGGTTTACAATTCCATACATTTTCGTACTAAATTTCAATCCCTAAGTTCAACTGCTTCAGAAATATTGACAGTTGAATTTTTTTTTCAACTTTGACAGGCTGTAAAACTTAAACGGTTACTTTTCGAGGAAAACCGATCTTACATTCTTGTCTTAGATTTCCATAAAATATAATTTAAAACTAACTTTGAATTTAACCAAAGATTAAATTTTTACAACTGTCAATATTTCCAAAACTGAGAAAAGGGATTAAAATTTAGGACCAAAATTTATGGAATTAAATACCCTCCAAAATGATGTATCACTTGACCCCCCCTTCCTATTTAAGATTTTCCAAAGGGTCGCTCTGGGGGCTGGGGAGTTGAAAGGGGGGAGGTGAATTTTGCATATAAACTCAACCCCCCTCAAACTATATAAGTTTTAAAATGAACACCCTGTATAATATCAATAAAACGAGAAAATTTTAATTGCAAATATGCCAATTTGAAAAATAAAACCGAATGCACCAGGAACAAATAGAGGTTAATTATGCGATAACTGATCCGAATTAATCAAGAAGTTTTTCTGCATCGTCTGGTTTTCGTGACCGAAGCATTCTCGCTACCAACTTTTCTTTCTCGTCTATCAGAATTTGAAATACAACTTCTGCTCGCATTTAACCGGGCTCAATTCATTAGGTTTATGGTTGCAAATGCTGGCTAACTTGCAGCCTAAATTTATTCCCAATTTTTCCACAAATAACTTATTTTACAGCTGTTTAACTTACGTACCTACTTTGAAAACATTATGTTCACCATAACATAGATTCACCTTACGCTAAATTCACTGGAATCTGCGGAATTTTTATTTCAAAAGGTTTCAATCAACAATCGACTCTGCTTTTGGGAAATATTTCTTTTTTGTGTTATTTTAATGTTAAAAAATAGATAAGATAATAGTTCGATTCTATGTTCGGTTACCTTGATCCCATGCACAACATTACTTCAAATCCAAATTGTTCAATCGTCGGAGATTGTTTTTATGAAAACTTAACTTCGCTATAGCGAAGTATATCTATTGAGTTATTTGAAACTTAAATTTTGAAACCTTGCGGGGGGTTGACTGTTCACACTTTTCTATAGCCAAAAGCAATGAGTACCTAAATTATCCGAAAAGCCAATCGAATAAAGCACGGAATAATTTTAGCCTTGAGCATGTACCGTCGATTTTCAATTAACCTCTACTGTGCAAAAGTATCAATCGAAATTCAAAATTGCAGCCCTATATTTCTATATCAAATTTCCCGCAAGATTTGAGCTACATAAAACATTTATTTTCCCGGAAGCTGATATTTCCAGAAGCGGCATAAATAAACTTTATAAAGGTATCATGTGAGAATTGACTAGGACTAGACTGAGGCAAGGCTTAATTATTATTAGTCTCATACATACGATAACTATGAATTATCTGTGTATTTCATAGATTTTCGTTTCTATATTCTAGTTAAAAATATGCAGGGACCTGTAAAAGAGTGAAAAATTGCAACTATTCAGGTAAAACTCAACATGCATTAATAAGGAAGGAACATTATTTAATTGGACCAATTTTCTAGAGAAAAGAGGAAATTATTTTAAGGGTAATACATTTTCTGTGTTGCGAAAAGTTTTCACAACAAACACCTTCTAGAGAAAATTCAGTTTTTTTTTTTTAAATGTTTTCAAGTTCCTGGTTTGCATTGTATAAATGTCAAACACAAAATTTTCCTGTCAAATGAAAAAAAAAATGAAATTAAAATTTTGCAGTGGGTGGGAGTGACAAAAAAACAATAGCTTATATCCCCACACTGATGTTTTGGCGTTTTCTCGACAATCTGCTTACTGAAAATGACTTTAGAGCTTGATTTTCATGAAGTTGTTTAACCCCTAAAGTAGAATTATTGTTAATGTGAAAATGCAAAATTCATGCGTGGCCTATTGAATTTCTACATTTTTTCAGTCTTTGATTAGAGGGTGGCAAGGGTGCAAACCAGAAAATTCCTCATTGTGGCGCGAACCTTATTCATGCGGTGTGTGAAGCAGAGCGATGAAATGAAACCGATGAAGAAACAAAATTATTTAATGTATTTTGCGATTTTGTCTCGCAAGCTGAAATCTCTTCTCGTTCAATTTCCTCTCTCTTACTGGGACGTCTTTCCATTGTTGTTTAGCTTTAAATTTTAAACGGATTATCCTTTCATTAACGTTCGTAATTTGTTGTCTAAAGTACCAAAATTGCCTAGAGTACCTTGCTATACTTTATTTAGGAATTTGCTAGGATCACGTACAAAAAAACGATAGATTTTCCTAACGATCTTTGTGTCCGAATAAAGGTCTCTATTACTATCCTCCATCTAAAAGGGGATTATACCCAATATTCTCAAATTTCGAAAATTGATTTGCTTCTCGACGGTGTTATTGCTTGTTGATCTGAAACGAAAATTAAATTGATGTTATTAAAGTCAATGCTAAGACAAAAAACAGAAAATTTATCAAGAGAGGCGAGGAATTTGGAAATTATAAAATTTTTAAGATTTTAGATCATGTCCAAAGCCAAAAGATCCAACACTGAAGCAATGTAAATTTGGATAAGCCTATGAGGGAATTGATTGTATGTTCAATATGAATATTTATTCCTAGTATCAAGACCATACATTGGGTAAACAGTTAAAATCAAATTTAGTCAAAGTCTAAGTGAGGTCAAGTATACAGGATGAGTTACTAAGCGCGCGGTGGTCCATATCTCCTATACTAACGGAGATCGACGAAAAAACTAAATACAAAACTTGTAGATAAACATGAGTACTACATTCCTAAATTATTTTTCAGTATACAGGGTGGCCCAATAACTAGTAGTGACATAAAGTTATGTTTTTTAAATGACTTACCCTGTATATTATGACTTTTCTGCATTCTGCGGAAAATGCTAGACATATTTCATGTACAATATCATATAGCTATCTTCAACTGTTTCGGAAATATTGACAGTTGAAAATTGATTTTTTTGGATCTTTGACAGACTGTGAAACCTAAACGGTTAATTTTAGAGGAAAACGGATTTTACAATCCTATCTTAGATTTTCATAAGCTATCATTTGACACCAACTTTGAATTTAACCGAAGATTATTAATTTAGGCGGAATTTTTAATCATGGATTAAATTCAAGATTGGTGTCAAATAATAGTTTATAAAAAACCAAGATAAGAATGTGAAATCCGTTTTCTTGTAAAATTAACCGTTCAGGTTTTACAGTCTGTCAAAGATGCAAAAAAGTCAGTTTTCAACTGTCAATTTTTCCGAAACAGTTGAAGATAGGTATATAATATTGTACATAAAATATGTCTAGAATTTTCCGCAGAATCCAGAAATGTCATAATATACAGGAGGAATCATATAAAAAAAAAACATAACTTTTTTCTTCGATCCCCGTTAGTATAGGAGATATGGACCACCGCGCGCTTAGTAACTCACCCTGTATATATATTTTTTTGGACTTGAACCGGCATAACACAAATTTGAAAATTGAAAAAGTATCACGACTTTCTGGACTCCCTTTTTTGATAGTTTTTGGCTAATGTCGTGAAATAATAATTAAACTTGAACGTAGGTAAAAAATATTAAAAAAAAAATATTTCGCACCGATTTTTGGAAAAATGGTATCTGAAATCGCCCCTCTGGCTTGCCAAAAGGTGAATATATGATAGTCCTAGCGGTACATGAAAAAAAAACGGCAAATTGTGTTAAAAGCATGAATTTTGGTACACTTGGTCTTTGAACCATAACAATTGATTTGGCCCGTAGCACTACCCCACAACTGTCATTTGTTTAAACAATTCACTCGATCTGTTAAAAAAGCACAAAACAGGCTCACCAGATGCCAATGCCAAATAAAATTTAGATTGGAAGTTGATAAAAAGGACGGAAAGTCATGCTGACCCATGCAAAGGCAATCCTGACCCAAGTCGCCACTTTGATTAATTGTTTAAACATATTGTTCACTTTTGTTTATGCAAAATTATTGATTTTTCGGATATTGCATGTGGGGAATCGATTTCGACTAATTAGGGGTCGAAAATCTCGAATAATAACATTAGAACTCGTTTGCAAGGCTTTTTTAATTGTTCTTCTGTATTATAGAAGAAAATATTGAAAAAAATTTGACGCTCAAGTGACAGTGGATAAATAACTGAGGATAAATGAATTAATAAAACCATTGAATAATAGCTATTTATGTAACAAGTTGTAAAATGAGCGTGTTTTTTGCACTAAATGTAAAGATTGAACACTCAGTGATGATAAAGAAACTATTAATCACCTGTTAAAAGATGGATGTGAAACTTTATCGAAAATCATCACAAAAAAAAAAACTCAATTTGACGCAAATTTTTTCATATTTCCATTCCATAAGGGCCGCATAAGTGCCCTAGAACCGTACCGATTTCGAAAAAAAAAGGACACAATGTTGATCAAGAAAGTAATATTCTTCTATCAAAAAATGAATGTGGAACTATCGGAAATCTTTAGAAAAAAAAGCTGAATTTGAAGCAAAATTTTTCATATTTTCAACCCATAAGGGCGATGAGTGCCCTAAAACCATGCCGATTTTGGAAACAAAATTGACGCAATTTTGATAAAGAAAGTATTGATCACCTATCAAAAGATTCATGTGGAACCCTATCGAATTTCTTCAGAAAAAAATAAAAGCTCAACTTGAAGCAAATTTTTTCATATTTTCAACCCATAAGGGCCATAAGTGCCCTAAAACCGTCCGATTTCTCAAAATAATTGGACGCAATGTTGATAAGGAAAGTATTAATCACCTGTCATAAGATGAATGTGGAACACTATCGAAAATCATCAGAAAAAACATTAAAACTTAATTTGAAGCAAATTTTTTCATATTTTCAACCCATAAGGGCCATAACTGACCTAAAACCGTACCGATTTTGAAAATAAGTAGACACATTCATAAGCTAAAATATATAAGGGGTAAATAGACTGAACTCTTCAATGTTGATATATCATGTCGTATTTTAGCGCCCTCTGCGGACTGAGAGTGAACTATAAGTACCTACTAGTTCGGCCATTCTCCGAAAGATGGCACTTTGTTATTGATAGTTCACTGTAATTTTTACAGTAACTCGACAAGACAACCCTTTTCAAACAGTGGCGACCAATGAACTATAGTTAAAAACTGGAATGCGCACACATTGCCATATCTGCCAAAAAAATGTAGCCATGAAAGACAGATGCCACAAAGGGGAATGTTGTTTTTTTCTGTTGTTCGCTGACATATGACGTTTTGAAAAGTTTTGTCATATTTACCTTCACAGGTTTCATCAATAGGCTCCTTGCATCAAATTTTTTTATTGCTGATTTCGATAGTCCATGAAAAATAAGTCAACACGTGTTTTTTCTTTTTTTTTTGTTAGTCAAAAATTGACGGAGATACAACGCTATGAAATGTCCTTCCGACGTCATAACTTAGGTATAATACGTTGTGAGTTGTGACGTCGCACATGCTCAGTATATCTATATATACAAAAACTCAATATTTGTATAACTTCCGAAATAATCATATTTGGACAAAATAAAAAAATCAATTTAATTTTTCATGCAAGTACCCTATTGGAATACGTGTTGGAAGCAATTTCCGCCATTTAACATAATGAGTGCGACAAAAACAGGTATCCCCTCCGCAGCAGCGGCACTAGGCTTCACGATCGTCAATAGAAGATTTCATTATGAATGACTTTGGCAGAATGTCGACAAACATAGTCACATAACTAGAGGTGGGCCAACCTGCGATTTTAATTTAGCTGTGACAAGACGTGACTGCTCCAGTCGTGTCACTGAGACAAATAACAGTAATTTTTTGGAGCAGTTTTACCTTAGTTGGTGGTCGTACTGCTAATATTATTAATTATGTTAATGCTACATCGCAACATGGCATAATCGCAGTCACGGTTGAGAGAGATGTTCCAGTTTCCAGCCTTCCCTCTGCAGTAGCAGTTTGTATTTGGCCTGACCGCGATGCGATTAATAATATTATATTATTTCATTTGCATCACAGCTCGAGTTTTGTCCGCTCTGCATCGGTCGGAGCTTGAAGCGGGCAGTGACAAATGTCACTGCTATTTGACTGGGACTGGAGCAGGCCGTGACTGTGACAGACAACTAGCAGTGACAAAGTCACAGTTCGTGAAATCGCAACCCACCTCTACACATAACCTATAAATAGCATTGTCAATGTTATCAATTTTTTCTCAATTTTGGGCTTAAATTTAATAATTATGGCAGTTTTGGGAGAACGTGATATGTTTTATCGAGAGGCGATGAAGCGATGTGTGTTTGGTGATTGTAAAAGTGATAGTCGAACGAGTTCCATTAAATTAACGACCCCATTTGCCTCTACTGGAATTTTAGGTAACACAGCACCTGTCACATCACTTTCTGTTAATTTTATCAAACGTTTTGCAACCAAAGAAGCCATAGCGAACGCACCGAATACTTACGAAAGCGTAGATTTGACAAGATGCTGTGTTACCGACTATCACTTTTACAATCACCAAACACACATCGCTTCATCGCCTCTCGATAAAACATATCACGTTCTCCAAAAACTGCCATAATTATTAAATTTAAGCCCAAAATTGAAAAAAAATTAATAACATTGACAATGATATTTATAGGTTATGTGACTTTGTTTGTCGACTTTCTGCCAAAGTCATTCATAATGAAATCTTCTATAGGGCATGTCCATGTGACGTCACAAATGAGTTTGACAGTGGCCCTGAGGTAAAACAAATCATTTATTTACATTGTTGTAGATTAAGCCGATTATGTTTTATGCGGTTTTCACAGCTTTTTTACAAGTTTTTGTGTTATTTTGTTTTAAAAAAGTTAAAGTAAAGTGTTTATGTTCCTTGAGCTAATAAATTAAACATCCCATTGTTCTCTAAAATTGATGGAAACTTATGGAAGGATATTTTATCCCTCGCGCTATACTGCCACAGTTAACAACTAAACAAACTCTAGGCATGTCTAAGAAATTTCTGGATCACACAAAGGGTATTTATTTGAAGAAAATCTAACTAAAAACTTAAAAAACACTGTAAATTATATCTTTGTTTTACCCAATGAACTATAACCAAAAACTGGAATGCTAACACATAAGGACGAACGTGAAGCCTAGTGCGGCTGCTGCGGAGGGGATACCTGTTTTTGTCGCACTCATTATGTTTAATGGCGAAAATTGTTTCCAACACGTATTCCAATTGATGAAACCTGTGAAGGGAAATATGACAAAACTTTCGAAAACGTCATATGACAGCGAGCAACAGAAAAAAACAACATTCCCCTTTGTGGCATCTGTCTTCCATGGCTACATTTTTTTGGCAGATATGGCAATGTGTGCGCATTCCAGTTTTTAGCTATAGTTCATTGGTTTTACCTCAAGGCGACTGTCAATAGTGTCAAACTGTCAGATCGTGTACTTGCCCTATATGTGTTCGCATTCCAGTTTTTGGTTATAGTTCATTGGTGGCGAAAATGGATCGGTCCCGCCGCCATATTCTTGCAAATTTTTGATATGATTAATAGGATATAAATGACAATTCCACTCATGTATAAATAATCCCATTTGAAATGTCAAAAATCGTAGTTTGCTAGCGGATAAATAGGAAGGAAGAGAAAATATAACTGGATAAAAAAATCGGATAAATTTTCTGTTGATGAAATCGTTACCGTAGTAACAGTTGCATATAAAATTGGTTTTTGAATCATCTGTCAAATAATTGTCACAAAAATTCACAAGTTCTATCATTTTAGCTTATTAAAAGTGTATTTTTAAATAAAATTAAAAATATTTTCAACACGCAGCGATTTGGGACAATTAAAGATGAATTAATAGCGAAATAGAAAATTCAATTCCTGAGAACACAGAGGCTTCTTCTCTTTCTGTAGAGTCAAATTGTAAGGGGAAAATATTTATTCTAATTGTACCTTCAATAACTGTTCATTTTAGAAAGTATTTCCATATTTTAATTTGATTATGCATTCGTGGAATTGCCGTACTAAATACCATTCGAGCTCAGATTTTGAGCAGGATATTTTTTTGCTTGCTCTCTTATACTTACTTTCATGCAATTTATCTCGATCTCGATATCCCCTCGGATATCCGTATCTATCATAAAAAATAAAAAATAACGTATTTAAATTTTAGTCAGAGAAATATGTTACCTTCAAATTTTGATGATAGATATCCATTTATATCCAAAAATTCCTATGTATTCACATTTTAAATTTCAAAAATATGGCTACGGGGTCTCTATTCATCATCGCCACTGTTTGCAGAGGTTTTTCGAGTCGGATTGCCCTATAGTCGGGGATCAGACTGCCGAAAAGACGTCTCCTACACATCGAACTGTGCACTCGAAGATATACGTTTTAAAAAATATGTAGTGTGAAGAATGACCTTGCGGATTCAAATCCGGAGGGCTCCAATAAATTCGTAATTGCAATTAAGGAAAAAAAAATATTTTCCGACTATTTTGAATTATCGTAAAAAAGCTATTTTTTGTGTTTAACTCACGATTGTGACGCCATTTTTCAATATTTTTTCAAAATTCTTGAACCAATTGAAAGCCTAGCTATTGTAGATTTTACCTCCATGTGCAAAAAACTATTTTTTTTTAAACTGAATTTGTCAGATTACGTAAAAGAAGGTGCGGTACCAAAACTGAAGTGAAATTTTCAGCATCGAGAATATTTTTGAACGGTAGAAGATAAGTATATGATCAATCGACAAAAAATGTGCCTAAATGAGTGAGGAAGTTTTTGGTGAAAATAAATTTGCACCAGTGTTAACGGTTTCCGAGGTACGATTTTTTTTGTGAAACGCCGATGCGTGCCTGCCGCTGCCGCTTCAACGGAGACCTACACTCGGTCCGATCTATACTTCAATAATTCGGTTAAAAGAAATTAGGAGGCCATTCGATCACGACCTGTAGGAAATGGAAGAACTATTCAACTATTTATTCTGTTTTAATAATTGTTTTTTTTTAAATACGCAATTGATATGGACGGAATATAACCGCCTTCTCAAGAATATCGTCGTAATTACCGCTGGAATGGCAGAAAATACCTACACTGGGTATTTCACTATCTTCAATTTCAATTTATGAACAACAAACTTTAAGTAAAATCTGGTTTTTTTTAAAGATAAAAGTCAACATTACATAATGTTAGCAATACATTGGCCACGTTCACCAGATACAAACGTTGGTAAACGCATTGCGATTGTTCTGCTGAACGCTACGTTGAATTTGTGTTGAAACTAAACATGTTTTGCAAACGGTCGCCATTTTTGTAAGCATAAATTAAAAGTGTTTATAATTTTCAACACTAGTGTTTTGTGTGGTGACGTGACATTCAGAGGGTGACGTTCTATTATTGAAAAGTTGAATCGTTCAGCAGAACCAAGAGTTTGCCCAACATATTCTGTTGGTATTTGTGAACTGTTTACAACTTGTTTCAGTTCTGGTGAACGTAGCCAATGTAACACAAATTTTTGACTTGGGTTTTGCTCGGGGTTTTGTTTAAAAAAAAAAGACTTTACAAATTATATGGTATAGATACCTCAGCAAATACTTCTAAAATACTGCTTGAACTACACTTTTCCCACCACAATAAGGCTTGCACTAGAATATTTGCTATTATCCAATAATCCAGTACTTGTCAAACCTACAGTACCATCAAATAATAATAGAGTCGGCCGATACCGACATATTTGTTATGTCTCTACTTTATTACAAAGATTATCCATTCAGGAATTATGGCTACACAAATTTGGCACATAATACCTGTGCACCACAACATAAAAGAATTATCCACGGATAAATCTCGTTCAAATGGATTTGAGTAACGATATAGATGAATTAAAGGCACTTCTAGATTACTCCACTACAATAATTTAACCCTCCGGAGCTCGCGCTAATTATTTTGGAGAGGACGCTCGCGCGCGGACTCACAATCCGCAGCCTTCAAATGTGCTTTTTAATGACTATTTCTAAAAATTGTTGGCAATAAATGTTGATTGTTATTTATTTCAAGTTCTTATTCATTGAATACACTGATTTTGGCATCTTAACAGAACTTATTGCTAGAAAAAATGAAAAACATTGATTTTGGCAACTCAGCAGTACTTATTGCTAAAAGAAATCAAAAATAAACATTCAACAGCACAAATAAAGATTCTAATCGGAAATAGAACTTTGCCTCATTTTGAGCGGCATTTTTGACAAATAACAAGTGAATGCTCCTCAGAATTCTCTAAATAAACACATTTGTGGCATTCAATGCAAAAAAAAAATGAGAAGGTCTCACAGTTCGTATTGGCTATTATTTAGCAAAACACGCACAAACCAAGGCACAAATGAGCACTGACTCTAGGAAAACTCGAGATAGAAAGATACTTAAGATTGCAGCACCGTGGTTTGTCGATTTTTGAAATAAACGTCAAAGTAAGATAGTTGCGGAGTGAGAGTCCGCGCGCGATCTCCGGAAGGTTAATGAGTTTCGAAAATGCAGCTAGATATTTTTTCAAAATTTTGTGTGGTAAGGGTAGGCCATCATTTACAGAGTTTAAAATAAACAATATGTCATGCGCACATCTATTTCATACCTGTAAATCTGATATAAGGAATTTGCCACCCACAGAGGATGCATTTCATCAGCAAAATCAGCAAGTGCCTAATATTAAGAAAGAACTGCCTATGAAATAATTGTGTGGAAGAGTGCGATTTTAATAAATCCAGAAATTCACAACCCTCTTAATTTTGGTTGGAATCTGAAATATATTAAAATTAACCACAATAAGTAACCATACTGATGTAAGATTCGAAAAGGGTGCTGCAAATGCAAACTCCAGATATGCACTAGAAACTAAACTGTAGTTGTTTAAAAGCAGGGCTGAATGGTATAAGAGGTTGCTATTCTGGAGGCGGGTTTTATTCAAATTAAAATTAAGTAAGTTTTAGTTACCTTATTAGGTTTTATAAAAATGTCTGTCCTTATAGAATAAATAAGTACTGTCGAAGTTAGGCTGCGCTGGGGGCAGGGTACGGGCAAGGCGTCCGTTGAGATCAATGCGGCAGCGGCCGGCGCGCATCGTCGTTTAAAAAAAAATCAAATCTCGGAAACCGTTATCGCTAGTCAAAATCTCTTTTCACCAAAAACTTCCTCACTCATTTAGGCATATTTTTCGTCGATTGATCACATATCTATCTTCAACCGTTCAAAAATTTTCTCGATGCTGAAATTTTCACTTCAGTTTTGGTACCGCACCTCCTTTTACGTAATCTGACAAATTCGTTATAAAAAAATAGTTATTTGTATACCAAGGCCGCGAAGTGCCTTTTAGCGTACGTAGAGAAAATTTATCGCCGAGGCCGCTTGCGGCCGAGGCAAGATAATCTCGAGGACTCTAAAAAGTTTCGCGGTCATGGTATACACACTATTTTTTGTGCAACCATGAAAATTATGTGGAATTACAGAAAAAATGTACTCCTTTCAACAAACATGTGGAACTAATTACCAGTTTGATGTATAGCCTGGTGGCTATGGTGCTATGGTGGCACAGCGTTTCTATGGATGTCATGGATGACATATTTTGGAAGTAAACAAATACACAAAAAATTTTGACGGTTCTCAAAAAATCGTGAAAATATCCGACAGCGATACAGATGTTTCACTCTCTTGCACCCCTCCAGAGCTAAAAAATATGGTTCAATCAGCTATTTCTGAGTTAATACCTGGAAAACTAAGCGGCAATATGAAAATTGTTACTGCGAGTTCAACAAATTGGTGTGACAAACAAAACGTCAAAATGGTGTCTGAAAACATATTGGCTAATTTAATGCAGAAATGGGAAGTTTTGAGAGTTCAATTCTAAAACACTGGATTATTAGTTGCTTCAGCTTCAGGAGTAAATATTAGTTATAATGCAAACTGTCATGTAAGTGTTAATATTTATCCTAAATAATTTATGTTGTTCTGAAGAATTTGGAAATAAAATTTACTCATTGTTGTTGTCAAAGTGTCAAATTTTGATTTATAGTTTCGCGGCCGTCACCAAGAGCAACGGCCGCGAAATTGAATTTCGCGGACTGTGTGGCGGCCGCGATAGCTTATTTTGCGGATGGTTGCACAAAATAGTTATTTGTATACCAAGGCCGCGAAGTGCCTTTTTAGCGTATGAAGAGAAAAGTTATCGCCGAGGCCGCTTGCGGCCGAGGCAAGATAATCTCGAGGACGCTAAAAAGTTTCGCGGTCATGGTATACACACTATTTTTTGTGCAACCATGAAAATTATGTGAAATTACAGAAAAAATTTACTTCTTTCAACAAGCATGTGGAACTAACTACCAGTTTGATATAATATAACCTGGTGGCTATGGTGGCACAGCGTTTCTATGGATATCATATTTTGCATGTAAACAATAAAACAAAAAAATTTGACGGTTCTCAAAAAATCGTGAAAATGTCCAGCACCGATACAGATATTTCACCTTCTTGCACTCCTCCAGAGCTAGAAAGTGTAGTTCAATCAGTTATTTCTGAGTTGATACCTGAAAAATCTAAGCGGCAATATGAAAATTGTTACTTCGAGTTCAAAAATTGGTGTGACAAACAAAACGTCAAAATGGTGTCTGAAAATATATTGTTGGCTTATTTAATGCAGAAATCGAAAGTTTTGAAGAGTTCAAGTTTATGGAGCATTTATTCCATGTTAAAGTGTATGCTCAACGTACGAGAAGGGATATATGTGAGGAAGTTTTCAAAAGTGGTACCTTTCCTGAAAAAAAAAGTCTGTAGGTTATCAAGCAAAGAAATCGAAAGTGTTAACGGGTGATCAAATTGATTTGTTCATGAAAGAAGCTTGTGATGAAAACTATTTATTGTTGAAGGTAAATTGTTAAAAAAGTAAGCTTTCGATTAGTTGGTTTATTTATCACAATTATTGTTTCAGGTAGTTATGATTATGGGAATATCAGGAGCATTGCGGCGAGATGAAGTAGTTAAAATGACGATAGATGACATTCAGGAGAAAGATGCCATATTAATAGTAACAGTTCCTGATACTAAGACTAACCAGAAGCGCATTTTCACAATCACTAATTTGAATTTTATAAAAATTTACCTCAAATACGCAGCCCTTCGACCAAAAAATATTAATAGTCGTCGTGTATTTTTGAGATATGAAAATGGAAAGTGCACTGCACAAGTTGTCGGGGTGCATACGATCGGAAAAATACCCTCCATGATTGCTAAGTATCTGGGATTGCCAAATAGTGAAGCATACATGGGTCACTGTTTACGAAGAAGCTCTGCTACGCTTCTTGCAAATACCGGTGCCGATATGTCAGTTCTGAAACGCCACGGTGGGTGGAAATCCACCACAGTGGTCGGGTTCATCAGGACGTAGCGCTACAATAGCGATCATCAGCAGTGTTGCCAAATTATTACAATTGTGGCAAATTTTATCCCTGTTCTTCTCACCAAAAGGAAAAAAATATGGAAAATGGTCCGAGCGCTCAGTGTTTCAAGCGGAACTCATTAATTTTAATAATTTTTGGTTAAATAAGTGAAAATATATAGATTTATTGGAAATGTAATAATGTAAATAATAGGGCAATTCAAACAAAATGGCGGCCAATGCCAAAAAATTGGCGCCATGGATTTAATTCAAACAACCGTGAGATTTTTCATCAAAAAACTGTTTTTTGTGTATTTTGTGGTGTTTTTAGATGATTTTCTAGCGCTTGATGGAAGGATAATATTCGTATTTTAAGATGGAGAGTTTTTAGTTTGAGAAATTATTAGTGCGGAAAACCCGGATGTTAACAAAAGTTATGATTTCTTTGTGACAAACCTTTACCTACTACACAATTAGGTAAGTACTAGCCAGGATTTGTTTCCTGTTTAGTTTTTTCTTAACAAAATCCTGAATCCTGATGTATATTTTATTTTATTGGTTTGCTATTCAAGGTATCGACACAAGTTGTGGAGGATACCTAGTACATGGCTTGGATCCATACACCGTTTATGTAGAGAGACTTTTTGGTTTTTGAATATGGATTTCATCAGTTTTTTTCTTTTTTGCTACAATCCATGAAGCCCTTACAAAGTACAGACAAATCATTTTTCTCTGTTAAAAACCTGTGTTTTGTCTCTGCAGGAACGGCATGAAACGAAACTTTCTCGCGATTAGAACGGCTTTCACAACTAAGTACTATACATAAAGTATGTATTTTCCAAAAAATTAACACTTTACAGACTTTATACAAATCAAAAATCGCAATAAAACGGCATTTTTTAAAAATAAAAAGGCATTGACCTGCATTTTGAATTTGTTTTTGACAGGTGGTTGGATTGCCCTATTAACCTTTGATAAATGTAATAGATTTGCTACATTTGTAATAAACTGGCAACATTGTTGATGATCGCTATTGTAGCGCTACGTCCTGATGAACCTGACCAGTAGCGGAAGGATATATAGAGGACTCCATCGAAAATAAGAAAAAAATTTCTAATTCAATTTCTGGCAGTATAGCTTCTAGCTCCAATGTTAGTAATAATTATTCAAAAACACTGGATTTAGTTGCTTCAACTTCAGGAGTAAATATTAGTAATAATTCTAACTGTCATAAAACTGTTAATATTTATCCTAAATAATGTATGTCGTTGTGAAGAATTTGGAAATAAAATTTATTTGTTGTCAAGCTGTTGTCAAAGTGTCAAATTTTGATTTTCAGTTTCGCGGCCGTCACCAAGGGCAACGGCCGCGACATTGAACTTCGCGGACTGTGTGGCGTCCGCGAAAGCTCATCTCGCGGATGGTTGCACAAAAAATTACCTTGTAATGAAGCGTTAACTAACAAATACAGAAATGCTATACCTTTGAAATAATTGCTATAGTCATAAACAATTAAATTTAAATGCGAAAATGTTATTGAAACTAGCTAAATTACCTATATTAATAATTCATTTGCCACATTGGGACAAGCACTGAATTACTCCCTGAAATACCGCAGTGATCACTGTGGTGTACAAAATAGGGACGGAATGTAAATAAACAATAAAATATAGATGAATAGGTTAATTAAAGCTAGTAAGATACCAAAATGTTCCAGGTGATAGAAGATACAATCAACCAGATTAGTCCTGGCTACTGGTTGCGGTTGAGATGGTCCAACCAATCTTAATGTTCAGAATTTACAGTCCAGAAGGCTGGTGTAACCGTCCAACTACTTAGGCTGGTGTCTGATAGCCTAACAGTTCAATCTCGGTTACGATTGAACATGTATTGTTGTAACAGTGAGTAAAAAACTCGGTGTTAATAAGAAAAAACCCTAGAGAAAAACTGTTATAACACACTGTATTTGTAATTGAACCATAGCGAAGCACCTGGATTGGATATCCTGGAGTGAGTGAGATGATACTCTACTCTTTAGGGCAGCTTTTCAGTAGTGATTAAATAGAAAAAGTCAGAATCTACTGTGGAAAAAAACGTGTAAAGCAAGACTTACCGCATGGAGTTGTAAAAATCCGAATTAATCGGCGAAAATTATAACACTGCGAAAACGTAAGGCAACAGGCAACTAAATGTGTTATAAATTCAATTGAGAATATAAGGTCAAAATCCCACAAGGGCAAAGACAATCTTCAGAAAGACCTTATTTCTCTAACTTCCAGATGTGGGAAGAAATGTGCTACACATAAAACTAATTAGCTGACCTAAAGGTAGAAATTCAGAGATGATTCAGGATAACGACAAATGTCAAAAATTATTCGATAGAACTCTTACTTATCAAAAATTGCACACAACAATATAATCTGAGAAAAATGACAACGGCTGACGAATAATGATAATAACAACAAATAAGTATCCAATAAAACAATCATAACTTGAAGAATACGTCATAGAGTAAGTGATCCGTTTGCAAAATTAGAGGGCTTGAAAAGAATCGACGATACCAAAAACATTACTAATCGACAGCCAGTTGACAGAATTAATGACACTTCAAAAGTCAAAAAAATAGAAAGCAAGGATAGCGCAGAAAACATCTCAAAGACTATCGAACCAATGATTGACCCGGGTTTCACTAGAACTTGTACCGAATTCAATAACCGAACAGAATAAGAAAGTACGGACAGGGTACTTCGGTAGATACACTTTGAAAACGGATTATTATGATTTGGGAGCATAACCCCAAAATAAATATTTTTGACAAATGAATATTTATTTGTTTATTATAAAAATCAGATGATGGAATTTAAAATATTGATTTGTTTTGATTTTGACATTGAATTAAAATATGGATTAAAATCGAGGAAAAATCATCATCACAGCACAGGAACTAGTAACAAATGAAAATAGAATTTGACCATCGAAAATTAGAAAATTTACAGGATCAGCAACCGCTGTGATCGGCGTTGTAACTTTATAGAGAGAAAATGTTAACAAATTTAAGGGAATTTTGAATAGAAAACTAAAAGTAGGAAAGAATTAGTTGTGCAATTTTGGCCTGTTACACGACGTGTGCCAAAAAAAAAAATACTTGAAAAATCTTAATATTGACTTAGTTCTAGGTAGTACCTACCATCTGAAATAGCGATCCAAAAAAATTTAATTAAAAAAATAGAGCCACTCAAAAACTGGCAATCCACTGACGAATCTATAAAAATTCATGTTAGTCATAATAACATTAGAAACCTGCACAAAGCGCTGGCTTGGCTAATGCAATTAAACACTAACAAGTGTGCAATTTTTCACACTGGAAGAAATAACCCGCATCATAAGATAAATACCTGGGAGTGATAATAATGAACAACTTAAAATTGGAAGCCCACATAGCTCTAATGGTGAAAAAAACAAACACTGATATACCTTACTCGGAAAGCTTTCAGTATCAAATCTGTAGAACTTATGAGAAAAAACTATGTCTTTCATTCATCAATACCAAATAAAGTCAAGGACACTACATGAAGTGAAGGCAAATTTAGTTCATGTTCAATTTACCGTGCCTAAAGGACAGAAGAGAGAGGAGACCTGATTGAAACCTTTAAATTCATTCATGGCAACTATGATAAAGCCCTAAAGGTGACCTATGCTACAAACATAACAAGGGGACACTCTGAGATGCTAAAATTTCACCATTACCCGAATTAATTTTTTCTTTTAAATTGTTATTTCTTGAGCAATCCACTTGAAACTTTTTGAATGCGCGATATTGTTACTTGTCGTATAATAAAATCATTATCCCGAAAGCATGTTATTATAAAAAAGACTGGTAAGAACACAAAAGGCCCCTATAATTATTTGTGATACAATTATACAATCGCAAAATAGTAGGTAGTTGTGAGGAATTTTTCTCTTGTTTTTTTTTTTTTTTTTTGTTTTGAAAAACAAAATTAATATTATTTATTCTATCGTGAATGGTAAACTATCATTTAATCGACTCAAAACTCGTTGTTAAAGTAACACTTTATTTGAAGTAGTGAAATCGAACAATTTTTACCCACTCATTTGTCAATTTTACCCACTCATACGTCAATTTTACCCACTTGTTCAAATCTTTTATAATAATTATAGTGTTTTTGACAGAAATCTGTTATGTTGCATGATTGACAACACCAGAAATGTGTCAGTTTGTTAGGTACTTTGTCAACTTGTCATAATCTATGTAAAATTTTAGCACATTCTAGTTTATGATTTTAGGAATTGTGATAAATAAAAAGTTGCTCAAGAATAAAATAGAATATTACACACGATGGTAAAAAAGCTTTACCTGTTCGTGGAATTAATCCACTCGCTCCTTCGTCGCTCGTGAATCAACATTTTCCACTCACAGGTAAAGCATCTTTTTACCGTCTTGTATAATAAATAACTATTATTCTATCGCGACTGGTAAACTATCATTTAATCGACTCAAAACTCGTTGTTAAAGTAACACTTTATTTGAAGTAGTGAAATCGAAAAATTTTTACCCACTCATTTGTCAATTTTACCCACTCATACGTCAATTTTACCCACTCATACGTCAATTTTACCCTATTGTTCAAATCTTTTATAATAATTATAGTGTTTTTGACAGAAATCTGATATGTTGCATGATTGACAACACCAGAAATGTATCAGTTTATTAGGTACTTTGTCAATTTGTCATAATCTATGTAAAATTTAGCACATTTTAGTTTATGATTTTAGTAATTGTGATAAATAAAAAGTGGCTCAAGAATAAAATAGAATATTACACACGACGGTAAAAAAGCTTTACCTGTTCGTGGAATTAATCCACTCGCTTCTTCGTCGCTCGTGAATCAACATTTTCCACTCACAGGTAAAGCATCTTTTTACCGTCTTGTATAATAAATAACTATTTGCTGCTAATCTGTTGAAATGGAAGTAGTTTTTTGATATTTACCTACCTAAAAGTCTCGTAGTCGAGTCAGAAAAAAAGGTTTGATTGGCTAGACTGTCCAGAATTATACATTGTGTAATTAGTCACTTCAGGGGGAGAGTGGTTAGGGTATTTTCCAGAATACATTTAAGCCTAAGAAAATTCACATTACTTTGATGAGATCTTCATCGACATGGTCTTTGATGCATCTAGTTTACAGATTTTATTAATAAACCTTTTCCTTTTTAAAGGAAAACCCCTAATTCTAAGGCGCTTCGTATTAAAAAGGCAGAAAAAAAAATTCATAATCCCAGGCTAAAAGTATATGAATAAATTTTTGTCGGAAAACGCCGAAAGTTTTCCTCTAACAAGAGGTTGATTGACAAATTTTCGTCCGACCGAAGCTGCTTGATTTTTTTTCCAGAAAGTTCATCTGAAATTTTCCCGTTACATATTATCAAAAAATTCTAAGAATAAGCTCTATGTAAATTAAAATGACACTACCAGAAACGCCGTGAATGAAATCTCTTTTGAATTTTAAATATTTGCAGTTATATTGCTGGAGCGATGGTGCAAAAGTTTAATTTATGAGACGAGTTCGGTTTTTGGTTCGAAAGTTTCGAAAGGGCTGGTTGGTTGATAAATTTTTTGCCAAGAAACTTCATAAGGCCCTTTTTTAGTAAAACAACTTTTCAGTCGCGTGCGAAACACCATAATGAGCTCCGGAGAATTTAAATGTGGAGATAAATATATGAAACCGTATTATAAGTTATGCAAATAATAACGCTGAATTCATCACTGATAATTAATATTTAAATCCTTTGGCTTTGAATATTCAATTCGATTTAAATGGCGGAAAATGCATTAACTCTTCGACTTACAAAACAGAATTAGTTTCGATTACAATACATATTGTACAAAAATTTGTTATATTTATGAATAAAATTGATGCTAATAATTTTAGATAATAAGGTGATAATTTATTGTGAAAACTTTATCAATTGACAGATTTCAATTGTTTATATAACTAGAGTGAAACTTTAGCCTATTATAGTTATTAAGGTATCAAGGGTATTATTATAAGGATATTAACAATTGAGGTCAATGGTGTATTTCCCGAGGGATACACGTTGACCGAAAGCGTATTATCCTCAATACCCGTGGTGCCTTCGACGTTTAATGTCCGACTAGTTATTTTTTATACGAGAAAATTTTGAATGACTTTTGAATAAATTAATCTAAAACAAATCAAGGACTAGCATTCACCTGAAAAAAGAAATCACAACATAGTGAGAAAAACCACCTATTTAAAATTTAAAATATAATTTCTTCAAATCTCAACTTTTTTTTTAAAAAAAGCGTTAACTGAATAAAAGTACCTAAATGTTGCAACCATGTAATGCGCCCTCAAGTTTAGGTTTTGGGAAAACAAGAACGCCGCGCCGCCACGAGAAAGTGTAGGTACCGAAGAGGGTAGAAGACAGAAGAAAAGAAACCAAGTAAGAGCTTAGATCCGCCATTGTGGGTCTTCCAATTTATTTTTATTTTTTGTAATTAAAATTGATAGTAAAATCAAGTTTGTGTTTGGTGATTAGTTTGTGTAAGAAGCGTTCAGCGGTTAGTTGATTAAATGTTATTTTGTTTTCGAGAGTTCAATTATTTATACAAGTAACATTTTTTTTTCCATTTTTATTTTTTTGTTTGTTTGTTTATAACATTTTTTATAACATGTGCATTGTTCATGTATTTAACAAAAATCGTTTCACGCTGTAAACAACACAGATAAAAAAGTAAATTAAAAATCTAAGAAATTATGTGCTGTCTTTTTGTGCTAGAATTTTGATTTTTGGATTTAGAGCGTGCATTAGGGCCTTGTTGAATTTACCAACATTTTCCTACCCTGACGAGAGAATATCCTAGCAAATTGAGAAAAATCAATCTAGAGATATGGGCTCAAAAAACAACTATAGCTGTGAGTTACCATAACCAGGGACCTCATTACCTGCTAGGAAACTGGCTAACTAACCAAAAACTCTCCAGTATTGATTATAGGTAGTGTTGATTGAATGTAGTGTGTGTAATTGAAATTTTAGCACAAGAACAGGGGCGGTACCTAATATAAACTTTTATTGAATTAAATTATTGAATTATTGACTTTAAATTATTATTAAAATGACACAGTATGTTTAGATTTTTGAGGAATGTTAGATCGAGGGTTTCTCTGCCGTGCTCTTTCCCCTCGTTAGTTCCAGGATGAGAACGGTACGATTTACTTTAATAATAAAGTAGACGTTTCACAAATTTTTCGTTTCTTTCACATATCACAACTGTCCTCAAATTTCCCTAATATTTGCTATGTCGGGCGCATGTCCAGTAAGTAAAATTAAGTAAGTTTCCACAACGTAGGTCCTATTTGTTTTTCATTTCATTTTTCAGAAGATTTGTTGTTTAAAAGGTAATTAAAATTCTCATCGTTCAATCTTACTGAACGAACCCGGGTGTGTTATACTATAGTAGGTAAAGGACCCCGCACATTTCTTATGGAAAAGTGATCTATGTGGAATTTTGCTGATTTTTGATATTGTGTAGCGGGAGTCCTGCTTAACAAAAGTTATCATTGCGCTAATGTTTAATAGCGAACAGTTTTTAAGATATCAATTAAAAACTTTTTTAATATAATACTCTTCAGTATGACGTCACCTGTACGCTCACAGCACCGAAAATGATTACTATCCTTTCCACTTTTGCTTTGACTATACTCTTCTCATTTTAACATTAAGAAATAGAAAAAGATAGCCCTAGCGATTAGTGACAAATGAGTAGGTAAACAAGTGTATTGTGTATTATCCTGAGGCGAGTTCAGGAATGACACACCAAGTGTGAGTGTGATACCGGTGCGACGCCCTAGCTGTTCAAAAATGCTAGACGGTGCTATGGGCCCAATGGCCAATTGACCTTTTCAAATTAAAAGCCTTTCTCTCTCTGGTGTCAAACTGTCAGACGCCAAAAGAGTATGAAAACAACGGTTGACAGCCGCTGACAGTGGTTTGTTGACAAGACTTTTGTACATGTGGAAACTGGAAACTCTTATTTCCTCGGTTTTTTCAAAGTTTTTTCGCTATCAATGGCGATTGCGTAGTGCCTTTTTGTAAAAATAATTCCTATTTACCGGCGGACGTGTCTTTCCATAAGTTTCCATCAAATCCTACATTTGTCAAATTTTGGATACATAAAATCAGGAAGAATACTCGCAAAAAAAAGGGAATCCACGGCCTATCAAGTATACAAAGTAATCCACGTTCAAGTTTAGTTTGCGGGAGCTGTTTGCTTCCAAAATGATCCACCGCTTTGTCCATAGCGAAGTTCTGCAAATGAAGTAGTGACTTTTTCCACATTTTCTTTCAAAACACCCAATACACACTGGCATTGACAAGCAAGCAAATGTTGGCGGGAAAATGATTGTTTTCATACTTTATTGTCCATCTCTTTTAATTGAAAACGTCAATTGTCAATTCAGGCACACCCATAAAATCGCACTCGCACCCTGTGCGTTATTTCTGAACTCGGCCCTGATGGGTAAACAACACCTAGCTCCTGCCCTGCCGCAATCGTCAATGTCATGTCATGTCAGTCATATAGCGATTTCATTTTTTTTTATTTCTTAATGTCAAAACGAGAAGAGTATAGTCAAAGTCGTAAGTGGAAAGGATAATAATCATTTTCGGGGCTGCGAGCATATTGGTGACGTCATACTTAAGAGTATTATATTAAAAAAGTTTTTAATTGATATCTCAAAAACTGTTCGGTATTAAACATTAGCGCAATGTTAACTTTTGTTAAGGACGACTGCCTCTACACAATATCAAAAATTCAGCCAAATTCCACATAGATCACTTTTCCATGAGAAATGTGGGGTCCTTTGTTGTTCTCCACCAATACTCATGTATTCCGTTTTTCAAATGAATTTATGCTGGAGAATTATTTTAATTTTTATGTGAAATCTTCGGCCGGTTTCGCGGTACTCCTTTCAGACATTGGAGGAGACTCTAGAGTCTATACTTCTGAATTAATTCGAATATATTTTTTTTTATTATTAACTAATGAATAAAATATTTAAAATACTATTATAAATATTTCCTGGCAATAAATATTTAGTGTATTGAGCTTACTTGGAAATTCAATTATTTTCTAAGATATTCCAGTTGGCTTACTTCTAGCTCTACGGTTTTGTATGTACTGTTTACCCGCGTGTGAAGGCGATAATATTATGCAGGCCACAACACATGGCTTCCAGATATTTATTATTATGCTGCTTTCCTTTTACTCGAGAAGTATGAGGTATACATTGTGTCCTACAATTGTAATGAAGCTAGCCTTAGAGCTAGAGAAAATCTGCACTAAAAGTACAAAGGATGTTTTCGGACAATATATAGGAATTCTAGAATCACTTCACACGGTCTCTCTGGAAAATATTGAGCGTTTGAAACTGTATATGTACCAAGATGAATATTTTGTTTGCGGGTCACATACGAAAAGTTTATGCTCTTTTGACTTTTAGAAAATGGTTTTTCAAGTCATTAACGGTGACATTAAAAAAATCTTCCACTTATTCCCAATTGTTTGCTAGACAGCAAATTACCCTACCAAAATATTCTTTATTTTTTTTGTAACTGTCCTGTCCATCAAACCACTACAATCAATTTCAATAATTGATTATTTATTTCGTTTGCATAACCTTATGATATTTTGTATCCATATTTGAGAGAGAGTGAGTGGTTCCTAGAATTCCTTATGAAGCCCAAACAGAACTAAAGTGTTGTATAAGAGTTGTGATTTGAAAAGCTGCCTATCAAGTTCGAGAAAGTGCTGCAAAGTCAATGTCAGTGAAAAGTTTGAATCATCATATTCAGCATTAGATATTTCGTGAAGGGACATCGCTGACGTATTCGGATTTTTTTGCTTGTCCGAGCCTATATATTTGGCCCTCTCTTTTCATCTACCTATTTCTATAACATACCAGAAATACCTATGCATATTTGTTGTTTTTTTATTACCGCAGAAGAAATCCACGATAGACGTATTCACAATTCGGCAATCCCCTCCTGAATCGCTATTTGATTTGCCAAAAAACGCGACCACGGTTTTCATGAGACTGCCTTATAAATATTTATGTATCATAATTTTTGTTCTAGTATATACATGTGAATTTCTATTAACAGTCACTGTCATTATTACATTCAAATTATCAATTTTTAAGAAGAAACAATTTTACCATGAAGCACCAGGTTAAGCTACAAAGAAAACCTACTTTTGGGCTGCGGCACTATGCCTTCTTTTCTAATTATTATTTTCGCCCGAAAAAACCATCAAAGGCTCCGTTTCTTGCTGTATTTAATTAAAGAGGAGAAACCAACATTCAAAGTGGTCCCAGTTCTTTGTTTTTTTTTTTTTGCAAAAAATCTTATAAAAAAAAAAACGGTCCAGAGAAGCTACTGATAAATTGTTTTTTGATGACTCAATAAAAGGAATCCCATCCAGAATAATTAGTAAAAATTTTTGGTGGAACGCCGTAGGAACCTTCAGGTGCAAGAAATTCTCAACAAACAGCGGCGGCGCCTTTACAAAAGTAATTAACGGATCCGAAATTTTTTGTATCGCCTCACCCGATTGAGTAGGTTTGCCTATGTTTGTAGGGCCTGGAAGTGGTAACGGAGAAAGATAAGGATTTACGCATAGAGAAACCTAACAGGAAGAATTGGAATTGCGAACACTTTCATTTCAAGATTTGCTTGCCGTCTTACGTGAATCCCTTTAATCCCTTTATTTTTGTTAATCCAATTTTGTCTTTATTTTATTCGTCAATACCTAAACTAAGCAAAGAACACTCTGTTGCTGTCATTTTTATTTTTACTCATTCAAGAAAACCAAACTAAGTTCAATATTTTCTGGTATTTATCCTCCCTTCCAAACCGCTAATTTTTGCTTGAAATACGGAAAGAAAAGTTGGAGCTGCGCTTTAATAAACTCTCAATAAGCTTTCTTTTAGTTTCGATAATATTAATCTTTGGCGTTCAGAGTTTCGCTAAAACTCTCTCGACTTTCCCAATTGCTCAAAATCACATTGCAGAGTAAATACTGAAAACAAACAGTAAATTTCCACAATCGCAAAAGTGGTGTTGAGAAATCTCATTTTCGCTCCTATGCGCGATTCTAATACCTATACATTTTTTCTTGCACCAAAAACGTTCCGTTTCGCGGATGAGGTGCTTTTTCCGGCCGAATGGCGAATGATGGAAAATACCTGGAAATGGATATTGGCTCTGTTAACTTTACCGTTTTTGGAACCCATCATTCGAAGTTGTTTGCAAAATTAGATATGGCCAAAGGCACTTTGTTATAAGTTCTGGTTGAAACAATTCCTACTGAAATGAAGATTTTAAAAGCCAGATTGGAGAAGGGCTTCAAGAACTTTTACCAAAAACCTCAGAAGTTGTTGAGAATGTAAATAATTTATCACGTCCTCATGATCAAATTTGAGAAACATCATCAGAAACTTCAAAGAAAGGTTTCGTGAAAACATCTTAACCATTAACTGCTTTCAGGGAGCCAATTATAATAGAAGCGGATCATCAAGCACCCATCAACAGAAGCTTTACAAAAATGGGATTTGTGCCAAAACCTCCTGTTTAGTAAATTTGCGGTAAAATTGATCTTATATACATAGTCATTTGAAAACCTGAGTCTACTGCAATAACAAAACTCCGCCGCGGCAGTTCCGAAATTGAACATTAAACAATGGAATTTTCTTCATCAGCGACACAGCCTAATTGATAATACTAAAACATACCTGTAAAGGTAGCGAATTCTCTTTCCTCGAAATAAATTAGAATATAATCTTTTGTCTTTGGAATAGTGTCGTAAACAAATTTTTGCTGAACAATGAGCCTAATGAATAAAAAACAAGCAATTGCTTGGAGCAATTGCTATTTAGCAAAAGCAATTGCTAATTAGCAAATTGCTACAAGTAAAAGCAATTGCTAGATCTTCATATGAATAAAATTTTAAGCAAATGCTGCTTTTCCAAACATCTTTCCAGCAATTGCTTACTGAAAACAAGTCCAGGCTTGTCTTATTTCACTTATCATTTCATTCCGGTGCCGCCCGTATTTTGTTAGTTGAGTACAACCCCGCGGATTAGTTTGCTACGATTATTTATATTTGTGATGGCAGATTTAAGTGAAGAGGGAAGTAGTAGCGATGAAGAATTTGAAGATATTAAAGACAAGCAATTTATATTTATACAGAAACTGAAGGAACATAAAATAGTTTTCAATAAGTCACAAGTGCCCCAAGTTAAACTAGAAAAAGAGGCCGCTTTAACAATCTTAGTAAAGCAATATAGAGAAATATTCAACGTCTTACTAACGACAAAACAGTTAGCAAAGAAAATTAGTAACATGAAGGCAGAGATAAAAAAGAAGTTTGATGTTAACAAGACAGGCAACAAACCATTGATCTACAAAGATTGGGAAAAATTGTTGATGGATATGCTGGATTTAAAGAAAAATCCCGTCTTTAATAAAATACCAGGTATAGTAGCTAATTTTTTTAATAATGCCCCTTGAAACAAAATAAAAAATACAATTTTCAGGCGCTATTTCCGTCGGAGATGACGAACAAATGATTCGTGATAAGCCTTCTACATCATCGAATGACATTTTTATTACTAAAGATGAAGCTTGCAGTACCACTCCTAGAAAAAAAATTAAAATATCAGATAAACTACCTGAAACTGATGAAACGAGAAATTTGTCAACTGTTGAACTACAACGATTAGTTTTATTAGAACAGCTTAAATTATGTCGTATGCAACAGGGAGAAATATTGAGGAGAAAACAAGAATCTGATGATACATTTCATGTCAACAATGTTGTTGTGGAAAACGGCAAGAAGTTCTTCCAGTTATAGTGAGAGTGCACATATTTAAGAAAATGTATTGCAATCATAATTGATTAAGTTGAAAATACACCTGTAAAATTAGTTTTCATATTTGATTGTTTTCTTCGAATATTTAATTTAAGATTTTGATTAAAATTTGATTTTGTTATCGAAATTATATAATTAGATAATTATTATTTGTTGTTTAATAAATAAATAAATTAAATCTAATACATACATGATTAATTAAAGAGCATTTGAGTTATCAATTCTCGTTTTTGCTGTCCTAATTGATGAATCACATTTGCGTTAGATCGTTTGGTGGTTGTGCGTCAATTCCAAAATCGTCATCTTGAATCGAATAGTTAAAATCTGGATCATTCAATTGTTTAGCGATATTATGAAGGACAACGCAGGCAATTATCGTCGATGGAATTTTATCTAATTTGTTCCGAACTTTATACCGAAGGACAGGGAACCTTGCTTTCAACTGTCCAAAACATCTCTCAATTACCACACGTTCTCGGCAGAAAACGTTGTTGTAATTTTGCTGCTCCTGGGTTGCAGGATTTTTCCAGGGAGTCATAACCCAAGGCGATATGGAGTAGCCATCGTCTCCTAATAATAAGCAATCTTCTGGGCTATTTTTAAGAATGTTGAATACGTTGGAATTTTTGAAAATTCTGCTATCGTGCACAGAGCCTGGCCATTGGCAATCTACGCTTGTAAACATTTCTCGTGCATCACAAGTTGCTTGCACGTTGATGCTGGGGTACCCTTTTCGGTTAATATATTCATCACCAAATTCTTGAAACTTTGGAATCCTGACGTGAGTACAGTCTATCACTCCGATGGCATTTGGAAAACGGTATCTGTCTGACCACAACCGTTTAGCTTCCACAACAGCTTCAGCACTCCTAGGGAATTTGATGAAAATATTGGCCTTCTCAACAACTGTATTGAGTACGGAAGTGTATGTCTTACACACAGAAGTTTGGTGAATTCCAAGTTCTGCTTCACCAACAGAATTTTTATAGCCAGGATCTGCCAATTGCCGCAGAAAGACTTTCATCTTAGTTAAAGGTGATAGTGCGCCCCCTCGCATCAGTCAAAAAATAATCTGCCAACCATTGAACATTCTCGCGATCGAAACGATATAACTTTTTGAAATTATCGTCTCTGCAATTTTTTCGTACACTGTAAATTTTTCTCTTACGCAAATTCATATATTCAGCCATAATTATACGCTACAGCAACTATTCATCACAGAGAACTAAATTTGACTGAAGTCAAGTAAAGTAAAAGATGCAGGGGTCAACCTAGCTTGAACATTTGGAAGCAATTGCTACACTAGAAAAAGCAATTCCTTATTTTATTCATCACATTTTAAGCAAAAGATAGCAATTGCTATCATTTTTTAAGAAAAAGCTTTGACTAGAAGCAATTGCTGCACTTCTAAGCAATTGCTGGAAGCAAAAGCAATTGCTTTGGTTTTTATTCATTAGATTTCAAGCAATTACGCCACTTTTATAAGAAAAAGCAATTGCTACGTTTTTATTCATTAGGCTCAATATTAGATATTTCAAATTCGGGATTTTTTTTAATGGGATTTTCACTGAATCGAATAAATCTAGTTTAATTGGAAATTTGTCTGACGATGATAAAACCTCGATGCAAGATGATTTTAAATAGAAATTCCAAAATAACAATGCCATATCAATTTTCGAACATTATGGACTTTTCTACAATGGAACTTGCAGGACAATGTAGTAACATGAATGGTCCAATATAGGGCCATTGCAAAATAGTTATTTGTGAAACCAGTTGGGAAAAGCACTATTTTTCGTAACGAACTGATTTCTGCGCAAAAGGGAGAGAGTTACGAAAAATAGTGTTTCCCAACGTGTTTCACACAATATTTTTTCTAATTTTGACCATGTGATCCTGTTTAATTTAAGTTAAAAATATAAAAAACATACTTTTAATGATTATGTCTAAAGGCCCCCATAGACTGCGTTTTTGGTTGACGGTTTTGTTCGGCGAGCAAATCTGGTCGAACAAAAACGACGGATCGGAGTTACCCACAGACTTCGGTTTGATTTGTCGAAGATCAGTCATGTTGGAAAATTTTTAAACATAAAATTCTGTAGCTACGCACCACACACCACATAAAACCGTCGTTTTTAAAATTCGTAGCCCACACACTTCAGATTTGTTGACATATCGAACATATCCGACGGACAAAATCAGGCGAATCCAGATATTTGCATCGGTTTTGTATGCCAGCAAAAACGACAATTTTTCGCACACACAATTCGGTTTTGCGTCGTTTTTGCTCGACCTGATTTGCTCGTCGTACAAAACCGTCCAACAAAAACGTAGTCTATGGGGCCCTTAATTGTCAAGCGTCAGGCGAGTTCAGAGATGTTTATTTGTTTCGTATTTCGTTGCTACAGAAGCAATAGTGTCGAGTATAGAGGTGTCAAGTCTGCGTCTCTAATTTTTGAAAAAGTTTAAAATTTTAATTAATAATATGGTTCTTATATAAACCAGTCAAACTTTATAGAGTAAAAGAATAATTATTAATAGATTCTAATGTCCATCAATTCAGGAAGCGACCGACGTACCGAGTGACATTGAGGAGTCGGCTCAATCTGCTTTATCTACAATAAATTATTCCTACGAAGTCAAAAAGCCAATATGATTTGGCCCTATGTCAAATTTAGGTCATGGTCAAATTAAATTTCCATATGTACCTACAAAAAATAAAATAACAATACTTCACGTAGTTTAGCGTTAAAATTATCACAAATTTTATTTCTGTATTTTTCGCAACTGATGGTGAAATTTACTTTTTCTACTGACGTTTCATAATAGCAACTTTTCGATTGTCATTTCAGTTTTGAAACGACATTCTTTTAGGCACTGAGTGCGTGAAAGTTACTTTTAGGCACTCAGTGCGTAAAAGTGACTTTTGAATGCGTAAAAGTGACTTATGAGTGCGTAAAAGTAATTTTTAAGCACTAGTGCCTAAAAGTGTCATTCATTATTCAGAAATAAAAAACAACACTAAACACATATTTGAATTTTGTTTTGTATTTATTATGAATATTGAAAATGGAATTACTGAATTGAACGTTTGGGTTACTCAAAACAGAACTTTGTGTTATTACCTACTTTCTAGGATTTTAATTATTGATGTCGAATTTTGAAAAGAAAATCGCATGAAAAGTGTCAGGTGTCAAGTAAAAGCAGGTGACAAAGATTTTGGGTGTAATCGACTTATTCACATGAAATAAAATTGTGTTTTTTTATTATAAAATGCCAGTAGAAAAAATCTTGTATACAATACGTTACGAAACGATGTCTTTTAGTAACTTATTGTATAAATAGCTATTCCATCACCAGTTGCTAAAAATTTTACTTTTCGTAACTGGTGACGAAAAGTAAGACATTTCATAACGTCAACGAGTTTTGAAAAGTGTCACTTTAAATGTCAAAATTAGAAAAAATTATTTGTTTTTTTTTTTCAAATAAAAACGTATGAAAGCTATAAGCCCTTGAATTGCGTTATTAATCGTTCTCAAAACAATGCAGGTGTCCTCATAATTTAATCCATGACCCATTGTCAATTGGCAAATCGAAAAATGCGTTAGCTTTTTGAATTCTGATATCATTTTGCAAATACGGTTAAACAAATTTTGATAGGCCTTTTTAAAATTCATCCGGATATTGAACCAGACGGGATAGAGTTGGAAAATAACTTAGCGCAGTTGGTCAATGATTATTAAAAGCCTATTGTGTCCCGTCGACAGCGAATCAAAAATGTATCGCACTGTAATTGGATTTGGTACCGTGTGCAAAAATGTTGGACGGGGTTAATAATATTTGGATTTGGATTTTTTTTTGCCTGATGAAAGGCCTACGAGTTGTAGAAATCCATATATACCGGGTGACAACAAAATCGTTATACAAGGCGTCATTCAGTTGTCTTTAATGTTAAAAATTTGAAAATTGGGTGGAACGGGTAAGTCATTGAGACGCACATTTTTCGTAAAAAAACAATTGAATATCACTTCCGGTTACTCCGGAAATGGACCCAAGTCAATTTTTTTTTATAAAACCCTGTATATTTTTTTGCACAGTTGGATAGAGCTTAAAATTTCCTTTCCAATGACATATCACAACTTGCATTTGTTTCCAAGATGGCGGCGTAAGAAGGTATTTTTCTTAAATTCAATATGGCGGCATTCTGACGTAACTGATAATGTTTCTGTCAAACAAACACTTTTAACAATCCATAATTTTTAGATTTGAATTGGTTTTAGATCGAATTTGAAAAAAAAAAAATTTGCTCAAAAACAAGGGCATTTCAAAATTTCTTTGAAATGCAAATATTAGTTTCAAATTTTCTAAAAATTTTGAATAGAAAGCGATATTTATTAAATTCTAGAATTTAAGTGTGTCCAATGGCCTACCGAAAAATGTCTACCAAAATGCATATTCATTTTTCGGTTAGGCATTTAAAGGTTAGGTCAGAATGCCGCCATATTGAATTTAAGAAAGTGCCTTCTCACGCCGCCATCTTAAGAACAAATTCCACTTATCATATGTCATTGAAAAGGGAATTTTAAGCTCTATCCAACTGTATAGAAAAATATACAGGGTTCCATCAAAATTTCTTGACTTGGGTCCATTTCCAAAGTAACCGGAAGTGATATTCAATTGTTTTTTTATGAAAAGTGTGCGTCTCAATGACTTACCCGTTTCACACGATTTTCAAATTTTTAAATTTAAAGACAACTGAATGACGCCTTGTATAATGATTTCGTTGTCACCCGGTATATAAAACACAGTTGTGTTGGTATTTGAGCACTTATAACTCGAGAACGGCTGGACTGATTTTTATGATTTTTGCTTTATTGGATTTGTCTTTGTCCATCCTAGGATAATAAATCGAAAAAATCCAAAAAAAAAAAACAAACAAAAAATTATCTATTTTACTTATTTATGAAAAAAACTCACTAAGCCCGCATACGGCGCCATCTCTTATAACCGATACCAAGTTTACCGTCACATTTTCATTGCAAAACCATGTGGATTTTTATTGTCACACACTTTGCACAAAAACAATTTGAGGAAAGCATTTTATTTTTAATTGTTCTTCAGAGTAAAAATGTCCAAAAATAAATAGAATAACAATGTTTTAATTGTGTATTTTATTTTGTTGTTGGTTCGTTCATTCCGAAAGAGCGCGAACTGGTCTACCTGTCATTTCTTGACGCTTGACCATTGACGTTCTGTGGCTAAGTTCCGTTTCTCCTCTTAGGCATCCCTTGACAGCCGTGTTCCGTGCCGACTGTTCGGAGTGCTCAGTCCGGCTGGTGTCGAGTGGCAGAGAGCCAGGTTATGAGTCCGCCACAACCATTTTGTACACGGCGCCATATATGATAGGTACCTAGAACGAAGCTCGCCGTTGCGCGGTAATTTCATTGCAGATACAGTAGAACAGAATACTGCTAAGGAACTGGAGCTATTCTGAACAGAACTATTCCACTATTCCGATCAGATAAAGTGGTGCAGAAAGAGTAGATCAGATAGAATAGTGCAGATACAGTAGAACAGATGGAGTATTGGCAGTGCATGCAGTGCAGATAAAATGAAACAGGGCTGCGCTGGAGATTTTTTTTGTTTTCTTTACATTTTTTGAACATTCCTGTGCCTGATTTTATTTCAAGATGCCTAAAAAGGGATGATGTAAAATTTTAATTTTTGGTGACTTCTGATCCAGAGAGTAAAAATTAATTTTCTTCGACCAAAGCCAAATTCACCATCGAAAAAAACTGAATTTAATTCAGTTAATAGATACGTTAACACAACATTTAATAGGTATTTAATAATTCAGAGGAGGTACGAAGTTCGCCGGGTCAGCTAGTAAGAAATAAGATTTGATGCGATTTTCCAAGAGATTTTCTGGCCCCATCTTATCCTGTTAAATTTTAATGTATAATTAAGCCAAAGAGCTCAAGTATAATGATTTTGGTACTGCTCATTCCGGACAATCATGGAACAGCACGCAGCATCAAGCTTTTGAGTTGCTCAGTTTCAATTACGAAATGCTATTCGGTTACCAAGTGCCGTTCAGGGTCTCATAAGGGACACTGTCAACTCGAACAAATTTCCTTTCGAGAACATTTTGAAAGGTAATCATTTTTGATGAGATAATTTCGCTTACAAAAAAAGAAACACAAGCACAAGTTAGATTTAAATTTAGGTACCTTCCTTCTAAATCTCTAATGAATAATTTGAAGACGGATATAAGGCTGGTCTGAAATCTTACGAGGTATTGCAATAATTCCAATTTCCGTTGTTTACAACCCTTTGCTCCAATTAAGTATCATGAGTATTTGAACCAAAGTTTGGTTTAAAGGCAATCGCAACATCTATTCAAGGAATTATCATCTATTAAAATCCAATTTATTACGTCAATTACTGAAATTCCTAGAACAATATCCTTAATTTCTCAGGAGATTTCAATTTCGGCGCTCGAATTTAACGTCTAGGAATAGATTTCGGTTCGAATATAGTGACGGAAAATTGAAAAATTGTATTAAATTATCGAGGAACCATTTGCAACTCAACTCGTCTAATTTAAGTCATGGACGAAAAGTTTAATTTCTTTGAATAATTTTTTAAATCATGATCAATTCCATCATCAAGGACGACAACGCAAATCTAGTAACCAGGCAAGATCAAATGCTGCAAACAAGGAAAAAATACTTTGAACCAGTGGCGGCTCGTGGTGTCCAAGTAAGGGTGGGCGAAAAATTATTTTTTTTATTTTCAAGGTCGCGGCGTTTTCAAATACTGTATTAATAGCATTTTTTATTATTCCCCACTACGGTTTCCCCACCTTGCCGATATTGGCGAACCGCCACTGCTTCGAACAACTACTTAACTAGGGTATAGAAACAATGAAGAACCGGCCAGATTCCAAACTGTAAACCAGGACTTACGAAAGAATTATTATTTTGAGAACAGTGAGAATGTTGGTTTTGCCGGATTTGTATCTAAAAAAAACGAACTAGGTTTGATGAAAAAGAAAGAGGAAAAAAATATTTTTTTATACTACCGTGCGTGAAGTACTCACTTTACGCACTATTCAGAAGACGTAAAATTTCACTTCACGCACTAGTGCGTGAAGTAATTCACTTCACACACTAGTGCGTAAAGTTATGTCATTGACAGATGTTGACATCATAAAATATTGAAAACTGGAACAGATGAATGCTGCCGTTTGGCAGGGTTTTGACAGGTGTCAAAATGGTTGACATTTTTCGACTTAACTTGGTCGAATTAGTAGAAATAGATTTTTTGTTCATCAAAATCTGCCATAGTTGCTCTGCTTTTGGATATAAGATTCCAATATTTGACAGCTAACCACGCCTCACCTGTCATATATACAGGGTTGTGCCCATGGTAAAAAATGTTGCTTACAGCATCCCCAATAACATATTTAAATTTCATCCAAATATCACGGGTAACCAATTTCCATTTAAATATTGCGGGGTCCTTTGTTTGAATACTCGAATTTGAGTTATCAAGCAAAAATTACAAATTTGACTAATGTCGCTAATGTCGTGTCAAACTTTTGACAATAATCATATCTAGGAAATGGTGGTATTTTCTAAAGGTGAGATTTAATTATTTTTCAATTTACCTTGGTTTACTTTTGATTCAAGCAAAGGAAGCCACGTATTACTAAATGATGTTGAGCATGAAGCAACACATTCGCCTTTATAGTGGAGCGAAACAGAGGCAAAAAGTCGCTTATTTACCGAGATAAAAAAAATCAGCGTACAACCAGGTGAAATGTTTATATTATTGTTAAGTATCTTAGTGGCTATCCGAAATGGTGATTTACGATATTTTTTAGTGGTCGAGAGATTTTTTATTTAGAAAAATAGCACCAATTTGGATAAAATCGAAAAATGTAAATTTTAAGTTCACACTCTAATATCTCTAAAACTAACAAAGCTAGGAAATCGGCTTTTTTACCAAAATAAAGTCTATTTATTGGGCTTTCTAACAGACCTATACATTGCTATACCGAAATATGTTCTATATTTTTTAAATGACGTTTTAACTGTTACGTCACAAAATATGACTCTAAAATTTCACTAAGCGACAAACTTTTTTATTTTCAACTTTTTCCACATACATGCTGCGAAGCAAAGAAAGAAGAAACATTCAAAAAGTTTTTAAAGTGAAAATCTTTTATCTCCGATGTATAGTTTTTTTGCTATGAATTTTACAAAATCGCGAAATCTTGAAAATTCAGGCGCAGCGTGCACGGGATCGGCCGACGTCAGCGGCTTGTCGTTTTTACGCCATTTAGTAGGTACGATTTTGTAGCTAAAAATATAAGGTCTGTTTCTGCAGAAATCACAAATCAGTTAGAGTGAATTTCATTGGTTGGAACTGGTTTTCTGACTGTTTTCGACCAATGAAATTCGCTCTGACTGGTTTGTGATTTCTGCAGAAACAGACCTATATTTATAATATGCAGACGGGTCAGTTTTTTTTTTTTAAATTAGAAGAATAAAAATAAAACCAATATTGTTTTTAATCCTTATAATAAAGTAGGTACCTTGTTTTTAGTACCTATTCAACCTCTTCTTCATTTTCAGACACATCCGTTTGCTCCATGATTTCTTTTTAATTTTTGCACGTTTTTTGATAACCTGGGTACATTTTGTCCCCACGATTAAAGTGACTGTTTTAGTGGAATAGGTAATGCCATCATCAAATGAATATTAAATACACATTTGAGAAACATCTTTAACAATAAAAAGCAATATATAAAAGCATAATTTTGAGAAACAAAAGTTCGGGCGTTAACTTTGATATGTAGGCTCCAAACTCTTCCATAGCACACAGAACTGTCCTAGAATTTATTATTTGTTATTTATTATTTTTTTAATTATTATTATCATTATTATATGTTGTTATATGTATTATAAGTTGATCCAAAGTATTAAAACCTCCTTTTGTAGAGTTGTAATCAAGAATAATTTGTTTTTCTGCTTTACTACAACCGGGGTACAAAATGTACCCTTCCTCAATTATTGTAAATAAAAATTAAATAATTTAAACAACATCACCTACAATCTGCATACACGTGTATACTGCGATAATAATAGTAGATTATACCACGAGTCAATAATGATAGCTATTATTCCCGAGGTATATTTACGAACTGAGCCGCGTTAGCGGCGAGGGAGTAACATTCCGAGGGAATAATAGCCATTATTGCGAGTAGTATACTCTACTTTATTTACGACAAATTAATTTATTTGAAATTTTCTTTCCAAAAACGCTCTTTGTTCATCTATCTCAATACAAATCATATACAAATACACAAGCACTACGCGTTTGACACTGACACTGAATGTGTTCTATACAGTTTTCATGGTACTACCTACTTATTTAATTTGAAAAATTTTGTGATTGGTGTGCAAGCGGGATTAATGACCATTAATCCCTGCGGGAATAATAGATGTCATTAAACTGCCAAAATCACAAATATAATACTTACATTATATGTCAGTCGTAAATAAACATCTATTATAAGTGGCACTTCGCTAACCTGTCAAATCCACAAAATATGCCAAAAATTCGGAGTGCGGGTCCAAAATGTACCCGGGCTGTAGGTGGAAGGGTTAAACCTTGTCTTGTCTTATAAATTGGCGTACTGCTTGTTGGCTCGAAAAGACTAGATTTCAATTCTCATTTTCCAGGATCCAACTATTACATTGGGGATCATTAGACCCCATCTTTGCTACGTTATTATAAAAACAAAACCAAATTCTCAGCTGATACATGCACCTAAAATTTTACGATGAAAATAAAATCAAACTTTGTATGAATAATTAAAGGATCTACGTGAGTAGATCAACTCAGGTGACTGAGATAATGCTGATAAAATGCCGCGTTAGTTGATGGTGGCAGTTCTGATGATAGCTTGTCGGTTGTTGTAGCCATACGCAAGCAAATTCATTAAGTATTGTTATCTTTATTTTTATATAGCAACAACAGTATCTAATTTTGTAGCCAGCTTCAATGCTTTATCCTCTGAAAGAAGGGGTAAAATTGCCAAATCTTTTAGTTTAGGAAGGTTCTTTTTTAAGATGTCAAAAGCAGTCTTCTTCCAACTTTATAAAAAGCACTAGTGGTGTCACATCCGGTTACGCAGTGAATTGCCAAAAAACAGGAACAAAGTTTCTTTACCTAAATTTACCTGAATTTTACGAAATATCTGAGGGACTTGTATAGTAGGTAATCAAGACGGAGCTGATGCACGAATGATTTTTTGTGTAAAGTTAGTGTATGAATCCTAATAAGTCAACAAATTTTGATAAAATCTATAGATACAGATGTGTTAGTTTTATTGATTCATTTTTATTGCTCTTTGTCTACTTTAGAAGCAGTTGAGTTATTTATCGAATTTTGTTCCTGTTTTTTGGCAATTCCCTGCTTAACCGGATAAGGCGCTACTAGTGCTTTTTATAAAGTTGGAAAAAAGACTGTTTTGACATCTTAAAAAAGAACCAGCCTAGCTAAAATATTTGGCATTACCCCTTCTCTTAAAGAATAAAGTATTGAAGCTGGCTACAAAATACGTGTTGTTGCTATATAAAAACACTCAATGAATTACGCTTGCGTATGGCTACAACAACCAATAAGCCATCATCAGAACTGCCACCAACTAACACGGCCTTTTATCAACATTTTCTTAAGTGAGTAAATAATTTCATTTATCATTCAAAGTTTGATTTTATTTTTATCATAAAATTTTAGGTGCATGTATCAGCTAAGAATTTGGTTTTGTTTTTTCACTGTGAACCCATGAACCCGGGCCTCCCAGCTCTTACAGGCGCCAGGAATAGGCTCGTTCAGTGAGGTTCCATTAACCACGTTTTTTGATATTTTTATGAAGTATTAATCACATATAGCACACAAAAAAAAATTCAGCGCAATTGGATAAATATTAAAAGTTATGCGGCTTTGAATAATAAAACATTATGCCTCAGAAATTCATCGCTTAGAGATGGTATGACGTCATCTCTCGAGTCAAGACGGGCTTAAGGCCGTCACACGACCAACTTGAGAGATGCAGTGACGTCACCGCGTGTTTCGAAACTTCCAAACTTGGAGCTTTTTGATAATTTATTTAAATATGAACAAGGGCTCGGAAAATTATGAAATTTTGCACAACTGCTAAACTCAATACGCTCTTTTAGAATATGTAATAAAAAAAAATATGCTGAACGAGCCCATTTGTCCCGTCTTCCCCCCCCCCCCCCCCGCCTCTCTCTTGTCGGGCCTAAAGATGGGGTCTAATGATCCCCAATGTAATGGTTCGATCATGGAAAATGAGAATTCGAATCCAGTCTTTTCGAGCCAACAACCAGTGCCCCAGTGAAAGCCCCAATTTATAAGACAAGGTTCAAGCTTATATTGTGCAGGTAAGAACCGCATGAATTCAAAATGCACCTGCATTGAGGAGGGGCTGAAATGTTGTGATGAGTGTAGCTGTAACTAGTGCAAAAATCAAAAATAAATTATGGAACAAACGGAGGTGTCTGAAAATGAAGAAGTTGAATAGATACTAAAAACAAGATACCTACTTTATTATAAGGATTAAAAACAATATTGGTTTTATGTTTTATTTTTATTCTTCCAATTAAAAAAAAAAACTGACCCGTCTGTATATTATAAAATATATTTTCAGCTACAAAATCGTACCTACTAAATGGCGTAAAAACGACAAGCCGCTGACGCCGCGCCGCACAGTGTTGCGTCTCATAGGGGAATTGGGACAAAATTCATATCTTGAATACAAAGTTGAATTAATTAATGCGAATGTTTTTATTTATACATAAACATTTTAGTCGACAACCCAGATGTAGAATATTTGAACAAAAGAAAATAGTTCCTATTGTACAGGGTGGGCCAAATTGGACACTTTCTTATAGAAACACCCTTTATTTTTAGAGATAGAAAAAAATAGACCCCCCACTCTGAGGCTCAAATTTCATGAAATCTTGATTGGTGCAAACTGCATTTTGATATCTTCAACCGTTTAGCCGCTAGAGGGCGATTCTCGATTTTGAGCAATATTGTAAAGTCTCCATAACTTTTTTGTTTATGAAAATAATTCATTTCCGTAAAGACCTTTTGGAAACACTTTTTCAAGTAGAATTCAGTGACGTTCTCAGTTTTTTTCTGTCTGGCTTCGATTTCGATATATTGACCAATATCCGATTTTTTCCAATAGGGCACCCTATATATTAATAATTCATTAGAAAGCTACGCTTTCGCTGATTTCGCTAAACGGTTGATGATATCAAAATGCGGTTTGCACCAATCAAGATTTCATGAAATTTGAGCCTCAGAGTGGGGGGTCCATTTTTTTCTATCTCTAAAAATAAAGGGTGTTTCCATAAGAAAGTGTCCAATTTGGACCACCCTGTACAGGGTGAAACACAAAAAAAAAATTATAATGTTTAATTGAAAAACCTTGGGTGAATTTATTTGTCAAAAAAAATAATATTCTTGTACGTAAATAAATTATAAAGATGGTATATTTGTCATTAATAATGTTAAATCGAAGCTTGGGGGATGGAACACCTAAAAAATAAAAAAGGCAGAAAATTGTTCGGTTTTTTCGTAAATTTGTTTGAATACTCGAATTTGAGTTATCAAGCAAAAATTACAAATTTGACTAATGTCGCTAATGTCGTGTCAAACTTTTGACAATAATCATATCTAGGAAATGGTGGTATTTTCTAAAGGTGAGATTTAGTTAATTTTCAATTTACTTTGGTTTACTTCTGATCCAAGCAAAGGAAGCCACGTATTACTAAATGATGTTGAGCATGAATCAACACATTCGTCTTTATTTAATAAAATTAATGCGCTCTCTTTGATTTTACGTGTTTTTGAAACAGCATCCTTTGCCAGAATGCTAGAAGCATTCCAGTTGATTTGATGGTTATTATCAAAAGCATGTTGGCATATGTTTGATTTGTTAAAGTCCCCGTTTTTATGTAGTTCTTGTGTTCTTTGATACGTTTTTGTAATGGCCTACGAGTTTCACCAATATAGAATTTATCACATTGATTACATGGAATTTTTTAAAATACGTTTTTAGTACGAATAGTCTCATTATTTGGTTTTATTTTGTAATTTGTGATCTTATTGTGTTTTGTGTTTTGAAAATTGTGCGTATATTGTTGTCTACTGATTCGTTTTATTTTGACTGACATGCCTGATATAAGGTACCTGACCCAAATAAGGCCAGGTACCTATTAAGGCCAGTGCCCTTTATTGCTTAATATTGAATCCCATTTCCAAAAATTACAATATTATTAGAAAAGAAATCTATAATGCAAATCAAAAATTATTGCAAGGGTTTCTAGCAACTCGTCATATTATGTCGAAAAATGGCCAACCACATATTTCATATGTCACGTTATAACTTTGAGGCTGGAACTCAATTAGCCTATATACGTGTTTATAAAGTGAATGGAACGATTGTAATTTTTTAACGGACATTTATGTATTGAGAAAGCTACAGAGTAGTACAGAATAATATCTTTGCTAGATTTCTAGTTACAGACTTTTGTTTATCAATTTAACATGTTCCTGATAAGGCCATCAGACGAAAAATGTTCAATTGGCCTCACATCACAGTGTTTTTCTAAAAGAATGTGTCATATTATTACCTAGTTAATGTTTTTTGAAATGCGTGGAGACTCTCCAAGCAAAAGATGCTACGATTCATTTGTCCTAGTTGTATATAGACCTATTTGGATCACCATCCCAGGAATTGGAATTATTGTTTTTTTAGGAATGCAGCAAACGTATAAGTTCTATTTTGTGTACTATTCCTCAAATAATAATATTTTTATGAATAATTGAATTTACTTTAAGCATTTTTTAATGTTGGCCTTATTAGGAGCATAGTGATCCGAATAAGGCCAATGGTAAGCCTCTTTGTTTCACGCAAAAACCACCACTTATATAAAAAAAAAAAAAAAATTGGAAGAAATATTCAAGTAATAGAAGCAAAACACTTCACATATAAGCTCGTGATTTTTGTTGGGTTTGGTGGATAATGTTAGGAAAAAATAAAACTTCTTAATATGGCCTTATTTGGGACAGATACCTTATATGGTAAGTAAAGATTGATTATTGGTGGGTCTGCGTTTTAAATTTCAGTAAATACTATTTTAGAATTACTAACATTTTGTGTAAAAACAACATATTTTCAATACAATGACGAATATTACCAACAAGTTTCTGGTATGGCCATGGGCTCACCTTTATCACCTTTCTTAAGTAATATTTTTATGGAAGATTTCGAAATTAATAATATTGAAAATTATAACTTAAAACCCATTATTTGGTGGCGTTACATAGACGACATATTTTCAATTTACACTCACAATGAAGACGACCTTAATAACTTTCTTCAACACATAAATTCACAAGAACCAACTATACAATTTACAATAGAAAAAGAACTAAATCACTAACTACCTTTCTTAGACATACTTATCACAAAAGTCATAGACAAATTTGAAACTACAATATACAGAAAACCAACACACACAAACAGATATTTAAACTTCAATTCAAATCACCCAATCATGACTAAAACTGGTGTAGTTAAAAGCCTATACGACAGAGCCAAAACAATATGCAACAATCACAATACTTTCACTAAAGAAAAACAAAACATTAAAAATATACTAAAACAAAACGATTACCCTGAACAATTCATAAACAAATGCATCACAAACTTCGAAAATCCAAAACCTAAACAAAACGCAGACCCACCAATAACCAATCTTTACTTACCATATATACCAGGCATGTCAGACAAAATAAAACGAATCAGTAAAGACTACAATATACGCACAATTTTCAAAACACAAAACACAATAAGATCACAAATTACAAAAACAAAACCAAATAATGAGACTATTCGTACTAAAAACGTAATTTATAAAATTCCATGTAATCAATGTGATAAATTCTATATTGGTGAAACTCGTAGGCCATTACAAAAACGTATCAAAGAACACAAGAACTACATAAAAACGGGGACTTTAACAAATCAAACATATGCCAACATGCTTTTGACAATAACCATCAAATCAACTGGAATGCTTCTAGCATCCTGGCAAAGGATGCTGTTTCAAAAACACGTAAAATCAAAGAGAGCGCATTCATTTTATCAAATAAAGACGAATCTGTTGCTTCATGCTCAACATCATTTAGTAATACGTGGCTTCCCTTGCTTGAATCAGAAGTAAACCAAGGTAAATTGAAAATTAATTAAATCTCACCTTTAGAAAATACCACCATTTCCTAGATATGATTATTGTCAAAAGTTTGACACGACATTGGCGACATTAGGCAAATTTGTAATTTTTGCTTGATAACTCAAATTCGAGTATTCAAACAAATTTACGAAAAAAACGAACAATTTTCTGCCTTTTTATTTTTTAGGTGTTCCATCCCCCAAGCTTCGACAACGGTAGCAGATTTGGTACCGAAACGTCAGCAAAAAATCCAGAACTCATACCACCGAGCCTAATTAAGTATTATTTTATTGAAATAATAAAACTCGATTCGTTTATAAAAAGTCGATTCGAGTAATTTATTTTATAAAAATAATCTGATAGGTAAAATTGCTCTAATCAGAGAGCTTGTAGTAATTCGTATCAAAATCAAGAAACTTCTGGTATTAATTTCAATTGAGGTGTAAGTCCCAAAAAATGCAAGGTAATATTCCTTTTTACATTTGAGCGCTACAGGTTGCCTTAATTAAATGTTCCGAAATCGTACAAATTGATTCTTTGTTATGTACTTTAATATTGGAGAATTTGTCAATGCCTGGAAGCCTTATTCGGTAATTTTGAGTCGTGAGTTTTCACATTTTTTTGACAAGCAATTCTCCTTTTTTCACCATTACTAAAACATTCATCCTCAGGGGGGAAGTTTTCAAAGACTTCATTCGTGTGTTTCGCCTTTCGGAAATGTTTTCGAATACCTAAGCGATTTTGAAAGTTCTATGGTTACTGGGGGAACATAAATAACGGTCCAAATATAATTATTGAATCGCGAAATCCCATGAGGATGGAGTTGAGCTATTTTTGAATTATTGAATTTTTTTTAAATGTATATTTCGTCGCGAAAGGGATTAAATGATAACTTTACTGGCATGAACATACATGTGATATTTTTATAAGGATATAGTAGACTCTATTTTTTGAAGGTGGCTTCAGTTAATTGGGAGTGATTACACTGGCGATATTTTGGCACTTAATCGTAGAAAACGTAAATAAATATCAATGGATTTTTCAGTAATTTTTAAAACTGGCATATTTGAATAAAGCAATTGAATAAATAATTTTTTGCATTCTTACTTTATAACGTACTTATTTGGCAATTGCCTAATTATACTGCATACGGCTAGTCAGCATCAGTTCGGAGGCCTTGGTTTTATGGATTCCTTGTATTCATCTTATCTCTGGGCACCACCAAGTCAATTGCGACTTAACTAGGAAGATTACTTAATGATGTCATAAACAAAACCTGTGCAATTGGAGAGCTTAACAATAAAACAACTAATTAGGTACAATAATGTATCTGGCTTTCCAGCCAGGAGGTTATTAAAAATGTGTTTAGATTAAGGCTTGTACCAATTTATAAATATTTGATTAAAAAAATATAATATGAATGTAAATAATGCATATATAAATATGAATTTTAAATAAAAATGACTGAAACTGTCTGGTATTTACACTTGTGAAATATCAAAGACCACAGTTTGAGCTGCACTCTACCAGCAGGCAAATTTAACACCAGGAAGGTGAAAATTATTGTCAGGGCAACCTCAGGGTAAAATTCTAGAATTTTATTTAAGGGGCACTTACCGAACGTAATTCAGTATCAAGTGATTTATATAAGATTTGCCTGAATAGTAAAAAGTGTAACTTACATGTATACGAGTGTTAGTTATCTTCAATTGTATGTGTAAATCGAGAAGTTCCTAAAGTGAGGTTATTTACATGTTTGGTCTCACTGTAGATAGACTATGGTATGGTAACTATGGTAAGTGAGTCTTATGGAAGTCCTATCCATGTTTTATCTGTCCAATGTAGAACTCAACGTGGTTCTATCAGAGTGGTACCAAGAGGGTTGCTGAAGGAAGTCTACCAAAGCCCCAACTTAGAGCAATCTAGATCCAGCCTAGAATCTCTTTAAATACAGCCTAGGAGCTGTCTAGATATATCCCAGAATCCTCTAACTACAGCCTAGGATCTTCTAAGTATAACCTAGAAACTGTCTAGCTATAGCCTAGGATCTTCCAAATATAGTCTAGGACCCTATAACGATGTTCGTATAAAAAAAACAGATCGAGCCTCAAATATTAGAAATAATCTTACCTCTAACTGAGGGATGCTCTAGAGACCAAAAGTGAAGTTTTAAACTTCCAAAAGCTGTTCGGAACGATCCTATTGAAGAAATGGAACACGTGTAGGTTAATAATCCTGATGAAAATCTCAAAACTTACCGGAACAAAATCCAAAATGATCAAGGGACAACTCTAGACAATTATCAACAAGAAATTAGTCTAAAACTTGAGTTCCCTGGCACAAAATCCCAAAAAGTCTTGCCCAAAAAATATTAGAGCCAAGACCGACCTCCTAGTATCAGGTTTCAAGATCAAAAAGGGAGATTCTCCCTTTTAGATATGGGAAGAAGGCTTCCATTTGTCAAACTTCGAATTTTGTCATTGATGAAAATTATAGAAAAGGCGTGATCAGTTTAATCCCAAAAATACAAACTGAAAAGTGGGTTATGTATAAATTACTCCAAATAACTGGTGAATGTTGAAAATTGCCTATAGAACATATATCAAAAAGTAGAACAGGTCTAAGAAAACGCCTAGACAAGACAGCTGGTCAATGACATGATGGAAATGGAAAATCAACAATTATCATAACCTCAGATTATGTATTAATTGAATTTGCAAACAGAGATGATACTCTCTCCGTCTCTCCTTTTATAAGATTCTAATCAATAACAGCGGGCCCTGCCGTACTGAATAAAACCTTCCTAGCAGGCGCGGCTCGTGAGTTTTTTCACAGGTGGGTCAAATTAAGAGGGACAGCGCCGCAGGCTAAAATAGGGCCTTAGGCGAAAAATTATTGGTATTAAACTACATTTTTTGGCTCTAGTTTTTGTCTTTTTGTGGGAATTTAAATTTGAATATTTGAATTTCGCGCTCATTTATGGTGATTTTGAAATTTGATAATTGATGACGTAGATGTTGGGTTAGTTACAGTACGTGTTATATCCTTGCTCCTAATTTCAGGTTATGTCTTTATGTCTTAGGTCAAGTAGAAAACAGGCATTCCAACGACCTGTCAAAACTATTCCAAAATGGCCACCGCGGCGGAAGTTCCTCATTTCTTATATGACAGTACAGAATTTAAAGCTTTTTAAAGTGCATTGTTTGGTTGTTTTGTGACTAAACCCTATTTATTTTTTTATTTTATTGACTTCATAAGGCTTTTTTCTAATTAAAAATGCCACAAAAGTGTCTTGTAGTTGATTTTAGAAGGCGTTTCAACAAGGACGATGTCAGGTTGTTTTCAACGCCCAACCTTTCAATTTTTTCCAATTAAAACGTAAAAATTATTCAGTATCACTGTTCCTGCATTTAAAATAAAGCCATACTCGAAATACTTGTATGAATCTAAGCATTTGTAGGCCCTCATTTGCTCATTGCTGTAAAAACTTGGTCCAAATGTAAACAAATGTCAACTAGACATTTTTTCAAACTTATCGTTCGCCCACATCCCGATTTTCCTGCATTAAAGTCTTTGAATATTCACTCTGCATCTCAAAAAGTATATTATAACAAAATAAACTGTAATTAGCTCGAAAATATTCCAAATAATCTCAAAATAAACAAACAAACGTCAAATCTTCCTTAGTCCCCATATTGAAAAATCACTTGGTTTGGAGAGCCTAATTCGTGCAATAAGTTAGTAAATATTCAATTAATAAAGAAAATACAACAACAATTCAGTTAATTAGACCCATCCCTGCATTTCAAATAGAAAAAATAACTTACTTTGGGTGGTTCTAATGTTTATTGTTTAGGTCGACTGAGTCCCAAATTTAGACACGTTTGAACAACAAATCAATTCTCCTATCCTTCTGATGAGCAAAGTGGTCAATGACCAGTTCATTGAAGTTCCCAATTTTTTTTGATAAATGCCTTCTCAATACTGAGCATAGCCAATGCACTCAACCCAGACTGCTCTTTCGTGGTTTGGCCTAAATGAAGCTTTGGTTTTGGACGACCAATTTTCTTTAATTCCAACCGTTTTTCAAAAGTCAATCCTCCACTGGAAATTAAACAAAGTATTTCCTGAACAAGGGAACCCATTTTTGTGAAGCGATTAAAGAAAGATTCAGGACAGATTACTCAAAAAATTAAATCAAAACAAAAACAATGTGCACAATGATAATTCAGTGATTGTTTTAAGAAAAATAACTTTGGACACCCCAACACACTATGCCTTTTGTTTTTCATCTTTCTTCAATAAACGTGATTGAAAAACGACAATAAAATAGTCGAATTCTGAGCGCTCTTGTTCTATTCCGATAAATACCTACCTATGTCGATCGATCGAGGATCTGGCGCCGCTGCCGGCTCATTTACGCCCGTTATGTCTCTCTCTCTCTCTCTGATTCCTATTGCTGTCCCCTATGATCATTTCAAAGCTATAAGCCCAATTTTAAATACGGCCGAGCGCAGCTAGGCCTGTATTTTGTAATTTTAAAAGGCGGGTACCCAATATGCGCAAAATAATTCGATTTCTGTATTCTGTTGAGCGTGATATTAGACGATTTCGCCACGTTTTGGTTGGTAAGTAAATTGGTTAACCGTTAGGTAGGCTCTTCGTCACACCAGTGACGCCGCATACCATTTTCAGCCGAAATCGGCCGGTTTCTCAAATGTCACGTGTATGACGTAATGGTGATGGTATCCCTGAGAAAATAAAAATAAACAAACTACTGAATACTTTTTATTGTTGGAAATTAAAATTGGGAATGGTGAAAATTTATTATGTTTATTTGTTGTGTTTAATTTCAAATATAAATAAAACAGTGAGGTTAAATTAGTCCAAATTAGAGAGAGAGAGCAAGCTACCAATTCAAATAACCGTGCTCCAAGCTCGATACCCAATTTGACATACCAAAATAGATACCAAAGTTATCGTGACGTCATTGTTTTTCGTGCCGAAATTGCTTGGTACGTTTTTGACCAACCAAAGTGGGTTACCAAAACGTGGCGAAATCGTCTATTGTTTAATTTAAAACGTAATATTCAAGATGTTTAGCTAAAAATTTATTGTTTGATTTTTTGGTGGGTCATTGACCAAATGACCTTACAGAGGAGCCGCGCCTGCTTTCTAGATCAAATAACTACAATTGCAAACCTGAACCAAAAAACTTTTAGTAGAAGGCACTACTCAAGGTAATAAAATCTGGGCGCAGAAAAGATAGTCTTTTATTCATTTATTTCATTATAGTTCTATATGGAATCATATCCACTAGAGCAAAACAAAGTAGCATATCGTCGCTGATCTGACAAAGGGGCGTAACGGTCAATGGGCCACTTTCACGTGCCGGGAATATGGCAAATTATAATATTTTTTGACGCAGATACATCAATGCAACCAAGAATGAACAATATTTTGCAAGATTTTAGTCAGATTATTAAATAAATTAATAAATAAAAACTAAAAATTTAAACGAAAAATCACGTGATTGAAAACGCTCTGTGATTGGCTAAAGCCGATTTTGACATTTTTGTTGCCACATGTAGAAATGCGAAATGCAAATGAGTTAATAAGGATTATACCTCTCCTTTATTTTTGTATAATGTAGTAAAGGAAGAAAATAGTTTCTAGCTAGTGAAATATGTAATGATTTACTAATGAAAAATTTGGCATCCTTGATTTTCTGGTGTGTGACGTCACACACCAAGTTCATTTTTTCACGCCAGTTTGAAAATTCAATTTTTAAATAATTTTTTTTCCAAAAATAAGCGTTTTTTTTTTCGGAAAAAAAGTATACAGATAGTATTAGAATGACTAAAAAAATAATTTAAAAATGTTTTTGAGAAATGTGAAAGTGGCCCATTATACCGTATTGGAGTTAAGGTCGCCAAGTGATTTCTTAGAGTTGTATGTATGATCTGACAAGAGGGTGTATGCTGAAAGGTATTACCTCTCTGTATACATAAAATCAGCTAAGGGCTTAAGTACACAGCAATTGCATTTAGGATCTGACTAAAAGGCGTATATCCAAATATTAGACTTACGCCATTTTGTTAGATCCTACATTGCGTCTTTTCGAAAACGCTGATCTGATTAACCCGATCACCAGCTTTTTGTTTTTCATCTTTCTTCAATAAACGCGATTGATAGAAGACAATAGAATCAGCGTTTCCGAAACTTTCTTTCTCAAGAAAAATACCCTAAATGCAATAACACGTCCTTTACAAAAATGTAACAAGTCCCTATAGTGATCGTGTGGTCAAATTTTCAGTTGGGGTGGAACAAATTGAAGACAAGGGCTTTTCAACGAAAATGTATTGTTTTTATAGTCATTAATGACATACTAAAAGTCCCATAAATCGAGCATAAAATATTGCAATGGCAAGTGAGAAAAAAATGGCCACCATTTTTAGTTGAAAACCTAAAATAATTTCTTCAAAAAAAAAACAAACTATAATTAGATCTTATTCTTCATTTTCGTATCAAGTAAGTAAGGTATGTGTTGTTTTTCAGTTGGGTTTGTTCACTTCAAAGCTAGTGTGACTTGAATTGATTATTTTGGCACAATTTTTATCCCTCAGATTGCATTTTCTAACAGTTGGGGGCTTTGAAGTAGTAAGCGCAAGCAAACGATAAACGATAAATAAAAAAGAGGGACATACTTTTGCGAATGGAAAACAGCAAACAGATCCAATGAGTCTTTAGAATGAAGATCTACAAGTCCTATTCTTAAGGATGACAACCAACTCAACAGACATTTTTGAGGATGAGAAACCACACAATAAATTTATCAGAAATTCTTTTAATAAATGAGAAACCAAACAACAGAGATCTTCAAGAAAGAACAACAGCTCAACAAATATTGTTGCAAATGAAAAACAAACTAGCCAAATTCAACGGGGATTTTGATTCTTTGAGATTAGGAAACTACGACAGATTCAACAGAGATTCTTCAGAATGAAATAATGAAAAACTAATATCAGATTCTAAAGAATGTCTATCAAGGCAGATATTTTTGAGAATTAGAAACCGCACCAATTAATTCACTAGAGATTCTTGAGAATTAGAAAACATTCAACAGAAATATTTGAGAATCAGAAACTGTTGGGAGTTGAAATCAAAATTATCAATGTTTCTGGTATCACTGACAGGCAAACCTATATGGGCTTGCCTTTGAGTGTAATCGATGCCTTATTGGAAAAACCTGCCATCATCTCATCCCATCGCATTATGTTTTTGTTGTTAGGTATACCTTTATTCGTTTGTCGAGAAACCATAGAGTATAGAAAAATTATTATTGTAAAAAAAAATATATATGAGGAAGCTGCTCCATGTTATCACCGGAAGTATTTTATAGAAAATGAAGTTAAATAGAAGTTCAATCAAATATTGTTGGATTTTAATTGGAACCAATTGGAGTGAGAAGCAATTTTTAGGTGAATTTTAGGGAAATGGCAGGGTTGGCTGCTATTTGGGATACAGTCCACTGATAAAGATTTGGAGGCTCCAACATATGGTCCCATTCGAGCCAGATTTATGGTAGCACATTTGTCTATGGTTAATGAAACGCTTATTGGTTGAATGAAAATTTATGGATATTTTGGTACCTATATTCAATAGAAAATACCAAAGGGATTTGAAAAAGGATTAAGAGGAAGCCAAAGGAACATTTGCAGGACTAACATTGTGGAAAATAAGGTCAGATCTTGTATTTATTTGACGTAATTAGAACTTTGTGTTAGTTAGCACTGTTTTAAAAGTGAATTTAGGCTAAGGATTTTTAGGATTGATACTGTAGTATTAGGTATTTGAGCTACGTATATATTATTACATATTTAAACATATTATTTCTGAAATTTTGAAAAAAAAATATGGATGTTTTAAAGAAACAAAGGGCTACTATTAAGAGTAGTCTCACTAGAATTGACACATTTGTAATTAAAAATGAAAATTCAACTACTGTTGATATAAATGAATTTGTTACGAGGGAATTAACATTGCAAAAATTATATAATGAATATTGTACAATTCAAGATAAAATAGAGGATATAGATGAGGATGATGAGATGGATAGGGAAGAGGTAGAGAGAAAATATTTTACTACTTGGGCAAAATTAAAAGCTAGTGTTCAACGAATTTCAAATTTAAGCAATATTTCGGGTGCAAACGTGCAACAATCACTTTCTTCAACTTCAACAGTTGGGTCTGGTATTCAGGGTGGTGCAAGGTTGCCGAATTTGAGCACTCCTACTTTTTCAGGGAAAGTAGAGGAGTGGCAAACTTTTATTGATCTTTTTACAGCTATTATTGATAAGAATTCATCTTTGGATAATATACAGAAATTTTTATATTTGAAAGGGGCGTTATCCGATGAACCGTTAAAAATAATTAATGATTTAGCTTTGACAAATGCCAATTATACTTCTGCTCTTGATTTGTTGCAAAAAAGATATAATAATAGATTGACTGTAATTAATGCACATTTGAAAGGTATGTTGGACACGCAATCCTTGACTAGGGGCACTGGTAAACAATTAAGAACATTTTTAACTCACATAAGACAACATTTAAATTCTTTAAAATCTTTAAAATTACCAGTAAAGGAATGGGATGAGTTTTTGGTTTTTCTTTTTACTCAAAAATTAGACTTTCAGACACACAAGGCTTATGAACTAGAAAGAAATGCACATGTAGGAACTTCGGCAGTACTGCCAACAGTTGATGATTTCATGGAATTTTTGGAAAAAAGGTGTAGTGCCTTAGAAAATGTTGAAGTTGATTATTCGAAGGGCAATTTAAATAATCGTGAATTAGGTTCAAGGGATAGATTTAGGGATAAGACATCTGATAAACATTTTAAATCATCTTTAGTAGGTGTTCAAGGTGCAGAAAAGCAAAAATGTGGTTATTGTGGTCGTGATGGGCATGGTTTAATTAAATGTTTTAAATTTTCAGGTTTATGTTTGTCAGATAGGAGACAATTCGTGCAGCAAAAGCATTTGTGCTATAATTGTTTTGGGGAGAATCATAATGTGACACATTGTAAGAAGGAGGGTTGCTCTATATGCAAAAGGAGGCATCATACTTTGTTGCACCAAAATAATTTGGGCTATAATCAAAGTTCCCAAAATAAGGACGCTAATCAACAACATAATGGAAATGTTGGTGAGGGTAAAGGAGAAGAAAACACAGTCAAAAGTGTTTTTTTGAATGTTTCCCATGATCACGATGAGGCACCGGATCCGGATAATATTTATATAGGAATCGATCATGCTAAGAATATGGGAATTTCAAGGAAAGCTCAGGTGCAACAAGAAGTAGTGGCTTTTTCAAGGAATATTACCTCACAAGTTTTATTGGCTACCGCTCAAGTTAATTTGATATTAAATGATGGAAAAAAGATACAGGCACGAGCTCTTTTGGATTCAGGGTCTCAAACCAGTTTTATTTCAAATAAACTATATTTAAAATTGAGAGAAATGGAAGTTCACAAAACAACATTAAATATTGGAGGCATAGCAAATCACGTAAGTCAAATTAAAAAATTGGTAGATTTGGTGATAGAATCTCAAACTAACGGATTTAGGGTTAAAATACAATGTGCAGTCATAGATAAAATCACTTGTCAGTTACCTCAAACTTTGGTAGATACTAATAAAATTAAAATGCCGAAAAACATCGAATTAGCAGATCCATTGTATTTTAAGCCTTCTGATGTGGATATGTTGATTTCGGCAGATTTATATTTTCAATTGTTAGATCCAGAAATAATCAAACTTGGGATAGGGCTGCCAGTTCTTCAGAATACAAAACTAGGATGGTTGGTTTGTGGAAAGGCACCTTCGGTTCAATATACAGGCATGAAAACAGCTGTAACTCAGGTTTGTTCAGAGGTTTGTAATGAACAGGAAAGTGTAAATTTAATTTGTCATTCCGAAGTTGTAGATATAAATGATTTGATTCCTAAATTTTGGCAGTTAGAGGAGGTTACTAGTCAAAATTTTCTTTCTGCAGATGATAAATTATGCGAAAGGTTGTTCATGGAATCGTTCAAAAGACTGGAAAATGGTGGTTTTCAAGTGGATTTACCCATGAGAAATAAAAATGAGTTTTTGAAGTTAGGTAATTCATTTGAATTTGCTTTCAAAAGATTAAAATCCTTAGAAGGAAGATTCAATAGAAACGTTCACTTGTTTAATCGATATAAGGAATTTATTCATGAGTACATTGAGTTAGGGCATGGAAGATATGTTTCATTAGAAGAAAATCAAAATTTCAATCGAGTATTTCTGGCACACCACTGTGTTGTTAGGGAAGATGCTTCGACTACAAAATTGAGGGTAGTTTTTGATGCATCAAGTAAAACATCGACAGGTTTTTCATTGAACGACGTCATGTTGAAAGGTTTTCGGGTTCAATCGGACTTATTTGATATTTTGTGCAGGTTTCGTTTTTTTTGCTATGTTTTGGTCACAGATATAAAAAAAATGTATCGTATGATTAAAATTAATCCGGGGCAAAGGTTTCTGCAAAACATCTTATGGAGAGAAAATTCAAATGACGCATTGAAAGTAATAGAGTTACAAACTGTAACATATGGGACAAACTCGGCACCTTTTCTAGCGACTCGTTGTTTGAATCAATTGGCGATTGATGGAGAACAAAATTATCCTCTTGCATCCAAAGCTATATTAAATCAATGTTATGTCGATGATGTTTTATGTGGGGCTAACACAAGGGAAGAAGCTGTTGAACTTAGGAATCAATTGATAGGTTTGTTAAAATCAGGAGGATTTAATTTACATAAATGGGTTTCTAATTATATGGGTTTGCTTGAAGACGTTGATCAAATTGAGACTAAAACGGGTAAGAATAATATTGATATAAATGATAGTAGTTTTTCAAATAAGTTATTGGGAATCGTGTGGCATCCACATAAGGATATTTTTAAAATAACTCTTCCATCGTCAGATAGTTTTAATTCAAAGAAAGTAACAAAGAGGCAAGTATTGTCAAAAATTGCACAAATGTTTGATCCAATGGGATTTGTAGGTCCAGTTGTGATTGTGGCAAAAATATTGATGCAAGAGATTTGGATAAGTAAGGTTGATTGGGATGATGAACTTCCAGGTTCTGTTGTTGAAAAATGGAAAATGTTTTCAGGGAATCTTCATTATTTATCTGGGTTGGAAATTCCTAGGTGGCTATTTGAATCAAATAAGATTTCAGAAATGCAGATTCATGGATTTTCGGACGCCTCTATAATGGCATACGGTTGTTGTGTGTATATTAGAACTTTGTATTTCGATGGCAAGATTTCGTGTAATCTTTTATGTTCAAAGTCTAGAGTAGCGCCTATAAAAACAAAAAGTTTGGCTAAACTTGAACTTTGTGGAGCTTTATTGTTGGCAAAATTGATACATAGGGTTTTGAGTACAATTACAGTAAATATTAAAATTTCGAAAGTCTATTTGTGGTCCGATTCTGAGATTGTGTTGTGTTGGCTAAGTTCACTTCCAAATCGTTGGACTACATTTGTAGCAAATAGAATAGCGGAAATTCAGGAACTGAGCACAAATATGAAATGGAATCACGTTAAGTCTAAAGAAAATCCTGCAGATGTTATATCTCGAGGAACATCAGCATGCGAAATTCTATCTAATGAATTGTGGTGGCATGGGCCAGAATTTTTGATAAAATTGGAGGAAAATTTTTTTGAGGTGAAAAGGGTTAGTGTTGATAATTTGCTAGAGGAGAAGAAGGTTGTAGTTCTGTCTCAGGTTTTGTTGAAAACTCCAATTGAATGGGAAAGGTTCTCCAATTTCAATCGATTACAACGAACCGTAGCATATAATTTGAAGTTTATCAGGGTGCTTAAAAAAGAAAAGCTATCGGGTCCATTGACAGTACAGGAACTAAAAAATGCGTTAGGAAAAATTGTAAGATTGGTTCAGAATGAATGTTTCAGTACAGAAATTGAAAATTTGAGGGCAAATTCTGGTTTTGGGAATATTGAATTAAAGGATAGTAAAATTAAGTGTTTGAATCCATTTTTAGATGATCAAGGAATATTGAGAGTGAATGGTAGATTGGCCAAGGCAGACATTGATTATGATCAAAAATTTCCAATTTTGTTACCAGTTAAACATCACGTTAATAAATTACTAATTCGTTTAGAACATAAAAAGCTATTTCATGCAGGACCTCAGGCTGTTTTAGAAAATTTAAGACTTCGTTATTGGCCAATTCATGGTATGGTACAGGTGAAAAGAATTATTAAAGAATGTGTAAAATGTCATAGATTTAAAGCTCAAACCTTTGTTCAACAAATGGGGTCTCTTCCACTTGATAGGGTGTCAATATCTCGACCATTTTCCAAGGTTGGAATTGATTTTGGGGGTCCCGTTATGATTAAACAAGCAAGAATTAGGGGTTCAACTGGCACTAAAGCATATATTGCGTTATTTGTATGTATGGCCACGAAAGCTGTACATATAGAACTAGTCAGTAGTTTGAGCACTGAAGCATTTTTAAACACTTTAAAACGATTTGTAGCTCGGCGTGGATGTCCAGTTATAATTTATAGTGACAATGCCACAAACTTTCAGGGGGCAAATAATGCTTTAAAAGAAATTTATTTGTTTTTTAAAGACAAGGCTAACATGGACACAGTTAATAATTTTTTAACAGGACAAGAAATTAATTGGCGATTCATTCCGCCACTCAGTCCTCATTGGGGAGGGTTATGGGAAGCGGGAATTAAGTCAACAAAATTTCATATAAGAAGAATAATGGGCAATTTAGTATTAACATTCGAGGAAATGTCAACGGTTTTAGCACAAGTGGAAGCTATTTTGAATTCAAGGCCGTTGTGTCCTACATCAACAGATGTAGGTGATTTAGGCTGTTTGACGCCCGCCCATTTCTTGATCGGGGAACCTTTAACTTCATTCCCTGAGGTAGACGTGTCCAACGTACCCGATAATAGGTTAAAGTTTTGGCAATTGGTATCAAAGGTGAAACATAATTTTTGGAAAAGGTGGTCCACAGAGTACCTTAGTAGGTTGCAAAATAGACCCAAATGGTTTGCAACCGTAAATAATATAGAGCCAGGTATGATGGTGTTAATAAAGGAAGACGGTGTGCCACCTCTCAACTGGTTACTGGCAAGAATAGTAGAAGTTATGCCAGGGGTTGATAAAAGGGTTAGGGTAGTAAAAGTAAAGACAAAGGGAGGAGTGTATACACGTTCGGTAACCAAGTTGTGTCCTTTACCATTCAGCTGTTGAAGCGTATGCTTCAAGGGGGGGAGGATGTTGGGAGTTGAAATCAAAATTATCAATGTTTCTGGTATCACTGACAGGCAAACCTATATGGGCTTGCCTTTGAGTGTAATCGATGCCTTATTGGAAAAACCTGCCATCATCTCATCCCATCGCATTATGTTTTTGTTGTTAGGTATACCTTTATTCGTTTGTCGAGAAACCATAGAGAATAGAAAAATTATTATTGTAAAAAAAAATATATATGAGGAAGCTGCTCCATGTAATCACCGGAAGTATTTTATAGAAAATGAAGTTAAATAGAAGTTCAATCAAATGTTGTTGGATTTTAATTGGAACCAATTGGAGTGAGAAGCAATTTTTAGGTGAATTTTAGGGAAATGGCAGGGTTGGCTGCTATTTGGGAAACAGTCCACTGATAAAGATTTGGAGGCTCCATCAGAAACCAAAAAAAAAAATATACCAAAGATTCTTGAGAATGAAAAACATTCAACAGGAATCTGTAAAAATGAAGAACAGCTCAACAGATATTCTTGCAAATAAAAAACAAACTAGCCAGATTCAACAGAGATTTTTATTTTTTGAGAATGAGGAACTACGACAGATTCAACAGAGATTCTTCATAATGAAAAATTAATAACAGATTCTCAAGAATGCCAATAAACTCAACAACCATCTTTGAGAATGAGAAACCACACCAATAAATTCACCAGAAATTCTTGGGAATAAAAAACATTCAACAGAAATATTTGAAAATCAGAAACCAAACAAATAATCTACCAAAGATTCTTGAAAATGAGAAACATCCAACAGAGATCTTTAAAAATGAACAACAGCTCAACAGACATTTTTGCAAATGCAGATTTCACCATAGAGATTCCCATTCGTGAGTATTGATATCGTATTAGTAGGCATTTATTTATTGACCGATTTATAGTCATGTCAGTGTCTCAAACAACATGGCATAGATTTTTTGGAACCTAATTGCAAATCAAATTTCAAACTTTGTAAACTGAATACAAAATATAGAGAATATTTCAAAAAATCAATACACTGACAAAATGTACTTAACGTGAAAGTTCCTAAAAAATCCAAATGTTTTGGAAGTAAATCTAAAATCCTGAAAAATTCACAATTTTGGCGATTTTTCAAAACTTGCCATTGTCAGATTGGATGGGACTTCTAGTGTATTATTTGGGACACCCGTCTCTTCAAATTTCCACCATTAAGCGTTTGTCATTAATTTGTTCCACCTTATTCCCCAAAATCTACTAATTAAACCCAAATTCGAAAAATATAAATGTCTTATGGACCTTTGTAAAGGACCAACACCACTAGTGAAGGACCCAACTTTTCAAAAATATTTTAGAGATCTTCCTCACGAAAACTAGTGTTTAAGTTATTTGAGTACCTACTTATTTAAAACCTTTGTTTCCGTATACTTCGAATCTTATTTTATTCTTCAATTTTTTTCCCTGTTTTTTCTAGAGTATGTTAATTATAGAATAAAAACTATAAATACAAAATTGGCAATAAATATCAGACTGGCGTATGTGTCTAAATTATTTTAACGAAGATCTTACAAAGGGGCGTATGTCCATTGGGTACTAATTTTTCTATGACAGCTAAACGATATGGAAAATCTGTTGTAATAGCCTGAAGCTTTGACAATTTATCTGTTTCAATAACTATCTGTACACAAAAAAAATATATATCCGAACAGAGTGATAGCTTCTTAATTAACAACCCTTTTTTTAAATGACAATCCTGTAAAATTATCTATTTGTACCTTACGCCCCTTTGTCAGATTAGCGACGATATTAGCCAAGGAATTGAAAATGCTACAACTTTAACTGTCAAAAAATGATGATGCTTGCACACTAATGACAGTTTGCGAAGTGACGCTTGTTTTCCAGGTATTGATTTTTTAACGTTCCCATGACGCCGTGCGCGAACTAGCTATTTCGCACACTAGTGTGCGAAATAGCTATTTCGCACACTGGTGTCATGGTGACACATACCTGTCAGGAAACCAAAAATAACTAAAATTCACCTGCTTTTGATTGTAAATGTAGTTTTAGCTTCGAATGATCGATACTTATTTAAATGGAGTTGTAGAAAAAATATTCTTTGCAATTCGAGCGTGAAATACTTTGGTGATCGAGAACTGATTTTTTTAACGAGGCGCAGCCGAGTTAAAAAAATAGTCGAGCATTTCGCGCACTAGATACAAAAATAACTATTATTTACTCAGTTTTTTTTTTCTCATGACACACTTCATTTAGTCATAACTGGCAACAGCACAATCAAAGCTCTAAGCCAGCGGCTACAGGAACAGCTGCTAGAACTTTTTTCATGGAATCTTCTCAAATTTGATTAGTAGAAGATGCTCATATCCCTTATACGTCATCGTTATATATACATGACTCAACGATTTGTCAGCTTTAAAAGCAATAATAGTTCGGAAAGACGAAATTCTACTTAGAAAGCTATCCAGAATTCCGGAGAAAGAAGTCACATTATGCTTTGCATAATTCAAAAGTTGGTTTGATTGAATTCTTAGATGCAGTTCGGTTCGGCTATTCGAAAGATACGACACGCGACGGTACCTAGTATCGGAGTGTGTTTTTTTCTTGCCTAAGCGATTAAATTCCTTAGCAATAAGGTGCAAATAAGTTAAAATTATTTCAATATGGATGTAGATAGCGGGAGCATACCCCCCGATATAGGGCCCACTGGGGGTATTTCCGGCTTAATAGGGGGTTCCCAACCCCTTACGAAGGGTAAAAACAATTCAGAACTAACAGATGTAATCGAAAATAATGAAGAAACTTAACAAAAAAACTATTTTCTTTATGACATCAGAGATACCGGATCTTTCTATGTATACAGGGTGTCCCACTAAGGTCGGCCAGGTACGATATTATGGAGACCATAGACCTTACGTAACTTGAAAACGAATGCAGATATTGAATTGCGGTTTGCGCCAAAATGTAGATATTTTTTTGCTCTTTAAGCACAGCAATACAAAAATAATATTATGCCATTTGGATTTTTCATGAAAATTAGAAAAAACTGGATCTTGAATAAACAGCGCCCTCTAGAAGACGCGGTGGGAACTATCGACCTCGAACGAAGTGGTGTTCATAATAACAATGAAATTCTCTTCCAAATAAACCCAAATTGAATGAGTTTGAATGAGGGGTATGGAAGATATAGCAATTTCTAAAAAAAAAAAATTCATCAGCTTCCCCCACCCTTATTACTGAAGATACGAAAAAAAGCCTAATAACCAAACTGGCGCAAAATTAATGAACTTTTGATTTCTGTTGTTAAAACAGTATCTTAATATAGCGATTTCTTGAGAAAAGTTGAATTTTTAGCTATATCATCGTAATTGCGCCCCCTAGCGGTCATCCTAGAAACTTGAAAATAATTTCCATCTATTTCTCTTGGCCGATTTAGAGAAAAAAAAATCCCGAAGCCGTAAGGTCTATGGTTTCCATAATATCGTACCTGGCCGACCTTAGTATAGATGTAAGTTAAGCGCTATTTTAAAGTTATTGATATCATAACACAATCAAACCATAAAAACCTGAGCAAGCAACAAAGACGACGACCATTCAATTTACCCAGAATTGGATAATAAAATAAATGAAATAGACACTGTGGAAACGAATAGAATTCGAGTAAACTTCCAAGATGGTCAATCTGCGAATAATTTGGTAAGTTCCCAAAAGTTAGTGAATTATAATTTAGAGGCTTATATACCAAAATTTACGGTAGTCAGACAAGGAGTCATTTCAGGGATAGAAAAAAAATAAAATAAAGACGTTTGATCTGCACTGCAATTTTGATGTTTTTTTATCTTTAGAAGAATTACAAAAATTATCATAGATAAAGAAAGCAACGAAAAAAAAAAGAGTAAACACTAGGTAAATCTCATTGCTTCAGATATGGGCATTCTAGTAAACAATGTAAAAGTAAAAATAGATAACTTAAATTGCAAAGAAGACCATAAAATAGAAGAATGTGCTTCCAAAAAAATTAAACTGAATGTTTTTATTGCGATACAACCTCGGAGCGAAATTCAAAACTCAATACGAAATAAAAAAAATGCCGCTAATTTAAAAGACAAAAACAAACTAAAATAGCAATGGCTGAACAAAACCTTACATATAATGAAGCGGAAAAAAAATCCCAAAAGTAACATGCCTCTGTTTCTTCCCTGTCTAAAGATAACTCAGACATTGATTTGAAGGAATTAGATATATGATACATAAATATCTGTCAATGGCCGTTCGGCAATGGCCAAAAAAATAAACTTAGAAAGTCTTCTAGCCCAAAATAATATACAAATCGCTTTACTATCTGAAACTTGGTTTAAATCAACTCAATACGTATCTTTCTTTGGTTACAATGTTATCTGTTTATATCGGATCTTCAAAAAAAAAAAAACAATCAAAGATTGCCGTAGAGTAAGATGGTTCCTTCTGCATCATAGGATACTCCATATGGGTGCGAGAGAGACAGCACTATACCCCGTCTCTGCGGGTGTGAGAGAGAAGGCACAATGTCAGCACTGTGAAAGGAGGCCGTCGCCTGCACCCTCTATCCACCATCACGCGTACTCTCGACCATCGACTGAAACACACGTTAGACAGTAGCGCAACCTATCCTAAGTCAGTCGCACCATTTGTGATTAGCGATTCGCGTACCATCTATCGTATTTCATCCGTGAGCGCAGGAATTTTAGTGCTAGCGGTACACATAGATATTTAGTGAAAAACGGCAAATTGTGTTAAAAGCATGAATTTTGGTATACTTGGTATTTAAACGATAACAATTGATTTGGCCCGTAGCACTACCCCACAACTGTCATTTGTTTATGTTTGTTTAAACAATTCACTCGATCTGTTAAAAAAGCACAAAGTGGGCGCACCATATGCCAATGCCAAATAAAATTTACATTGGAAGTTGATAAAAAGGACAGAAAGTCATGCTGATCCATCCAAAGGCCCATCCTGACCCAAGTCGCCATTTTGATTTTTTGTTTATACCTACATATTGTTTACTAATTTAGTTAACGCAAAATTATTGATTTTTCGAATATTGCATGTGGGGAATCGATTTCGACTAATTAGGGGTCAAGAAGCTCGACGATTAACATTAGAACTCGTTTCCGCGCATTTTTAATACTTCCATGATACAAATTATTGTTTTTTTTTTTTTAAATTATGCTATGCGCCGCTCTTATGTGAAATAACGACAATTCCAGTGCCAGAGTAAAGGAGAGCGATAACGTTTTTTGATAGGGTTCCACATTCATCCCTTGACAGGTGAATAATTCTTTCTTCATCAACATTGTGTTTATTTTTTTCCAAAATCGGTACGGTTTTAGGGTACTTATGACCTTTATGGGTTGAAAATATGAAAAAATTTGCTTCAAATTGAGCTTTTATTTTTTTTCTGAAGATTTTTGATAGGGTTCCACATTCATCTTTTAATAGGTGATTAATACTTCCTTTATCAACATTGTGTCAATTTTTTTTTCAAAATCGGTACGGTTTTAGGGAACTTATGGCCCTTATGCGTTGAAAATATGAGAAAGTTTGCTTCAAATTGAGCTTTTATTTTTTTTCTTAAGATTTTCGATAGGGTTCCACATTCATCCTATGATAGGTGATTAATACTTTCTTTATCAACATTGTGTCCATTTTTTTTTTCCGAAATCGGTATGGTTTTTTATGGCTCTTATGGAATGAAAATATGAAAAAATTTGCTTCAAATTGAGTTTTTATTTTTTTTCTAATGATTTTCGATGGGGTTCACACATTCGTCTTTTGACAGGTGATTAATACTAAATAGCATTTTGTCAATTTTTTTCCGAAATCGGTACGGTTTAAGGACACGAGTTGAAAATATGAAAAAAATTTGCTTAAAATTCAGTTTTAAGTTTTTTTTTTTCACTCGTGACCGCTGATGGCTCTGCTGGTCTTATAAAACTGAGGTTATGACAGTGAAAATGAAACAAATATCGAATCTACCTTCATTAGAAATGTCATTGTCATTTGACCTTCCTCTCGTTTTTATCCTCATCGGTGACCCCACCGATGAGTTAGCTATCTTTGTTTAGTGAATGGAAAATGACAATGACGGCCATAGAATGGTGGATCCATAGACATATAATGAAAGAGGAGACAGAACGTCTCATTCAAAAATCATTATTTGTTTACAATCATACATACCGCCAGAATTATGCATAAGTTAGAAAAAGATGGGCTTAAAAAATGGCACCACTGTAACCTGCCCCGCCATTTCCTAGGCTGCCTTTATCAGAGGCGTACGGTTTTTCTAGATCATGAAAAAAAAGACCTCTAAATATACAATTAACAACACCACTGCTTGGGCTGAAAAAAACATAACCTCACGTACCGTCGAAATACCAATCCACGGTTAGAATAGGTAATTTTTTCACAGATTACGCACTGGCGAATCATTGTAGTTGCTAATAAAATATAAAGGACGGAAAAAACACTGAAAATTGATTGAAAATCGCAAATATTCCCAAACACAGCACAGCAACACTGGATAGTCAATTTTTGACATAAAATGAATGAATGTGTCAAATCCCGTGTCACTGGACTAATCAGCGTTGCCACAGCTATTTCCCTAATACATTCTTAATTTAGGTTATTCAGAAACTAAATAACTTTAAAAGAAGAAATTACGGATTTTATTTAGAAAAACGCACATTCATATGTGTAGTAACGTTTCCAATTGAGATGACACAAATAAAGCATGCAATATAATCAACATTCCCTACGTTTTCAAACACAGGCGGTAGTTCTAGGGCAATCCGACTCGAAAAACCTCTGCAAACAGTGGCGATGATGAATAGAGACCCCGTAGCCATATTTTTGAAATTTAAAATGTGAATACATAGGAATTATTGGATATAAATGGATATCTATCATCAAAATTTGAAGGTAACATATTTCTCTGACTAAAATTTAAATACGTTATTTTAAATTTTTTATGATAGATACGGATATCCGAGGGGATATTCGTAGGTAATACCATAAGAGCTCAGATTTAGCCAGATATTTTTTGGCTTGGTCTCGAATACTTACTTTTAGGAAATTTAATATTGTTAATATAAATTGCCTGAAAGTAAGTATGAGAGGGCAAGCAAAAAAATATCCTGCTCAAAATCTGAGCTCGAATGGTATTTAGTACGGCAATTCCACGAATGCATAATCAAAATAAAATATGGAAATACTTTTTAAAATGAACAGTTATTGAAGGTACAATTAGAATAAATATTTTGCTCCTTAAAATTTGACTCTACAGAAAGAGAAGAAGACTCTGTATTCTCAGGAATTGAATTTTCTATTTTGCTATATATTCATCTTTAGTTGTCCCAAATCGCTGCATGTTGAAAATATTTTTAATTTTATTTAAAAATACACTTTTAATAAGCTAAAATGATAGAACTTGTGAATTTTTGTGATAATTATTTGACAGATGATTCAAAAACCAATTTTATATGCAATTGTTACTACGGTAACGATTGCATCAACAGAAAATTTATCCGATTTTTTTATCCAGTTATATTTTCTCTTCCTTCCTATTTATCCGCTAGCAAACTACGATTTTTGACATTTCAAATGGGATTATTTATACATGAGTGGAATTGTCGCTGAAATACCATGTTGTTGGTATTGTCCAGGTAGCAATATTGTCAGGTGAATACCGAATTTATTGCGGGTGTGATACACTTTAGTGAAATAGTCAGCAAAATACCGAATTTATTGTCGGTGTAATACACTCTAGTGAAATAGTCAGGTTTATTTTGATACACGAGTGGAATTCGTTGTTTTTGAGTGGAAGAAATGAAAGTACCTCAATCACAAATTTTTATTTAAACAACATTAGAATAAAATACTTTTTATCAAAATAAACAAATCAAAGAAATAAAGAACCTTAGTACATAAGGGAAATATTCGAAATTGAACTAAGATTCACTGGATGATGCCTGAATTTGTTTTTTGAACGTTTTTCTTTTTGGAGAATTCATCAACAACTTTGATATTGTTCCTGTCGTGTGGCAGCTTTTCAAGTGTTAAATATTAAATCTGGCTACCCTTTATCTTCTACAAGCGCCATTCAGGAATGATATATGACCGACATGAATTAAAAACAGTGTCCGTATTAATGCTCTTAGGCTAACCCAAATTCTATTGTGCTCGTTGAATTTCACAACATTTTGTTAAATTTATGTTTTTAGAACGTCCGCGTTTTGAATTGTTGCTAGTGTTATTTATTTTTTAAATTTTCCTATATGATTTCCAGTTATTTATTTGTATATAGGGTTTTTTGCAAAAGAGAACCTTTATTGAAAGATTTATCGACACGTCAAAACATAATACATCATACATCAAACGGTAAATATACTAGCAAAGGTTGTATTCCTTTAGAAACGATAGAAAACTCATTATTTAAGCTAATATTCAGCTTTCGTTGGGATGGGGAGAAAGGGGTGAGATTTTGACACAACAAAACCCTTGTGTGAATCAGTGTGCGATAACGCAAAAGTCGTGAGTAGACTTCTTTTATATCAAATTCAGAAACTTTTAACAAAATTGCAATTCGAGTTGCAATTTCTTGAAAACTGCTAAGTAGAACGGTAGTAAGGTGTATTAGTTTTAATAACAAGTGGTGGAGATATCTCCAAATTTTAGTGAATGGAAATGCTGTCCAAAACATTATCTCATTAAATAATGATATTTTATCTTGAAAACTGTTGGCACCCTTATTAAAATTTCATATAAATACAACATATACGTGATTGATCGATTGACTGATATTCAAAACTACTGCACTATGAACGGAAAGTTGGGTCTTCAATAATTTTGCGTTAGAAGAAGAATTTACTATCTTCAAAATGATAAATGACAGGATTGACTATAAAGAATTATTGTGAACTAAAGTTTTGAAAATTACATGTTAGTTGTTAATTGGTTCCAAACGTATTTCAATAATAACCAATTATTGGGTTTTTTATTTTGAGTAATTCTTCTCTAAAGTGAACAGAAAGATATGTTTTTCGTGCAGTTTTCCTCTGGCAAATATCTAAAATAGGTCCATCCTTCTCTTTTCTCACCCGTACGAGTTGTTTGGCAGTTGTTTCATGAAGATATGTTATTTAATGATGATAACATTAAACAGACAGCCAAAAACAAGAAATTGTTGCAGGCATGTATAAGCCAGAAGAAGAATGTCCGAAAAATATGACAAACCAACCCTATCAAAATTGCCGTTGGTAACTAATATGGTAAATGCACCCCCTATAAAAATAAAGACACAGATGGAAAACTGTCAAAATTGGGACAATAAGAAGTAGAGACCAAGAAACAATACTCAACCCAATAAAACTTTTCCCAAGTAATCATTTCGACAATTGACAAATTCTTTGGTGTCAAAAAATTGTATACAATGCTTAACCCTTAACTGGTCGCTAGATTTTATTTCACATAACAGGTCGCTTGGCGTACTTTGTACGCCACTTAAATAAAAATGTCTTTTCATAACTGGGATGAATTTTGCTATCTTCAAAGTAATGTGGAATCCTTAGTAACTTCAAGTATTGATTTATTAACACATAAAATATTAGATATAATGTGTCACAAAAAAATAAAAAAGCATTTTTTCTACAACTGTCAAAAAAAGATCATGTTCGCACACTCATGACAGTTTGCGAAGTGACACTTTTTTTCCCAGGTATTGATTTTTTAACGTTCCCATGACGCCCTGCGCGAACTAGCTATTTCGCACCCTAGTGCGCGAAATAGCTAGTTCGCACACTGTTGTCATGGTGACACATACCTGTCAGGAAACCAACAATAATTAAAATTCACCTACCTTTGATTGAGAATGCAATTTTGGCTTCGAATGATCGATATTTAAATGAAATTGTAGAAAAAATATTGTTTGCAACTCGGGAGCGAAATACTTTGGTGATAGCATTTCGCGCACTAGATACAAAAATAACTATTATTTTTAAGAAATAAAAAAAATAATGACAACCGTACAAACTTCATTTCCTAGATCCTTTCGCTAAACAGGTATAACAAAACACATAAAACTTACATTTTCAATCCCAACCATATAAATGTTACAGTTTAGGCTAAAACAGTATTAAAAACCATTATAAAAATAAAAATCATAAACAGTCGCTTTGGCGTATTTTGTACGCCAATTAGTACATTATTAAAAGCAGCGCCTTGCAGGGAAGCGAAATGGAAACCAACGGGATCGCCACTTTTCCAGTGTATACAAGACACTATGGTGGTAGGTTACATAGGCGATCACCTTCGGCCAATCGCTAGTTTCAATATGACACGTGTTTGAACTCGTTTGGCGTACTTTTTACGCCAGAGCGACCAATTAAGGGTTAAATATTGGCTAGTCAAAATCTATTTTTCTTCGAATGACAGTAAAAGCGGCCTTTTAATGACACTTGACAGTATCAAAAGTTGTATTTTTACTGCCTAGGCAGTAAAAGTGGACTTTTACTTCCTAGGCATCAAAAGTGACAGTGTCACAACGTTCCAGGTAATAATTTCACTCAATATGGTATTTGGAAGTGATGATGACAGTGACAATTATTGTCAAAATAATTTATTTATTCGGATAATAATAATGAATGAAATAAATATAAAAAAGATGCCCATGCGTGAATTTGAACATTCGGAGAAAAAATTATATGTTTCACATGGCAAAAAAGCAGATTTAATGCCTCGGCTGGTTTCCTAGCCTCGGCTATGAAACATCAGCCGCGGCATTAAATCTTGTACTTTTCTGCCTAGTAAAACAAATAACTATTTTAAATTCCATATAAGGCAATTTGTGTATATTAAAGGTACACTTTTCTTGGATTTCCAAATTCACGTTACCAGTGCTGTGAAGCAGCGCTTCAAGTACTATATTTAACTGTCATCACTCCGGTCACATTTCGAAATTTAATTCATGATAAATCTTGACCAAGAAACCCACAACCAAAGGAAGCCCGAAAGACAGTAGCTTGTAATATTTTATTTATCATTGCCGGATTTCAGGTGCTTATCACGACGAATTCATGTAATTCCATTTCTGTGTGTGATATATGGACGACAGCTCCCATAGAAGGTACAGGCAGCAAACCACCCTTGTGCTACAGGCCGGATGGGGTGGTCGGTGGCGGTAATTACATTCACAATATGTTAGAGGATTTATATTCTTAGTCGGTGTTCGCTGGCCCGCTGCAGTCTAATGTTTTATTATTTATAGGTCGGGATTGTGTTGGCTATTAAATTTTGTAACACGGTGTTAATTTCGTT